>CM069907.1:66157665-66490614 GCA_036172215.1 Camellia granthamiana
GCAGCAAACCAGCACGAGCCTCGTCGGCACACACAGAAATCGGCGATATGGGTCGTCGTTCGTCGTCCTCCGTCGTCGGCAGAACCAGCACGAGCCTCGTCCTCCCTTTCTCTCTCTTTCTTCTCTCTTCTCTCTCTTTCTCCCTCTTTCCCTCTGTTGCATTTCACAGATAAAAGAGAAAAAAAAAAAAAATTGAAATCAAAACGACGTCGTTTGATTCCAAGCCATTTGGGCCTGGGGAGTTTCGAGCTACAAGCTATTTTTCTTCTTTTTAAGGTCTTTGGTTTTAAAATTTTTTAAGATAAAAGACATGTAATATTTTCATAGTAGTTGGGGTCCCTCAACATTTTTTTTGGAGAAATTTTAATTCAGAGAAATTTTAAAATATAGACAAATTTTTTTAGTTTGAAATTTTTCTGATTTGTTCACAAATTTCTTTGATTTGCTTATAATTTTTCTGTGCCTTGACCAATTTTCTTTGTGTTTATAAATTTTTTTTTTGCAAATATTATCAAATTTTTTTTACTAATTGCTTCTCACAAACATAACAACAAACACCTTCAGTGGATAATCAAACAGACTGAGGAATATACAGATCTCATTGTCAATTGCTTTGACAAGTTAGAATATACAAACCTAAAGAACAACCAAGTTGATATATATATATATCAATATAACCAACAACAAATGAATACCCTATTAGAAGAAATCACAGCACTATTTGGTTGATGGACTTCGCAAGGCACCACAAATCACAATCAAGAAAAGAAGGTTGTATTGGAGTTCTCGAGGGAGGCAAGCTGTTGATCTCTGTCGTTAGATTCTGCCACTCCCGCAGAGTCTTTCATAGTGATCCGAAATTCGATAATCTTCTCATCGATGAGAACTAGGACCTGAAAGTCACCGATTTCCATCACGTACATGGATACACACACACACATATATTTATATAGAGAGAGAGAGACGTCAGAGATGAGGCAGCAGAGTAGGAGTGGTCGTCGTTGGAGATAAGGCAGAGAGAGTGGCCCATTTTTTTCAGATCTGAGATGAAGAGCGACCTTCATCGTCAGAGATGAAGATAACAAAGAAGAGGAAGAGAGCGACCGTTGTCGGAGATGAGGCGGCGACAATCACGGTGGTGGAGGAGACATCGTCTGGGAGGTAGATGAGGAGGCTACGGTAGGGGAGAGGAAAAGAGAAAGAGAGAGAGAGAGAGAGAGAGAGAGAGAGGAGAGAATGAAGAGAGTATGTGTGATATGGATGTGGGTGAGAATGAACCCTAAGCTACGAAATATATATATATCTATATAATAAGGGAAGAGGGTTTTTGAATTTATCCTAGAGACATTTGTTTCTACTGGGACATTTTAACGGTTATGATTTATTTCTGTATTTAGATGAATAGCTGAGATAAATGATAGTTCCCCGCCCATAACTATTTCACACTAAAGAGTCCCACCTACCTATGTCTCCCTGCCCTTCCCACGTCTGAACCCCCGACCTTCCCTTTGTATTTCTCTCATTCTCACTCTCTATTCTTCTTCTCACGTCTGCATCTCCCCACATTCCCTCTCTATCTCTCTCACTCTCTGTTCTTCTTCTTTTTCAACAGAACGAAAACCCCCCCTTTCTATCACAACTGCTCTTTTCACCTTTTAGAATCAGAAATTCCAATTTAAAGTTAATATTTAAATATGGATTTAGAACTCAACAATTTATAAACAATAGACTTTTGTCAATCCAAAAATCTACCTATTGATATGAGCTAACGAAAGAGTCAGATCAGATACACACCAACGATTGTTCGACTATTCGATTTTTCGATTGTTCTCTCACCTTCCCAGGTGAGGTCTCTCTCTCTCTCTCTCTCTCTCTCTCTCTCTCTCTCTCTCTCTCTCTCTCTCTCTCTTTCATGCAATGTATTTGTGTATAATTGTTGTTATCGTCTTTATAAAGGCTTTAATCGTTCAACACCAAACCTGAGGCTTCATTTCTTTGTGGGTCATTGAGAATCTTGAGGCTTCAAGGTTTGATTGTTTTTAACATTCATGATATACCTTTTTAGTTTTACCATCTGGGTTTAAAATGGGTTTATTATTGTCCGCAAAGTGATATGAAGGCATTGAATTTGGGGTTTTCAATCTGTGTAAAATATTGAGGCAATTGAATTTGGGTTTATTTTTATTTCCTATTTTTATTAGAATGCTTTATTATATAGATTTCGGCTGCTATTCTCTCTCTCAATCTGGGTTTATTTGGTTCGTAATGGCGAGAACGGCCGGCGAGTATTTGCTGCGAAGGTCCCTGGCAAAAGTTGAGGGTTTAGATCATCTGTTGTCTTCTGGTTCACGAGAACTACATGTTCTCGCTGTTGATGACAACCACATTGGACCGGAGGGTGATCGAACGACTGTTGAAGATCTCTTCTTGCAGAGGTACATATACATATTGAAGATCTCTTAGCGATTTTGATTTGTTTGCTTAAATCAATTGGATTGGAATTTTTCAGTTACGGTTGTAGAGAATGGGAGCAGAGAAGAGCTCCGTCAGATTCAATGTAAGAATTTTTAATTTTTTTTTAATGCATATTCCATTTGTTTGGTTGCTGAGAAAGCGGAGGAAAATGAAGAAGAAATATATTTTGTGTGTGTGTGTGTATGTGTGTGCGTCTGTTGGTGATTTATATTGTGGTTTTTGATGATTTGATTTTAGGGTTTGGAGGTGAATTTAATAATGACGGATTATTCAATGCCTAGAATGATTGGATATGAACTGCTCAAGAAGATCAAGGTTAGTTTTATGTGATATTGGTATTTCACTAAAGGCCCTGTTTGGTTGCCAAGAAAACTATGTTTTACGCTGTTGATAGTAATAGTAATCACCTGAGTGGGGCTTTGGATTTATTTATTTTCCTTCATTATTTTGGCAACCAAACAGGGCATAACCTGCTAGCAGAAATGAAATTGATGAATACTACTTATAGTACATGAAATCTCTTAGTGATTTTTGATTTGTTTGCTGAAATCGATTGGATTGGAATTTTTCAGTTAGGGCTGTAGAGAGTGGGAGCAGAGCTCTATAGTATCTCGATTTGGATGGAGAGAAGAGCTCCGTTGGATTCAATGTAAGAATTTTTAATTTTTTTAATGCTTATTCCATTTGTTTGGTTGCTGAGAAAGCAGAGGAAAAGAAAGAAGAAATACAATTTTGTGTGTGTGTGTGTGTGTGTGTGTGTGTGTTGGTGATTTATATTGTGGTTTTTGATGATTTGATTTTAGGGTTTGGAGGTGAATTTAATAATGACGGATTATGTCTCTTAGTTATTTTCAAGGTTAGTTTTATGTGATATTGGTATTTCACTAAAGGCCCTGTTTGGTTGCCAAGAAAACTATGGCAATGTTTTACGCTGTTGATAGTAATAGTAATCAACTGGGTAGGGCTTTTGGATTTATTTATTTTCTTGCACTAATAGTAATCAACTATAATTGTTATTTTTTTTCGATCTTGGTAAAGAACAAGCATGTATTATCCAAAATACTGATGGTGCGCATGCAATGCTATGACTGTAGGCAACAATATAGTTTGATAAAATCCATAGTCACATTGAAATTTCAAAACATTTGTGGGTTATATTCTGAATATATGAAGGGTAAGAGGCCATCAGGCTTTTTAAGAAAGTTTTGGGTTGAGTTAGATATGAAGAAAATGTTTTGGCCATCAATAGAATTCAGAAAGTCTTGGGGGTAAGACTCTTAAAACAGATAACTGTTTTTGTAAAAAAACATGTCAATAACAATGAAAAGAGGAAAAGTGGTATACTTTGGATCAGGATAAGAGATCAAAACAAGCCTCAAATCCAAAGATTTCTATCACCATTTCTTGAAATGTTTATTCTTTGTACAACAGTGTCATTTTTTGGGTGAATATGTACGACAGTGTCATGTCTGACTTTTTCAGCATTTCATTTGAAGGGTCAATTTTTGTTATTTTGTGCATATGGAATTGGTTTTTTTAAATGGGTTTGATATCTGAAATCTGAAAATGGGTTTGATTTCATCTTGATTTTATTGCATTTCAAACTCAACCCATTTGTTTGAATGTGATGTATATAGATATATATATATGTGCTTCAAGTTTTTTATTTTTAATTTTAGTTGGATAAATTGTTGTTTGTTGGTGGAATTGAGGTCTTGTGGGTTTAAATTGATGTTTTTGTTTATCATCATTTTTGTTTCTGTATCTTGACATGTGCTAAGCTTTATTAATCTGGGTTTGAGTTGTTTGAAGTGTGATAAAATTGCCAGATTTGTTTGTACATATCAACTCCAATTTTGTCATTTATGTTGCATTTGTGTTTGTGTTTATAAAAATTAATTCAAAAACTTGGGGAGAAAGTTTGTAATCACTAGGTTTGTGCTTATTTATGTGTGTGAGAATATGTATTTTATCATTCAAGTTCTATTTTTTTTCCTTTTTTGATGAATTTCTTGACCCACAACAATGGTGGAAACAGCGTAGCGAATACCCTAAAAGCTCCATAGTCATCTTCTCCATTTATTTATCAAATCCAAAGCTCACAGACCTGTGGGATTAAAGGAGGAGTGGATTCTGCAAAGGTACTCTCAACTTTTTAAATTATTTATTTATTTTTTTTTTCTTTTTACATAGCCGTATTGTTTGCTTCTTTTTTTTTTTTTTTTGGACAGAAGATATTCACTCTCTTCAGTTACATTGCTGTATGGATGTTGTTGTGGTCCTTGCTTTATTGTTTTACCTTTTCTTATGTTTCTGATATACTAGGTGTAGTGGATTTTATTTTATTTCATTTATTAATCTCATCATCAGTTGCACCGTGCCTTCAGGCACGAACATGCACTAGTATATATATATATAATGAATCTTTCATATTATTAAAAGTTAGAAATAAATGTTAAACTAAATATCCCTTTAGAAAAAATATTACAAAAAAATGAAAAAGTTTATGATCTTAATATAAATGTTTACAACAATGATTCATCCCACTAAAAACACTACCACTAATAGCACTAATGCATTAAAAAAGTAAAAAAAAAAAAAAATACAACTCCAAGACCAAAACATCACATCATTACTGGCGGGACCCACTGCCACCTAATTAGTGGAGCACTAATTAGTGCTCCCAAGCATTTTTCAAATGTTTATAAAGTTTACCACTTATATATACTTTTTTTTTCTTTCTTTTCTAACTTTACACTAAATTATAATTCTCCCTACTTGATTGAATTATTAATTCAATCCCCAAGGCCAACTACACAAAAGTTGCCGTTTGAAACCACTTAAAACATGTAACTTTTAGCTTTCGCTTAACTTAATCTATTGTTGCATGTTTGGTCGAACTTATACATGGAACTTCTGCTTAAATTATATTATGCGAAAAGTTATTATTGCACTATGATTGTCTAATTTGATAGAATTATTCATATATTTATAAATAATATCTTAGTAATTCAAAAGAAAAAATTAAACAAAGTTTTCTGAAAAACATGTTATCCTAATGGGTCACTAGAGATAAAATCTGAGAATAAGATTTAAAATTTTGAATTCAATTCTCTTAAGAGGCCACTGAAGGTTTCTTAGGTCCGCAACTAGAAATTGGGTTAGGCTGGGCAGGAGATAGTAAAAAAATAAAAACCAAAAGGTATAAATAAGTTAATAATAAGAAAATTAAACTTTAAATCAAATAAAGCTTTGTCTCTCACTCAAGTGTTGTTAGCTGTATGATTTATTATTATTATTATTATTATTATTATTATTATTATTATTATTATTATTATTTTGGAAAATTATACTAGTATTACCTATATTTTATTACTTGTATCATTTTAATCCCTACACTTTAAATTGATTCAATTTTAACCCTTAATTTTTAAATTTTGTATAAATTTAGTGTAATTAATAAAACTGTTAGTTTTTTTTAGACAAAAAATGATCTCTGAGTTGATTGAGATTAAGTCACTGAATCGATCAAGTTTATAATTTTGTCCTTAAAGGTATAACACAAATGATTTATATGCATTGTTGGTATTTTTCCATAATAATATAAGAAAAATATATAAAATAAAATAAATAGAAATGACAAAATAAATTTTTTTATTATTATTAAAGAATGAAATACATAATAAACTCCACAACAAAAAATACATAAATAAACTAGATTACATCATATAAAATATTACAAAATGGATTCCCATGAACATATAAAATAATATGCAAGAAATAATTCAAATTTAAAAATTTGAAGAACAAAAGATAAGAGATGTAAACCGAAACCTGTGTAATACCACAGTTTCCTTTAAACAAATTTACCGCCTCCCGATGGGTGCTAGAGGTATGCTGGCGTTTGTCTCCAAGATACGATGGTCAAAACCAGCTAATGCAGAAGCATCTTCTGAATAGCTTTGGCAAACTTGACAATGGCTGCACTCTCTCTAACAAGAACCAAAGAAGGGACTAGCACAAGAAGATATGAAAAATTTTCTTTGGTAGGGAAAAAAAACATCTCCAACTTTTCATCTCAAAACACCATCTCCATTTTCCATAAAAAATCTCTTCAAAAATTATTCTACCAAGTTGGAGGGGAAATGCCTTTATTTATACAAGTAGGGGAATCCCTAGCCATGAAGGCTATACATCAATAGGGCCATCAAATGCCATTAACCAAAGCCATCAACTCTAGCCATTAGGACTAGAGTTAGAAAGGTTGAAAACCTATGGCCACTAAATTCTTTCTGGTTAAAGAATCTCTTTCTAGTTGCTCTGGAACAATTAGGAAACTCTCTAGAAGAAATACGGGGTTCTGCTTCTGGCGGCAACATGCTATTGGATGGTGGTCCCGCTTATGGGGTCAAATCAATACGTTCTAAGAAGAAATATTTGAATATAAATCTCATCAATATCATCGATCTCATAAGTATCATACCAAATCCCATCAATCGAATCACTTTTTCGAGAAATACGAGACATCTAAGTCATACAAGTAAAGAGATCTATTCATTGATAAGAAAAAGAAAAAAAGTGAACGGGGATTGGATTGATGATAAAATAGAATCCTGGGTCGCGAATAGTGATTCGATTGATGATGAAGAAAGAGAATTCTTGGTTCAGTTCTCCACCTTAACGACAGAAAATAGTCATCAACTCCATCATCAAAAGATGAGAGTTACAAAAATTTACATTTCTCACGTGCTTAATGTATACAAATAAATATGTACAAAATGATGTTTGAATAAACAAACTAGATGGGTCACAAAATGGATACTACAGTTGGGTCACAATCCAATCTAAACCCAACACAACATAGCTTAGCTCAAACTCAGGATTAAGTCCAAGTCCAAGACCAAACCCAGCACATGCACAAGCACAAGCCTAAGCCCAGTCCAAACCAAGATTAAGTCTAAATCTAAGCCCAACTTTATTGATGCTCACTTTATGAAACAATTCTCATTCACAACTCAATGGTTTTGGCTCATTATTTTTGTATTGCAATATTCTCACTTAAGAGAATACAAAATCACTCAGACCCACCTCAACTGGTGGTTGGGTCCCACTTTAATTCAAATTAAAGTTGTCGAAAATTTATTATCTCCAACAAACCCCCCACATGAATAAAATTGGCTGAATATAGAAAACGAGACAATGCTATACAACAAAGACTCAGAGAGAGAGTACATGAAATAACCCTGCATCAGAAAAGGTAGTTATTGGCCTTGAACTTTTCATAATGAAAGCCTATCGGATTTATTGGCTGACCCATGAACGTGATGCCTTGAACTGTTCTACCATTTGTGTAAACCAAGACGATAGACCTCACATAAGAATTATTCCAACCATCGTTATGTTCTCGCTGTTGTGTCTGGTTTGGCCCTGGAACATTAGCCTGGTTTAGTGAGTGTTTTTAAAGAATTTGGCCTTGTCAATTCTTAAAGAAGCAGCCTCACTTCGCACTCACATAGGTGACCTACATAAGGGTATCTCGCTATATCACGGTTGACTATTCACAACACTTAGGTCATTGAAAGTGTCAACTTAACCTTTTACCTCACAGGGTATCACTATATAAAGGAATGGGTAAGAGGATTTACCTCTTCAGTGACTGACTTATTACACGCAATTAGGTTGTCCCTTTGAACCTAGATCTTGGGATCTCCAGTCAAGTAGGTTAGGTTTTCCGTTCCGGTAACATTCGTTAAAGGCCTTAACCCTATTCCTCATGACGACTTCTTACTAACTCTCAATTTTACCCTTAGGTTAACGAATCTGTAATATTGTCCTTAAACTGTATATAGTCTATAGTGACAACACACAAGAGTAGTCGTCGTATGGAACTATGTCTTCGACAAAAAATGTCTAGATTTTCCATCTGTGTCCTACCAATACTTGATTGGTTGTTGCAAAATACAGAAAATTGCTAACACAAGATTTGATCAACATGGAATCTCCTCAAGAAAACGGTAAAGCCATTCAGCTACTTTAATACTAAATTTTGATTCCATCATTGATCTTGTAATACACATCTACTTGGAAGATCTCCAAGACACGGTTACAGCTCCAATTAGAGAAAACATATCCACTAATGCATTTGTAGTCTTTATATTAGATATCCAATAGGTGCCTTTGTACCTTCTAGTACAACTGGATATTAAGTGTTATGTAACCCGTAATCCTGGGTGTAGTGTAAATAATCCAACACCCACATAATGTCCTTCTAATGAGTAGCATTAGGGTTACTTGTGTATCTACTAAGCCGACTAGCGAAGTAGGCTATACCTGGCCTTGTACAACTCATCAGATACTTTAAACTTCCAATGACTCGATAATATTCTAGTTGAAATACACTTTCACCATTATTCTCGGCCAAATGTAGACTTAAGTCTACCAGTGTCCTCGACACACTTGTATCTAATTTACCAAATTTCTCAAGTATTTTATCAACATAATGAGATTGAGAAAGTACAATACTACTAGATGTTCTGGTAATCTTAATACCTAAAATTATATCTATAAGGCCCATATCTTTTATATAAAACTTAGAATACAACATTCACTTGGTAGTATTGAATATCTTCTCATAACTATCAACAATGAGTATGTCACCTACATACAGACACAACACGACACATACTATTATCAATATCTTTGACATAAACACATTTGTCAATACCCACTTGACAACATAGTATAGTCAAATTTTTCATGCCATTGTTTCGGTGCTTATTTCAAACCATAAAATGATTCTCAAGCTTACAGTCTTTCCTTATCTTGGAACCGACAAACCCTTCAAGTAGTTCCATAAAGATTTATTTAATCAAATCTTCATATAGGAAAGCTATCTTAACATCTATTTTGATGTATCTCCAGACTTCATACAATTGCAATCATACTCACCATAACTGGTGATCACGTATCAAAGTAATCCATACCTTCTCTTTGCTGGTATCTTTTGATGACAAACTTGTCTTATCAGCTTTCATTCACTTGCATCCCAAGGATTACTACCTCTGCAAGATCAAGTTAATTTAATAACTACTTTCTAGAGAAATCACAGCTTCAATGAAGCTTTTAGCCTCACTAGCCACCATATAGGTTTAAGAGTGAAGATTTAGATAGAAAAACTTTAAAGTCCTAGCATGTTAACATTTTCTATGCTCATCTCTTTTCTCATGAAAACCATTTCCTCAATTTCATGATAACGTTCTTGTGTAAATCTAAACATTAGATTTGTCCACAAAAAATCGATATCCACTACTATATTGTGCATAATCGTTGAATACAAAGTCAATGAATTTTTAGGCTTATCCTAACCATCTTGGGTTTAGGTATTACCATCTTTTGCATGACACCCCCACATTTGTAGAATTTATACGAAGGCTTTTGGCCTTTTCAAAAATTCATACAGGGTCTTTAAACAATTCCTTGTGTCACAATGATTATGAAACTCTCAAAATAATATCACAAAAAATACATTCTTAGACCGTCATCAACAAAATTAGGTCTTTTTCAAATTCAAGGCATCCAAACATATTTGGTCCAACTTATCACTCTGAAGCTAATAGTCTTACTATTAGAAAACACAAATCCAGTGTTCAATAGTTTACTATTCAGAACTTCATAACATGGTCATTAGCCTTATCACTAGCAATCACTAATTTTTCAGCATGTGGTCAGTAGACTTTCTACTACTAGGAATCACAATATTTTGACCCGTGATCAATAGTCACTTTATTACTAGGAATCACAACGTCCTAACATAGGATCAGTAGACTCTTTCATTACTAGGAATCATCATGTCTTGACATATGATCAGTAGCCTCTCCACTACTAGGAACCATCATGTCTTGACATGTGATCAGTAATTTGGTCACTACTAGGAACCACAATCTCATAACTGTGTAGCCAGTGGTTTAATACCTCCTAAGAACCACCAGTTTTCTATCCCTGTGATCAGTGATCTTGTACTCACTAGGAGCCACCAATTTAAGAATATATTTAGAATTTAAAAAATTTAAAAATATATTCATCGCCCTTATGCTTTCAAGCAAAGTTACATAGCAATCATACATGCTATAATTGACACAAGGATAACATACTAATTGTCTTTGATTAATTTAGAGATATTATCATGCAATTTTATGATTTTCTTTAATCACACTTGATCTCTCTGGATCTTCCTTTAAGAACCTCGTAAGGGTTAAGGTTGTCAAATGGAACAACATTTTCTGTAGTCACCCCTTGAAGCCATTTTTGAAAAATCACAATAGAATTTCACTATTTTGTTTTTTTAGAAACTTAACACTAGAAAATCCAAAGTCTAAAATTTAATTCAAAATTGATCTCGCCACTTACCCTAGAATTGAACATGGTCAGGAAAGTTTCTAGGAAGACTGAATGGGTCACATATGTCCTACTTAAAACCCAATTAACCTTAGACAAAACTTTTAAGAGCATGTTGACTCCTAGTCCATGGGAAACAAATTTAAAATTAGGTTTTTTAGGGGATAAACTAGGTTTAAAAAATAAAAAATAAAACCAATTCCCAAGCAAATAAAAATTGCTATCATAATTACACCACTCAGAAAAGTTAATCGGTACTCCCGGAACCGAGCCCATTATTTTTTGAATAAAAATCAGAAATATTTTAGCTGATGCTAAAATCTTGTTTCTTCTCCCAAAACCAAAACACTTTGGAAATAATCAGATTATAACTAAAGACTTTCTCCAAACTTGGTTTTCTAACACTTTGGGAATAAAAAAGATTAAACCCAAAGATTTCCTCAAACCCCAAAGGTTTGAAATCAAATCCATTTCAGTTGTTGTAGACACCCCTTTTTGACGGCCCTTTAAAACTTGGATGTTCTTGCAGGTACATCCGATGATGAGTTTGTTTGATTGCCGAACGCTCGAAGTCTTTAATGGAATGCCACAGCTTTGAGCATTTCAAACCTTGCATCCATTTTATCTCATCTTTGGAGAATGCCTGGGTCTTTTCAGCCTGAAGTTTCTGATGGCCTGCCGGCCATCCTTGGAGGCTGTCGGCCACCACTTCTCCTTTGCTGGCCATTGATGTGCATTGTCTACATCAATGAAGCCTTGCCGGCCACCATTGTCTGCTGCATATATTTTGTGATATTTTGTGCTAGCTGTTTGCACAGATTCATGCATCTTCCTACACGTGTATGGCTGGATGTTTGGGAGGGAAATTGGTGTTTTCTATATATAGGACCCCTCTCTTTCATGTTTTGGGGTTAGAAAAATTTGAGACATAAAATTTTTCTCTCTCTCTAGATTTCTCTCTCTCTCTCTCTTGCAAAATTGTGTGTGTTTGCCTAGTTTCTCTACACTTTTGCCTACTTCTCCTAAACCAAATCCTCTCACCTTTGAGCTGAGGTTCCTTGGGGCCTTCTTGGAGCTCTTGAAGGTGGTTTTGGCTTGAACTTGTGCCTAAAGTGTTCTTTGCTTCAAGAGGTAGAATACTAGTCTTGTTATCTTGTTTTCAATACTTGTTTTTCTATCTTTTTCAATTGTTTTTGGGGCTGGTTTTGAACTGTAAAAAGCTCTATGTTTTTGGCTTAAAAATGGTGGGTTGAGCCCTTTTTTTAGTTAGGGGTGGTTCACCCTTCTCGCTTCTTAGTTTATAAAGTTTTTGTGCCTTTATTCATCACTTTCAAATCAATTTTTTTGGGCTTTTTAACCACTGAATTTCAGAGGTTTTTCAGTGGCAAAAATCTCATTTTGAAGTCCAAAATTAGAGGGGTTAGCCTCCCCTCCTTGCGTCTTGTTTGCATGCTTAGTTTGCCTTACATGTTAGCATGCTTTTCTAGCTTAACTTAGCTTAAGTCCAGCATGTTCTAGCCTCTGAAATGGCCTGCTTTAGCTCTGTTTTGGGCTGTTTGGTTCATTTGAACTTTGTTTTGTGTAGTTGTAGTGTAAATCCTTGCACTAGCTTGTTGTTTTAAGGCTTTAAACATCATTGGTGTGACTTGGCTACACGTTTTTACTGCTTTTATTGCTCAATTTCAACACCTAAATCTTTGCACCCTCCCTTAATTCTTTACTCTTTTGTTTTGCTTTGAAAGTGGTTTCAAACCTCCTGTTTGCCTAAGTGTGAAATGGAGGTGCTACACCTAATGGTTTAATCCCTTAGGGGGTTCATTACCAGCAGTGTAATGCCTCTTTCATGCCTAAGACAACCCCTTGGTTTGAGCTTTCTTTCCTTAGAGGACACTTACCAATGGACTAATGGATTAAGGAATGGTTTGGTAATTTAAAATGTGTAAACAAAATTGACAAGTAAAAGAGGTAAGATAAGCATCTCTTTGTGTTGCATTGCATGTGTTCAAATCGGATGTTAGTTTGAACACAAGGAAAATGGAACATTTCATACTCAAAAGTGATGAAATGTGTCATTTTCCTAAGTCTCTATTGCCCTTGATCATGCATGATAGGGTGATGGTTTTTGTCTGTCTTCTTTTGCATTTATTAAGCTTGCACACCTTCAAGCACAAGACATCATGCAATGAAATTGCTTTGATTGGTGGTTTGTGATTTAAGTTCACAATTCTTTGGATTTGTCCATGAAAATGAGAGGTGAACTGTGCAGACAACCCTTGGAAAAACCTTCTTTTTGCTCTGTTTGTGCTCTGTTACAGCATGGTGATCCAATACATCAGTGGCCGGTAGGCCACCATCCATGGCTAGCAGTGCATCATTTCTGGCCGGCATGGCACCTCGCTGGCCGGTAGATGGCCGGTAGCATCCATCCATGGCTGGCAGGCCACTGATGTAAACCTCAGCAAATGTTTGGTAAGCTGGAGCAGAAAGGTTCTAGAAATACTTATCTCTGCAAACAGAGACTTTCAAGAGCAAAACAGTAGTCTTTTCGGGGGCAAAAACTGAGCATGTGCATCCTCCACTTCTTGAGGCGAAGTAGTGGCAGCATAGTTTAATGTTTTATATGCTTAGTTCGTATGCATTTGTGTTGTAAATTAATTAATTAGTTTAGTAATTAGTTAAAATGTTGTAATAATTAGTAATTAGCTTAGCTAGTTATTATTTTGATTTGTAATAATTAGTTTAATTAGCTTAATTAGATTAGTTTAATTAGTGTAGGTAGTTTGCTCTTATTCATTCGGACCCTTCTTCGCGAGGGGGTAATGTTGTAATAAGTGTGTGTGCGTGCGTGTGTGTATATCTTCCAACCCCACGTCTTTTTCCCTTTTACTTAACCGTTTTTGATGGTTAGTTTAGGAGCATCATGTTTTGATTAGCATACCTTATGCTTTATGTTTGCATCCATTCATCTTGTCTTGCATGCACCGAAGCTCAGCGTATCATTCAAACTGCATTGTCATTTCGATATCTTATTTGAATACGTATTTAATCGCATGTTATCAAATCGAATCATATGCCATATTAGTAGCAGAGCCTATTAATTGCATATTGCATGTGTTGCATTAGACATCTTGTATAGTTAGGAATCATGCATGTTTTTTTCTAACTCATGTTTTCCTAACTTGGAGTACTAGGTGAGTTTTTACGCTTTAGCATACTTGCATGAGTGTGAATGTTGTTATGTCTAACACGCTTGCCATGAGGCTATGTGCTTAAATACTAAACTGTTTAAATGCCTGTGGATGAAGGCTTATTGTTTGAATTGGAACGATTCAACGAATGTTCGTTTTAAGCCCACTTTGTTGAGTGGCAAATCATGTTTTAAGCCCACTATGTTTCGTGGCAAATTCGCATCTTTTAAGCTCACTTGAGGTGGAAAATTCAAACCATTTTCGCAAACAAACATGAGTTGAAATGTTCCACATCGAGTAAACCAGTCTATATTTGCTTGTGCACATCACATAGTAAAGCTAATCTAAAAACCGGAATAAGAACACATAATGTTTATAAAATATCATATCATGGTTGGTAGAGGCCGATCTTTGATCGGGCGAGCGGGGGTGCTCAATTCATGACCTTCTCCCCTCGTACCCAAGTTCTCGAGTCGAGGCAACTTTGGTGATGATGAACATGTGGCCTTCAGCACGAGTCAGCGTTTCCTAAATTTTTCCAAAATAAAAAATATTTAGGTGGCGACTCTGTATCTGGCAAAGCAGTCCAATTTTGGTATTATTTGATTTAAAATCGATTTTCCAAAAGGTTTGACGGACTTGGACTCTTTGGTGTTTATCAGTTTCACATTGCACTTGTGAGACTAGATTCAGAACCGTGGATGTCTGAACTGTGAGGCCTTTCTTTCAAACCTTCCGAAAGGGGCCGCGAAAAAAAGCGAGTCCACAGTTGCCATTTTTGAAGATAAATCAGAAATACTCTTTAGCAAAGGCTAAACTTTGGTTTCTATTACAGAAAACCAAAACACTTTGGAAATAATAAAATTAATTCCGAAGATTTTTTTCTAAATCCGAAGGTTTATAAACATCTTTCCTTCTCCCTTTCCTTTCACCATGGTGAAACTATTACAAATTACAAATTAAAACTACTACAAATTAAAATGCAACCGTTGCAATTACAAATTATTTGAATCTGCAAAACCGGAGTTCATGGTTGCATCCGGAATCATCTATCTAGCCAAGAACACGCTTCTCCACTTATAATGCTTATCTTTGTATAAAACACATTACAAAACTATATCCTCGTTGTCGCTAAATATCCATGCTCATTGTTTATATACACACTTAGATATAAGATGAGTTAATGAACCAATAGAGTGAATATTACACAAGTAATTTCAACTATAACTCGCAATGTATAATTCAAAGACTATAGATGCATTGCAGTTACAAGAATGTTATGAGTTGCATGGTTATAAATCAATATTATATAGGACTATTATGGTCATAATGTTGGCATTCCAACCATACAACTATAAGCAAATATATATAACAATAAAGTTAAACTCTCACTTATCATTCCATGAATACAAAAATATTTCGTAGCAGTTTCCTTGATTACAAATCAAGACATGAACAAAATCACAATTGACACAAAAAAAGAACATAGAATGAATACGATTAATGCCATTACAATGCCAAGCTATACCACCATACGATAATGCAACATCATCATAAGCAAGCACAATAATAAGACTATTATACGTGAAAAATCGAACCTGTTTTATTAAATTATCTCCCAAAACAAACCTGGTTGGAGATATTTTATACCATTTGAAACCTCTCAATTAGACGAATCTCTTGAATTGCTCAAAATATGAAATCCAACACTTCGTTTTTTCCAAAATTTAATTAATCGAATTAAATCAAAATGGTTAACAAACTTTCAAAACAACAAATGGAATAAATCTGAAATAAAACTAAACTATAAAGTGAATAACTAAATTCACAAATATGTCCAAAAATTTGAAGGTCCAATATTATGCCTTGTTCCACGCAAAGAAAATCTGATTGAAAACAAAAATTAGTAGTCCATTTTACTATTTCCATTTTGTTTTGTTTGTTTGTATTATATATCCTCCTTTCGCGTTTAGGTAAACTTGTAGAAAACATTTTTTTTTTTTTTTTTGAGGACAAGACAAATTGGATAATATATTAAAAGAGGAATAATAGAAAATCACATCAAGTCACAAGCTTACAGAAGAAACCCAACAAAATAAAAAACAATAGACAACTAAGACTAAAAGCCATGGCCACAACTGGAAAATGCATCTAACCCTAAAATGACATGTAAAATCAACCACTCGGCAAGGACAACAAACCCTAAATGAAAGTACACTAAGTGAGCACAAGCCGAAATGATTGATTAAAAAGCTCGGCTCGCAGGTGATCGAAAGAGGCTTGGATTGTTGACACTATCTTTAATTTGCAAAACTCGCTTGTGTTTGCCTTGAATTGGGCCATGAAGCAAGTCTCCAACAGTAGCGGACAATGCATTTGGTTCATTTGGACAGGAAAAGTAGTGTCTAAGAGTTGGAACTCGCGTAAGTTGAGGAGCTCAAACTCGCTTAGAGCTGCCCACACAAAAATGTACAATTGGATCAAAGTTCAATACTGGCAATTGCTCTTCCGGGGAGTCTTGTGCTGGCAATTGCTCCTCCAGGTAGTGTTGTGCTGGCAAGTGCTCTTCAGGAGCTTGAGACACTTGGAAGGACACTGATAGAGGGGGATCGTCACAAGAAAAAGTTGTGCTGGGCTGAACCTCAATATTGGGAACATCTAACATGTCAACTTGCATATCTATCTCAAAGGGCCTTTTAGGTTGAACCTTAACAACTAACAAGCTTTGTGGGTGTAGGAACTAAAATGCAACATTAGTTTGAAGATTTTGATGTAAATTACGATCAATGAGGAGGAAGTTCTTGCCCAATCGCACTTTTTTTCTGACGCAGGCCATCCTTTTTAAACTTAACACCATGGGATGTTCCCCCACCAATCTCACTACTAGTCGATGTACCCTCTCCAATCCCACTACCACTCGATGTACCCTCTCCAATCCCGCTGCCACTCGATGTACCCTCTCCAAACCCGCTACCACTTGATATACCCCCTCCAATCCTGCTACAATTACAACCACCGAATGGAGACCAAGGCATTGTTGTGCATTGCTGTGGGGGAGGGACAAAATCAAAGAGCTTGGCATCAAAGCCATCTAAATCTTGATGTTTAAAATTCTGCAAAGCTGAGCCCTAATCAAAATTAAAATCCTCATCAAGAGTATCCTTGATAAGAGCTACTTCAAGGGGGTCTAAGTAAGAAAACAGATCCTGTGTCAATGGACATCTCAAATTGTCATGATGAAGGTCTGCATCCATGGCAATACCTTTTGCCTTTTTTTTTTTTTTTTCCCGAAAGCCGTCTAGAGGCTGGCTTAGAGTTAATAAAGAAGCCCTTTTTCAACATATTACAAACCACTCAACAGAGCCAAGGAAGATAAAGCGATACCCAAAAGGAATCACAACACATAGGATAACCAAAAACACAATCACAACAAAAGGGCATCCAAGAGCAATTTGATGAGACAACTATAAAAATTAAAACAGCAAATCAAAACAACCCATTCCCACCATTGAAGATCAGGACATAGAATATGAGTCTCAGAATCGATTTAAGAAAAACAAGAGCAGGTTGTAGTTTTGGGAGCGACTAAATCAGCACTAATAAAGTATAGCTGTGAAGTAAGTAAAGATCTGAACTAAGGGGAGGGGGATCTCAGGTTGACGCTGGAAGAAACGAAGCCAAAGACGACTTAAAGCACAATCAGTGTCAGAACATACCTTAGCAAAGCCTCCTCCCCACAGGGTGGAGATCCGAAGAAAGAGGTAATTGAGAAGGAGACGGAGGCCCTACAAGAGAGCGCCGGAAACTGCCTCTGTGAGAAACCCTAACAACGCCGGAAGTTCCTCTCTTGAGTCGCCGGAAATCGCCTCTAAAGTGTTCGCTGATTATTATTGACTGATTCTCTTGTAGAGAACGTTAACTACAAAAGAAAACAAATAACAAACAAATCAAATAAATTAGTAAGAATCTTAAGAAATAAAATTCTTATTTTATTTTATCAATTCTTAGTAACTTATGCACTAACAACCAAATTACTCATGTAATAACAACTAGTTAACATAAAATAAATTTTATGAATAAATTACTAGAAATGAACAACTCAAAATAATCCAATAACTCTAGGCAATTAAATTAATTTTAATTCCAAAAGTCACTACAATAAAATTATAATAAAACTCAATTGTTTTATCAAAACCTATTTAAATGAATCTGTTTTAAGATTGTTGGTGTTTTCCCATAATAATATAAGAAAAATATATAAAATAAAATAAATAGAAATGACAAAACAATTATTAAAGAATGAAATACAGAATAAACTGCACAACTAAAAATACATAAATAGACTAGATTACATTATGGAAGATATTACAAGGTGGATTCCCATGAACATATAAAATAATATGCAAGAAATAGTTTCAATCTAAAAGTTTGAAGAACAAAAGATAAGAGATGCAAACCGAAACCTGTGTAATACCACAGTTTCCTTAAAATAGATTTACTGTCTCCCGATGAGTTCTAGAGGTATGCCGGCATCTGTCTCTCAAGATACGACGGTCGAAACCAGCTAATGTAGAAGCACCTTCTGAATAGTTTTGGCAAACTTGATAATGGCTGCACTCTCTCTAACAAGAACCAAAGAATGGGCTAGCAAAAGAAGATAGGAAAAAAAAAATTTTGGTGAGAAAAAAAACATCTCAAACTTTTTATCTCAAAACACCATCTGCATTTTTCATTGAAAATCTCTCCAAAAATTATTTTACTAAGTTGGAGGGGAAATGCCTTTATTTATGCAAGCCATGAAGGCTATACATCAATAGGGTTATCAAATGCCACTAACCAAGGCCATCAACTCTAGTCATTAGGGTTAGAGTTACAAAGATTGAAAACCTATGATCATCAAATTCATCATCAAAAGATGAGAGTTACAAAGACTTACATTTCTCATGTACTTAATATATACAAATAAATATGTATATAACGATATTTGAATAAACCAACTAGATGGGTCACAAAATAGATACTAATGTTGGGTCACAATACGATCCAAGACCAATTCTCAAACACATGCACAAGTTAAGCCCAATACAACATAGCTTAGTTCAAGCTCAAGATTAAGTCAAAGTCCAAGTCTAAGACCAAGACCAAGACCAAGACCAAACCTAGCACATGCACAAGCACAAGCACAAGGACAAGCCTAGGCCCAGTTCAAATCAAGATTAAATCCAAATCTAAATCCAACTTTATTGATGTCCACCTTATGAGACAATTTTCATTCACAACTCAATGGTTTCGGTTCATTTTTTTTGTATTGCAGTATTCTCACTTAATAAAATACAAAACCACTCAGACCCACCTCGACTGACGGTTGGGTCCCACTTTAATTTCAAATCAAAGGTGCTAGAAATCTATTATCTCCAACATATTTGACATAAAAAAAAATGTTAACAATTGAAATCAATTTGAGCAATTGAAACAACTAAAAATTCAAGATCAAAACTGAACCAATTAAAATTCAACCAATTAATGGTGTAGTTTTTTTTGTTAAAAAATTATATGCTTAATTAAATTAAACAAACTTTTGTCTTCTATATTTTTTTAATACTGCATTCAATGTGAGTTTAACTTCTCCGCCTCATCTAATATTTTATTTATACTGATCATAATACTCCTATGTTAAGAAAATAATTAGTAAATAAAATACAAGAGAATTTTCTTGCATTCCACCTCCATATACATAAATTAATTAGGGAAGTGTTTGTCGGTCACTGCGCTGAATCCTGATCTGCAATTTGCAGTGCATTGGATCTGTCATGGAAGACAGTGGAAGAGAAAGGAAATGGACCATCACTACACCCCCACCCTCAATAATATAAACAACTGGTTTTCCTCCCAGAAACTCTTGGTGGAAAAGTATAATACTTTCTTGAACATGTGGCTAGCTACTTAAATTATCAATCTAATTTTTTAGATTCATCAGCTTTTCAAAAGGCACTAAAATTTAATAATTCAGATTCACAAAGTAAACCGAGATGAGCCCGTAATGGATTCTAACTGGACCCCAGTGCACTCCAATCCAAATGTCTAAATAGTGACATGAGAGAGCTAAATAAATAAATAAAATGATTGATTTGTGCAATGGTTCGAATTTTATAAGTCAGACAATTGATCGGATAATTGGTATAATACTTGTTAATTGTGATTGTCACTTTTATTTTCAGATGAGCAGTAAAACAATCAGCATGTATAAAATCAAATGATTTAGACTTCTCAAAATTTAGTAATTATAGTATTGCTCATAAAAAAAAAAGTATTTGCAAGGTAGTTGAGTTGGTAAGGATCGGATTTTTCGCCTTCACGACTTCAGTTCGATTTTCACTGTTAGCGGTCTTTCTTGATAGGTGATCTATAAGTCTAATGTAAGTTTTCGCTGAAGTATGTGACTTACCAATAAATTGGAGTCACCTAAACTTTTGAATACAAAAAAAGAAATAAATAAAAAGAAAAAAAAAAATAGTATTTGCCTCTCTCTCATATCCGACACCACCGGTAAAGGAGCCACCACCCGCCTCTGGTTTTTCACTCACATCACATGGTTTCACTTCACATCATCTATATATATAGAGAGCACTTCATAGTTCCATAATCATCATCTACTTCATACCACCAACTTACTTTTAAAGAAAAAAGAAAAAAAATCTCTCTAATTCACTGCAAAAGTGATCAGATCGTCAAGAAAAAAGAGATGAATTCGACAAGCAAAGCTTGGATTGTGGCAGCAAGCGTTGGGGCTGTGGAGGCCCTCAAAGATCAGGGATTCTGTAGATGGAACTACGCCATGAGATCGATACACCAGCACGCCAAGAACAATCTCAGATCATACTCCCAGGCCAAGAAACTCTCTCCTTCGTCGTCCGCCGCGGTTTCAAGTAAAATAAGGGAAGACAAGGCAAAGCAGTCGGAGGAGTCTCTCAGAACAGTCATGTACTTGAGCTGTTGGGGTCCCAATTGAACCCCCCCCCAAATAAAAACGATTCATCTCTCCTCTCTGTACCTATTTGAGATGTAGTTTTGAGAAATTTGTTATTCCAAGGTTTGATCGGAAGAAAGATGACTGCATTGTACATATCAAATTTGGATTACCATTTTTCAACACAATATTCGTTCTTGGATTACACTACTATGTGAAGACATTTGTGGACTGAAAATTTTGAAATCAAATGAAATTCTATGTGAAGAACGAGTAATAAGACTTGACTGATCATCTTGTTTAACATCGATGAGTCAAATTCACATAATTCTTTTGTTACCATCAATTTATTTATTTTTTCTTTTATCTGCGCGAAAAATTGAAGCAATTTTTTGTATTTTCGAAACAGGATAATTTATAAATAGTGTCAATTTTGATTTGTTGAATTTGACATACTAATTTCAGCTGCGAAGTTAGAAAAATTGCGGTCATTCCCAGTAAATTGAAAGATGGGCAAATTACCATGAGGTTTGAAAATGGTGTATTTTATTTAATCCCAATAACTTTTAGATAGATTTAAAAGTCCTATACTCATTTATCTTCTTCTTATTCCTTACACCTTTTTTCTTCTCTATACCTCTCTTTCTCAGATATTAGCCACCCCACGCCCACGCGCGCCTTCCTTTTTTTTTTTTTTTTTTTTCCCTTCTCTTTCTAATTTATAGTTACCGGCGACCACCACTTATTGAGGTTCACAAGCAATCTCCGAGCACCAATTTCTTACTTCGTGTTCACCGACGACGAAAAAAATGAGTTTTCGACGAAGAAGATGAATAGATTTACTCAAATCTGATGTAGATCGAGTTAGATCTAAACCAAAAAATAGTTGTCGGAATACAAGTATCTCTCTATATCTGTCTCTTTCATTTAATCTATCAGTTTTAATATTTTTTTTTTGTATTATACACTTCTATTTTCTTGTTATAATAGAGAAAATTTTTAAGTTTTGAACAAGTTATTTTTTAGTTTTAATTACGGAAGGTGAAAACTGTAAAATTTTACAGTTTCAGTTTTTTTGGTGCTGAATTGAATAATTTTTTAGAACTGTAAAATTTTACAGTTTCATAACTTTCTTTAGAATTGTAAAACTTTGTAAATTCATAACATGTTTTTCAGTTTGATTAATAAAGATAAATACCTAATAGAGTCATACTTTGAAACTGTAACATTTTATAGTTTCAAAACTTGTTTTTCAATTTGATCAATATTAGAAATTATTCGCTTAAATCTTACAAAAATTAAAAATAACATATTTTTTTTTTCATTGCTACTATTTGTTGTTCTTAGTTTTTTTTTTATTTTTTTTTATTTTTATTTTTTAATATTGAGCACATTTTACTATATTTTTTCACTTTAATTTCTTAGTTTATTCTTCTTATTATTTTCGGTAATATTCTAGACATTCCGGTGAGTATTTGGCGATATTCTTGACATCCAGGGAATATTCTAGACACTTTGACGACTTCTGGTAACGTTCAAAACATTCCATCGATACTCCGACAAATTTCCGGTGATATTCCAACCACTTTCCGGTAATATTCAGGCGAGTTTCTGATGATCGTCTGACAAAAGTCCGACAGTAGTGGGATGTAGAAGCGTCTTTAATTTTTTTTTAAATGATTTTTTGGTAAAAATTAAAAATATATAAGACTAATTTGTGCAAGTATTTTGTTTTGAGATTATATGAATTTTAAATTTTGTGTATGAGACTTATTAGTAAGTTTGAAAGATTTAGATCACGCCAAGTTAAAAAATAATTTATCCATCTATTTCTTGGGATTTTAGAAAATAATTTAATTATATATATATTTGGAGTTAATTACCAAAAATTTCTATTTATAAATGTTATGACAGCTCAAGTACTATTTAAGATATTTTAAATTAATAAGTTTTATTTAATAAAATTGAGAATATTATCAGTTTATCTCAATTTTTAAAATAAAAAACATTATTGATTTTGTATAGTAATGTTTCAGATAATTGTTTCACTAACTAATGAAAAAAAAAGCATGAGAATAAACGTTTTTGCCTTTCTGCTTATTAGTTTGATTCAATTATCCAATAAAACAGAGAATATTATCAATTTTTTTTCAGTTTTAAAAGTGAGAACATTATCAGTTTATTCATTTTTAAAGTTTTTTTTTTACACATCAATATTTTATCATCATACTCCTTTATAGATACAAATTTTTTAGTTTTGCACAAAAAGATAATTCATTTTTTTTTTTTATAAAAAACATATTATTTTTTTTCCACACACACACACACATATATATATTAGTTTTATCAATTTAAATGTTGATATTTTACCGTTTTGAAAATTAAAATAAATGTCAAATTATCATGGTCTTTCATAGATAATCATAAATGATAGCCCATCATTGTTTGAAGGGTAATTTCGACTATTAAAAATTTACTGTGACTTAAAAGTCCAAAAAATCTTAGTTAAGACTTAATGGAGTACAAGTTCATAAATTAGGACTTGTGTGTAAATATCTATTTTTTTATTTAGGAAAATTAGTAAAAAAAATTTCTTTCTAACTTTGGGTAGTAAGAGATATTCAATATATTTTTTTCTTATTAATTAAGGTTTTTTAATAATATTATTAGAGAGATTTCAGTTGATCACAGAGAAATTTTAGATTGTCCGATTTTTGACGAATTAAAATTTCTTTGTAAAAATATTGAGAGATCGCAACTATTTTGACAAAGTTACATATTTTTTTATCTAACAAAATTCTAATATCAAATACCTTAAATTAAAATTTTCTTTTTAATTTAGTTTTCCATTCTTGAATGAAAAGCATGTAAAATGGTGCTATACAACTATTAGATGATAGGTCACTAGTGGTAACTTTGATAAAAATAATAATAATAATAATAATTATTTCTCACTATGATTGTTTTTTAAAATACAAATGGACTTGTTTATGTTTTATCATTATGAGTTATTTCTTTAAAATTTTCGAAATTGAGATTCATTGATTTGTATTTAAATTTTAATTTCAAAAATATCTCTGTGGAGTGATGGATTTAGAGTACTCCTGAATCCACATAGATCTTAGAACAGTCCTTCTGAAGGCACCTGAAACAAGAACAACTCTGGTCGAGGGTGCCGGAATTAGCACTCTGACGGTTTAGTCAGTCTTCTCCTTTATCTTGCGTAAGGATTAGTGTTTTGAGCATACCTCATCATTGGAGCTCCCTCCTCCTTTTATAGACCTTTTCCTCTTAGGCTTTATCCTCTACTCCGCACCTTGTCTGGATCTGAGCGCTTTATGGCAAGGAATCAGCATCAAGACCTGATGTCGAATCACAAGGGCATACTTGGCTTTTGTTTGAGGATAGTACTTGGCTTCATGAGTCCAATGGGTGAGGCCCAATGAGCCACTCCGCAAGTTGGGCTTGATAATAGTGGGCTACATAAATTCGGCTGCCACAATTGCCCTCTGAGTAGTCGGCTATTCGCAGACTCGTATAGGTGGCGAACTCAGTTTTTGAAAGGGCATCATTTGGAAACGTATTGGGAGTTGGGAATGCGGCAGACGCACTTTTTCAACACTCGTGCTAGAAAAAACGTGATAGATAATGATTGTGGCTTCCCGCCTCTTCGTGCTCTCTCCTTATTTAATGCGTTTTGAAATATTTCCACCCTTTCATTTCGCCTGAGCTTCATTGTTGCGTAGCATTCATGACTTCCACCCCCAAGGCTCCCTTTGTCTCATTCATACTTCTCTTCCAACCAGTGACCCTTTCATTTCTGTCCGTAAGTTCTCTGAGTTCCATTTTCTCATTTATTTTTATCGTTCAACCCCTTGTATCTTTGTCTTATTACCTTCACTCCGGTCCTCCCATGGCGAATCACCTTAAGGCTTTTCTTTTTGAAGACAGAGGCACTGCATTTCGTCGTCACTTTTCTATCCCTAATGACTTTCAACTGTCATTAGTTGGAGATGGTGAAGTGAGCATGGAGAGGGTCGATGAGAACACCATTGTGTTCCCCCTTCTGGCAATCACCAAAGGGGGGTGTCTGTTTTTCCCTTCATGCCACTCTTAGATCTGTACTACGGCATTGGGGTATGATTCCATCCCAACCCAAATCTGTACTTCGGTACTCCGACTTTACTTAGGAATTCCAGCCATTCGGCATCGTTACGTCCTTGCCAAATCTTCTGGTCGGCAGGAGCGGTATTTCTTCAAAGTGAAAGACACCAATCACCATCTTGTTAACATGCTTGCCAGTTCTGGCAAAAATGTGGATGACGTGATGGTGGCCATTCGCGGCGACTAGGAATTCAGCGAAGGAAAAGATTCCCAAACTCCTATTCCTAGGCTCAAGGGCGAACCAGGTCGCCGATTAATCCCATCTAAACTTTATTTTTATTCAGCATGTATACCATCTAACCGTTTCTTCCTGATGAGGGAAACAACTTGAAAAGGTCCCCCGCTTTTACTGACGAGACTATGTTCGCTCAAATCAAGGTGGTCCTTGAGTTCGTCGGTTGGCCAAATCTACAAGGCCAAGGTCGTGCCGCGCACATCTTACTTCGGTACGAGCCAACTTATACCACCTTTTCGGCGGCTGATCATATTCCTATTCTGAGAGGCGAACAACAACTTATAGCTCTCGAGTTTCCCAATTTCATATATCTGAGAGACATCGACGTTGGGGGATCATCCACCAATGAATAGGCCAACAGTGAAGAGGCCAACCAAAAAGACGTGGACCAAGCTGTTGACACCGGAACAATCTGGAGACGAAAACACCAAGTTGGTCTTCTCCCAAGCTGAATGGTCTAGAGAAAAACTCTTTGACCTTGAGCAAGCCAGCTCCAGTGAATGAATAGAAGTCGAAAGTCCACGAAAGGAAGACATTTTTCTAGACTTGGACGATTTACCTAGAGTCGGCTCGGAAGACTAGGCGGGTGAATCCCTCACGCAGTTTGCCAGAGGATGCAACACCAAAAAAATGGCAGCAAGGCGGAAGACGACACATGCCCAAGAAGTCATTGCCATTCCTCCAGTAACTGAAGTTGAGGCTGAGCCGGTGGATGCAGGATGACATTGAAATTACGCCCGAACCTACACTGGAGGAATCGATGACTAAACAGAGGGGGGAGAAGCATGCTGCCGAGGTAGTGGAGATGGTCGAATAGTCTTTTATGGAAAAGAGGCCAAGGATTGCTCCCTCCTTTGACTTGGCGACACCGTTTGTAATCTAGCCGAAAGTCAAAGGGTCACCACTCATAATCGAAGCCTCCGTAATGAAGGATTCGACGGTGGCTTTGAGGGTAGCCGCGACCATAGCCCTTCCTGTGGACATGGTCGCATTCTGTGCCGAATCGGATGTGGTTTTCGTTGCTTTGGCCGCGCAGTCAGCTATTTTGCTAAGTGTCCACGCTTTACATCTTTGAGTTTGATATTTCTCGTTATTTATGTATTTTTGGTTTTGCACCAGGCCACCGAGCGTATTGTTGAGATTGGATGCCGCCAACTCGATGCCTTGGAACTTATCAATGCATTGAGGGTTGAGGTTGTGGCCGAATAGAGCAAGTAGAAATCGGCTATAGCCGATTTGGCTATTGCCACCCAAAAGGTTGACCCTAAAACAAAAAAGTCGCGGAGGAACGTGCTAAGGCTGTCGCCAAAGAAGAGAAAACAAAGCATGTAGACTTGCTATGTCGTGCTGCTGAGAAGCGGGCGAACGTTATAGACGTTGCGCTATAAACGGCACAAGCAGACTTGGATAAGCTGAAAACTGAACTCTAACAGGCGCACTCGGCTGTTGAAGAAGCAAAATCGGCGGTGACCAAAGCCTTTGACGCCGAAGAGTTGGCCACTAAAGAACAGTACGCCAATGAAGCGCTAAAGTTCGAGAACATTGGCTTCAAGCATGGCTGGCTTAAAACCTTGGCGGCAGCAAAAGTCACGCTTGACATGCCGATTCTGTACGAGTAGGAGAAGTGGAGCCCCTGGAATTGGACCCTAAGGACTTTTGAATCTTTTGTGTTTGTTTTTGTTATTAAATTTTTTGTTTATGCTGTAATGGGGCCGTTTTCATATATAAAGTGAACGGATGTAATGACTTCAATTTATCAATGAAAACAGTTTATTTTTGGCTTTCCTTTTCTGTGTTGTAAGTCTAAAGTGCAATGGATGTAATAACTCCAATTTACCAATGAAAACTTATTTTTGCATGATTTTTGATTGCGTACAAGGGAAGCGCCTTGCTCGGCATATCTTATTCATTTTAATGAGTGCCATGCAGCGGTTAAGTTGGGCATGATGTGTCTATTCGGCGGCATTCGCACACCAGAATAGGTGATGCCGAATAGATTCATATATTTGCCCTTGTCCCAATTGATTTTCTAATGCGCCGAATATACGATTGACTGGAGCACACCCCATGCAGCGGTTGAGTGGGGCATGATGTGTTTATTCAGCTGCATTTGCGCACCAAAATAGGTGATGCCAAATAGATTTATATATCTGCCCTTGCCCCAATTAACTGCCTGATGCGCTGAATATGCGATCGGCCGGTGCGCACCCCATGCAGCCGTTGAGTGGGGCATGATTTGTCTATTCAGCTACATTCGTGCACCAGAATAGGTGATGCCGAATAGATTCATATATCTGCCCATGTCCAATTGACTTCCTGATGTACCATTTTGCGTACCAGTATAGGGAAGCGTCGATTTTGCGTACAAGGGAAGCGCCTTCTTCGACGATTAAGTGGGGCATGATGTGTCTATTCGGCTGCATTCACACACCAGAATAGGTGTTGCCGAATAGATTTATACATCAACAACAACCAAAGGATACACCCGTAACACCACGCACAAACACATACACAAACGTAAAAACCCAACAAAACTACCATTACGTGTAATGTTTACTAACATACATTCAAATAACACATTCTAATATTAACGTATATAATCATAACTACAGTCAAAACAAAAGAAAACCCAACCACTTACCGACAATACGACAAAAGATCCTACTACCCAAACATGCACATCTTACGCACTCCACAACATTGCAAACACATATACAATTGGAAAAACAAGGGAATCATTGCATCAGTACAACAAATTAACACAACAAACTCTGCAATGGCACCACCGTTAAATTGACAGCAATATATGATCATAACACACACAAATTGCCGTAAAATCAAACAAATGTCATACCTAAATGTTACATTACCCAAAATACAACCGAAACATTCCACGACTATACCCCTTTGCAATTCCAAACCCACCCAACCATTACCATCAAACAACATCATAGACAAAGAACAAACATCACTACCTACCTGTCATATACACGCACATACTTTAACATTAACCAAACACACTCAAACACCCTAAGGAGAATGAACCATAAAAACTTGTGGAAGAAGAAATCGGATGCCACATACTCGATACCATTGTTCACCAACACAATCAAAGGCACCGATGACGGGTGGAGGTAAACTTCACGCTGCTGGCAGTCACAACGTTAATGGCAACCAAGACAGTAAATTTACACAGTTCTAGTCGCTTTCGACCATTCAATGTTACAGCACATCAAGTGAAGTTTTGTATTTCTAAAGTTTAAGAGGGAAGCCAACTGTTATTTGGGGCAACTACGAATGCCAAGTTTTTTTTTTTTGATAACTCAAGGTGTCTAAGCTAGCTTGTACGCACCTCAACTATTCCCTAAGGGACCAATCCCACCGTCCACTAGCGGGGGGCCCATTTAAAGTCAAAGCAAAGCTCCGTATGGACTAGTCCAACACAATGATTGATAACACCTAAGAGATTTTGAACCTGAGACCTAGAGATGAGCAAACTCTTAAGTCCCAAGCCTACACCACTAGGCCAACCCTTGGGGGTTGAATACCAAGTTAACATTACCAAAACAGTGTACACTGAAAGAACATTCAACGCAGTAACATTGCTAGTCCCAAACCTTGCTATCTTCATCTCTTCCGGAATGATCGGTTGAGAGGAAAAATCTAAAAACTATACAATCTGCTTTTGGACAAATTTGTAAAATCAACATCACAAAAACCCCGTGTTTACCCCTATATTTCTGAAAACCATATAGTGGAACAATGTACAAAAGGGTCTTTTACATTGAATTGAGACTTATTTGTTTACAAGAAAACATGCAGGATTAGATGGTTTTATAAGATCTAGATTTGGGATATATTAGTGCTTTACTCTAATATTTACTATAAAAATATGCAATATATCATCAAAATATGTAATAATGGTACATATGATACACACATAGATCAATCTGGGAGAGACAAGGGCCGCAGTCACATCCATAAAAATTGAAAAAAACTATGTCTACTATACTAATAATAGTAAAATAATTTTAAAAATTAAGAAGTTACTTATGTATTTATTCTTTTAAAATTTGAATTCCGAATCCATTATTTGATATATATATATATACATACATTAGGTCATGTTTGTTTGGGCAGATTAGATTAGGTTAGATTAGCATTTCTATGACTAATAGTTCTAGGATTACGAATCCCTTTAGATTGTGTATCATATCCTGTATTTGGATTGAATTAAGATTATAAGAAGTGACTAATAATCTAAATTTTAACTTAGTCCTCTAATTTATATCTCTCCTCTGTAAAATTGAATAATTTATCATATATAAAATATTATATTTGAATAGATTATTAATTCGTATTTTAATTATTTAACCAAATATCAAATTAATAATTTTATTAAACTATTAATTCAATTCTAAATTTATACCTACCTAAACAAACATGCCCATAATAATATTTACAACAATGTTAGAGGGTCATAATTTTTGTGGCCATAATGGCTCAAAACTGTCAAAACAACGTCGTTTTGACATGTTTTACACTCAAAACGACGTCGTTTTGACAATTTTGACCCATTATGACCACAAAAATTGTGACCCTCGAACATTTTCCTAATATTTATTTATGTTTATCCCCAGCTGTCCTGAATCTTGATCTGCAAGTGCAGTGCATTGAATCTGACATGGAAAACAAGTAGGAGAGAAAATAATGCTTGTGGGACCACCACACCATCATTAATTATAAACAACTTGCGCTGGGTTTAGTTTTTGAAATGAATTTTAAATTGTATTTTAAAAGATAAATGATTGAAAATAATTTTAAAAGTTAAATTTTTTTTTAGTTATAAATTTTGAAAATAATTTTTAAATGATTTATAATTTTTTTTTGTTAACTAGACGAGTAAGAAAAAAAAAAAATTTAATTTTAAATAATTTATTAAATTTTTTATTAAATCATTCATATAAACGTAGGACCAAACTCATCCTGATGCATATATATCCGAACAAATTGACAAATTACATTACAAATTACTTAATTAATCATTTAATTCTCATTTCATGTAAGCCTTAGGTGTGCCTACTTCACGTGTTGATTTGTCTCTCCACTTATAATGACGATATTTTGACTTATTTTGAAAGTGTGATTAAAAGTTAATTTTTTAATTTTTAAAATTTTTTAAATCACAATATTTTTATATTTTTTTACATATTTTTTTTTAAAAAAATTTAATCGCTCTCTCAAAATAAGCCTTTGTCGGAGCTTTGGTTTTTGATGAGGTTAGAAAAAATGATTAAAATGTTCTAAATACCTTTCTTATTGGAGATGCTTGCAATTAGGAGTGTAAAAATGACTTGCGACCCGTAGAAGATCCAAAGCCCGTTCGCGGCTTGGGGTGAGCCTGACCCATTTAGGCCCATTTGAACTCAAACCTGAGTCTGGCTAGAGCCCCTAGGCTTGGGTCATCATTTTGAAGCTTGGTTCGGCCCATGGCTCGATCAATCGGCTCGCTGAAGCCCCGCTCAAGGCCCGGTCCGCCCTGAGGTCTAGTATCTTTTTTAGTAAAAATAATAAAATTTTGATAGAAAAAATAAAAAAGAACAAAAACAAATATTTAGGCCCCGTTCAAGTCCAAGCCCAGGCCCACCGACCTGCCCAAGGCTCGAATACCGCTGGGCCTAGGCGTGGGCCTAATTTTCTGACTTATGGCCTAGCCCGGCCTGAATTTTAGAGGGAACCCGCAAGGCCCGACATGGACAGAACCAGGCTGGGTCGAGGCCAAATTTACACTCCTGCTTGCAATTGATCATAACCAAGTTATATAACCAATATTAGGGTGTTTAGTCTAGCTTTCTTGGACCAACTTATAGCTTTTAGCTTTGAAAAAGCAATTTTAAACTGTTTGGTCTAGCTTTGAAAAAATTATTTCTGCTTCTAAGAGCTTTTTTGAGTGTAAAATAAGCTGAAAATCAGAAGCTGCTCCAGGTAACTTTCGTAACTGCGATTATGCGGAGGGGGTGTGAAATTACTTAAATGCCCTTCATAATTTCTAGTTATTACAAGTGTGCAATGTATATAAACCAAGAACACTCATTCTCTCTCTCTCTCTCTCTCTCTCTCTCTCTCTCTCTCATGAACGGAAGATGCAATTTCCTAGAGCCCTCTATTTTCTCTCTCTCTGGTGTTCTCCGATCGCTCATAGTGAGCGATCTGAACCAGAGACCCTAACCATCCCGATCTCTCTCTCTTTGCAATTGCTCAAAGTGACGATCGATATGAACCAGAGCTTAAACCCAAACCGTTGATCTAAAACCCTAGCACTGCCGATCTTTCTCTTCGGGATCTTTCTTCTCGATCTCTCTCTTCACGATCTCTTTTCTCTTTCTCTTCTTTGATCTCATAGTAATTGCGATTACAGTAGTGGGAGTGACGATCGACGGCTTAATCCTCTTGTCTAATTGATTCTCAACCTCATGAACATACTATATAAAGCAATCCAATGCTTCTGACTTGTGAGAATCAAATAGATATAGTCGTAGCACGTACAATCATCTATAAATGTGATGAAATAAGGGGTTCCATGCTTTGTGCTCACATTCATTGGTCCACAAATATCTGAATGAATAAGCTGTAATGGAATAGATGCTCATTTGGCTTTCCCAAATGGTTTTCTTATTGATTTTCCAGCAAGATAGTGCTCATATGTGGGCAAAGTGACTCTAGCGAGTGGGCCTAGAAGGCCTCCTCTAGCCAATCTAGTCATCATGTCTTGCGTAATGTGACCTAATCTAGCATGCCATTTCATATAATCATTATCACAAACAGATGCAATACAAGAAATAGAGTCATTGGCATTATTATCAAAACTAGAATCAGTCACATCTAAAATCAATAAATCGTCTGCAAGATAACCAAAACCATAAAGAAATGTACTCAAATAGATCTTGACATTTTTATTCTCAAAACGAAATCTAAAGCCTAGGTTCATCATGCTAACAACTAAAACTAAGTTTTGCCGAACATCTGGAGCATAAAGAAGATGATGAAGATACAAGGTGCGCCCATGTTTCATCTCAAGTTTGTACGTGCCAATGCCAAGCACCTCTACATTGGACTCGTTCCCTATATACACTTTTTTGCTTCCAGCAGGCACAAGACGATAATCCACGAACCCTACTCTGCTTCTCGTAATATGGTCTGTTGTTCCTGAGTCTATAACCCATAAATAAAGAGAATGAGAAATTAATGCTTGACTAACTACAAAGCATTCAATGCGAGAACATCAATAATGGAGTACCTTCTTCAGCTCAAGACAATTCCAAGGGAAGTGTCTCTCTTGTTAGAGTTAACGCACATCACTATAGCCTTTACTTTCTTGCCACCTCTCTTACCCTTGCACTTAAAAGCTTTAGCGCCATTGGGTTTCAGTGCAGCAGCTCTTGGTTTCATAGGAGCGCTTGGCTTTTCCAAAAAGGCAACACCAAACTTTTGTTTGAGAGCTTCCCGAATATGAAATGCAATTAGTTTACACACAAACTCACTATTCAAGTCGTCGTGCATGTTACTTAACATAGTAAAGCACGCACATTGATCTTTCTCATGCCAAACTTGGTAATCGAGTTGTAAAATAAAAAGGTACTGAGTTGCAAAACAAAAAGGTACCTCTCACAACAGATGGAGCTGGTACAAGATTCTGCGCGGTAACAGCATACACGCGTCCTGAAGGTCTCTGGTCTACCTGCTTATCTCTTGGAGCAAAAGGCTGCTGCACAAACTAGGACGATGATGCTTTCTGATTGGCCCTCTAGGGCTAAACGGACTGTGCTGGCTGAAAACTCTGCGTCTGCCTCAAACCAGATGCACCTGATGTGCCACTTAACTGTAGGTAATACCTCTTCAGGTGCCTCGCCTGACCACACTGGTGACAAGAGAGCGGCTAGCCTCTGCCCTGACTCTGGCTCTGAGGTCGAGCCGAAGATGAAGCTGCTCTCTGCCTTCCTCCCCTCTGCGGGCAAATTGGAGACTTGTGGCCCAGCTGACCACATTTGTAACAGGTAATGTCTCCCTAACTGCCTCTCCCAGAACCTGCACTCGGCATTGGAAAGGTAGATCTTGCAAAAGCACCCTGGGATTGCTGAGGGTTAGAACCCCTCTGCCTCCGACCACCCTCCTGACTATCCTGACTCCTCTTGGAGCCCCTTATCCTTTCCTCCTCCTCCTGCATCATAATCTCCATATGGGCCGCGGCATCCACAAGGCGTCCATACACCCGGGTCATGGATCCCCCAACTTTGGTCTTGAGCCCATGTCTCAACTTCCTCTCAAACTCAATGCAACGGCGTTCCTTAGACGCCACAAGCTCAGGTGCAAACCTGGATAAACTGGTAAATGCGGCCTCAAACTCGGCCACTGGCATACTCAGCTGCTTGAGCTGACAGAACTGGTCCCTCAACCTCTCCCTAACAGCTGGAGACAAAACTTCTCCTGGAAAGCTTCTACAAAGGCCTCCCATGTGTCACCAACACGACCTCTTGTGAACTTTCACCACTGACCCGCATCCCCCTTTAACTGGAAAGATGCCAAGGTCACCTTCAAAGCCCCGTCTTCGATGCCAAGCATCTCAAACGTCTTCATCATCTGCTCAAGCCACTCATCAGCCTTAAGTGGCTCTTTCGGATCACCAACAAACTCGTCCGGGTTAGACCGGAAGAACTCCCTCTTCAGAAAGGAAGGCTCTGCCTCAATTACATGGGCCTGGGCTTGATTCTCAGCCCTGAGAATGCCCATAGACTCCCTCAAAGCTCCTGCCATCTCGCGGGCTAAAGCGTCCATGGCCTGCTGACCTACTGGCTCTGCCACATTGGCCTGACCAATACCCTCTTGCTGAGCCGGAATCTCATCTGGTATAGGCATCTCCTGCCTACCACGCCTACCTCCGCGTCCTCGTCCTAACATCCTAATAAAGGTAACAGAAACATTAGCACATTCACGAATGTATCGAAGCTATAACACTCACGTCCTAATGTAATGGACAACTATAATTCACTCCACGTAAGCATATAATCACATAAGCACTTACGAATTTCATTTTCGGACAATGACAGTCCCGAGGCGTTACTAGAGTTCCAGTTAGAAACAGCATTGATCAAGTGCTTTTCCAATAGGACTCCCAGAAACCCAAGGATTCAATCAACATCCTAGAAACTAAATCACATACCCAAGTAGTCACATAAGCATGTTTTCACATAAGCACATAACATTACATCTAAGTCTCTAACAAGCGAGACAAACTCATTGTGGTACTAACCACTTCCCACGTACCCAAAGTATTCAAACTCGGTACGCTCTGATACCAAGTTGTAACGCCCTCAAAATAAACCCATAAATCATACATTCGTGACATCCATAAACATAAGAGAAATAAACATATTTCCATTCATCAGAGTATTTAATCCAAAAGTATTACATGTTGACAACAAAAGTAAATGCCCTACGGACTTACAACTTTCCAAGCCAACACTTGGTTACAAAAAGAGAGTACTAACTCAAAACACAAAATAAGCCCTAGGCTTGAATTACATGTAATACACAAAATAATTACAAAAGTAAGCCTTCAGCTTCTAAAACCTCCCAAGCTAAGTCCTTGGAGGCGGCATATCACCTGCACCTAAAAATGATGTCCCATATAGGGTGAGCCAACGCCCAGTAGAGATATGCTAAACATAATATGAGCAATGACTAAAACATGAGCATTCGATAAATGTTTAACTCATATAAATCAACTCATAACACATTTTAGTTCCATGACACATATGTCCATGCTTCATTCCATTTTCCTTTACTTAACAAATTTGACTTAAAAACATGGCTCAGAACCTGGCCAAACAATTCCCATGAGACTACGGCTCATGTTAAAAAAAGTTCTGTTTTTGCATGCTTTAAATGTTTGTTTAAGATCACTTTTGTGTTGGGGGTGGTCTACCCCCTCTTAGGCCTTGTTTTGAGCCATCCCTTTTGGCTCTTGTTTTAGCCTTTGCATGACCTTTCTGCCACTGAATTCCAGAGGAATTTCAGTGGTGGAAATGGTGTTTTGAGGTCCCAAATAGGAGAGGGTCATCCCCTCTCATTTTGTTCTTAAATGCTTGCTTTATTAGCCTCATGTTTGACCATGTTTATTAAGCTTGTGTTGGCCATATCTCAGCCTATTTTAGGCCTTATTTTATCATGGCATACAACTGTTTTGTAACGCCCTCAAAATAAACTCATAAATCATACTGTAGCTCGGCTTTTCGCGCCCCCTTTCGGAAGAATGAAATAGCCCGTACAGTTCGGACTCCACTTGTGTGTTGGTTCTGAATCTGATTTCACAAGTGCAATGTGAAACAGTGGAAACACAAAAAGAGTCCAAATCCGGCAATTGTTTTTTGGAAAATCGATGTTTGAATCAAATGCCAAAAATGGACTGCTTTGCCAGATTTCAGAGTCGCCACCTAAATATTTATAGGAAATTTAGGAAACCCATGACTCGTACCAAAGGCCATTAGTCCGTCGTTACCAAAGTGTCTTGGTTCGGGAACTTAGGTATAAGAAGGGAAGGTCAATAATTGAACACCCCACTCACCCGATCAAAGATCGGCCTTTACTAATCATGATGTGGTTTTTATGTACAATATATGCTCTTGTTCTATATGTAACATACAAGTATAGACTAATTTCACGAAAAGTTGGAACGTTTGATTCCATGTTTGTTTTGAAAGAAATGTTTTGAATATGTATCACTGAAAATGGTGATCTCATATATACATGAATCAAAGTATCCAAATTCAGGTGATTAGCCTTCATCCACAGGCATTCAAACAGGTATATCAAGTAAACATTTAACCTCATGGTAGTATGTTTGATATGACAGCAATCACACTTATGCAATATGCTAAAGCATAAAAACTTACCTTATGTCCGAAGCGAAGGCGAGTCAAAAGAAAGTAAACAATTAGAAAAAAAATACATGATCTTATTTAATGCGATATGGCTAATGCAACACATACAACGTGCAAGTAATAAGTTCGGCTACTAGCATGGCATGCGAGTCAATTCAAGGCATATGATAGAGCATGTATTCAAGTAAAGAGTTTGAATTTGACATTTGAATAATATGATGAGCCGAACTTGTATGCATGTAAACGAATGGATGCAAATCATGGAAAATGCTAATTTAAACATGATGTCCCTAATCTAACCATCATAAGCTGGTAAATAAAAGGGAGAAAGACGTGGGGTTGGAAGACATATACATTATTACAAATTTGTCCTCACGAAGGAGGGTCCGAATGTCCAAATGCGCCCTCACGCAGGAGGGTCTGAATGTCCAAGTGTCCGAATAAATAATTATTACAAAACCGAATGAATAATAAATGAAAGGGGTTGTCTAATTTATTACAATAATTGATGTAAGGCAAGCCTTGACACAATAAATTCGGTATAACGTCCGACCGAATTCAATTAATCATATTGGTTCTTTATGTCGGTTGTAATCCAATTTTAACCAATTTTATTAGCCTTTTTTATTACTGTCCATTTCTTTATATTTTCTCCTGTTTGTGCAAAAATGACATTTACATCCACTAAGTCTGAAATGCAATAAAGGAAAATCAGTGTCAACTTAACCCGAATAAACCTTATTTTCTTCAGAGGAAATCACAAAGGAGAGTCAAACTCATGTACAAGTTAGGGATTTCAAGTCAAACTCAAGATGTGCAACAAGGACTAGTCAAACTCAAAGAGTAATAATGACTTAGAAAAACCCAAACTTGAGTGATAAGGACTTGAAATCCAAACTTGATAATGAGTGATAATGACACTTTCCTTGGCGATTTCCAATGGTCAATTAATCCCTTAACAGTAAATAAACAGGTGATAAATTCTTCGGGGGAAATTACAAAAGAAGAGTCAAACTTATGTACAAGTTAGGGATTTCAAGTCAAACTCAAGATGTGCAACAAGGACTAGTCAAACTCAAAAGAGTAATAATGACTTAAGAAAACCAAACTTAAGTGATACTGACTTAAAATTCAAACTTGATAATAAGTGATAATGACACTTTCCTTGGTGATTTCCAAGGGTCAATTAGTCCCTTAACAGTAAACAAACAGGTGATAAATTCTTCGGGGGAAATTACAAGGAAGAGTCAAACTTATATACAAGTTAGGGATTTCAAGTCAAACTCAAGATGTGCAACAAGGACTAGTCAAACTCAAAAGAGTAATAATGACTTAGGAAAACCCAAACTTGAGTGATACTGACTTAAAATCCAAACTTGATAATAAGTGATAATGACACTTTCCTTGGTGATTTTCAAGGATCAATTAGTCCCTTAAAAGTAAACACACTGATGAATAAAGAGAAATGAAAAATAAAAGATTGTGCTTTAGTATAAGAACATGTATACATTTGGGGTAGTGAACCTCCAAAGAATTTAAACCGTTAAGTATATAACGTTTTATGCTTTTGGTGGTAAATCCCCTAAGAGATTAAATCAGTAAGCATAGAACGTTGTATACTTTTAGTAATGAATCTCTTAAGTATAAAACGTTTTATGCCGTTGGTAATGAATCTCCAAAGAGATTAAACCATTAAGCATAGAGTGTTTTATACCTTTGGTAATGAACCTCCTAAGAGATTAAACCATTAAGCATGGAAGAGTTCCTTTCTTATACTTGAATCACAATCTTAATTTTTCATAACTTTTTAATCGAAATAAGCAAAGAATGGAGGGAGGTTGCAGAGATAATTATGCGAAATTGATTAATTGGTTAGTACAAACAAACTTGATATTTAAAACATAAATCGTTGAAATAAATTAAACAGCCCCCTAAATAGCATATAATAAAGCGAGCAAAATTAAATAGCCGGGGTTACTATTCACCGCCGGAAGTACTATTCATCGCCGGGGGTACTATTCACCGCCGGAGGTACTATTCACCACCGGGATAGATTATTTAAAGTAATAAATACAACAATTGATATACAATATTTAAATTACAGCAGATATGTGGGTGGTGGCCATCCCATTAAAGCGATAAAAAAAGTTATAAAACGAAGTAAATAAAGTATTTAAACAAAGTATATCACATTTTTTAAATTAAATGACAATTTACGAAAACTCACCTTCTGGGGAAATGATGAATTTTCTGAGTCACAAACTTTCTTTTGACTACTCTCAAGTCTATGGAATGTGTTCTCAATTCTCAATCCAAAATTTAGAATTAAAACTTTAGTGATTGTTTTTTGAATGATGTATTGATGAAATAAAAATATCACTCTTCAGACTCTTTCTCTCCCTCAGAATTCCTCTCTCAGAATACTTCTCACAGAATGCTCTCTCAGAATTCCTCTCCCTTCAGAATTCTTCTCCCCAGAATTCCTCTTCCTTTCTGCTCAGCCTCCTTGCCTTATATAGGCAAATGGCATAGTAATAATAATAATATAATAATATAAATATAATATATATATATATATATATGCAAATTGCCTCAGTTGATGTTGCCGACATCAACTTTATTTATTTTATTATTATTATATTTTTTTTATAATATATATAATAGAATATATATATAATATATAAAATATCTAAAATATATAATTTATACCAAAATACATAACATATAATATACTAATATAATTTTATATAAAATACTAAACATATAATATAATAATTTTAAACACATAAGATAATTTGTTTTATTATTTTCTTTTATATAAAATACACCAAAAATATGAACAAACACATAAAATTATGAAAAATTACAAAAATACTAAATTAATGAAATATTCAATATTTTAAAATAATTTGGCCATAATGGTGAAGGTTGGGATTAAAGGTCAAATTCCATTTTCTTTTACTGAGAATTCTGCGAGAAACACATTCTAATTGTTATCATCGGGTAATCAAAAGAAAGCGCCCAAGTCTTAGGGCCGGTCAAAATGGGGTGTCTACACATACATTCGTGACATCCATAAACATAAGAGAAATAAACATATTTCCATTCATCAGAGTATTTAATCCAAAAGTATTACATGTTGACAACAAAAGTAAATGCCCTACAGGCTTTCAACTTTTCAAGCCAACACTTGGTTACAAAAGAGAGTACTAACTCAAAACAAAAAATAAGCCCTTGGCTTGAATTACATGTAATACACAAAATAATTACAAAAGTAAGCCTTTAGCTTCTAAAACCTCCCAAGCTAAGTCCTTGGAGGCGGCATATCACCTGCACCTGAAAATGATGTCTCATACAGGGTGACCCAACGCCCAGTAGAGATATGCTAAACATAATATGAGCAATGACTAAAACATGCGCATTCGATAAATGTTTAACTCATATAAATCAACACATAACACATTTCAGTTCCATGACACAAATGTCCATGCTTCATTCCATTTTCCTTTACTTAACAATTTCGATTTATAAACATGGCTCAGAACCTGGCCAAACAATTCTCATGAGACTACGGCTCATGTTAAAAACTTTTCCAATATCAACAATTTAAATGAGATTATAACTCATAACAAAACACTTTCATACTTCACAATAGATGCACATATTTGCTGTATCAATGCTATATTCAAACACTTCCATACTTCATAAATGATACACAGATTCACTGTATCAATGGAGTCCATCCCCTATCTCCTCCCAAATAACATCCGGTTTAGGAATCCATCCCCTATCTCCTCCCAAACCGTGGAGTACATCCCCTATCTCCTCCCACACAATGCAATGTATATAAACATGTATCATATACAGGATCAATCAATACACATATTCGATGTATTATTCCAACCGCCATATTCAATGACATATTCAACGTGATTAGTTTCAGTTTTTCCTAATCAACATATAGTGTCTACAACAATCAAGATTATCCTCTACCGATAGCCCAAAGCAATTATTTCTAAACAGATAATAAATGCATCAACAGATAAATTATCAATATTCTCAAAAGTGAGCGATTAATCAATCAAACTCCACTATTCTTTCTCATAACTTCCCAATTTCACTATTTCACAATAAAAATCATTAATTACACTAATGACCCAATAAAACCCAACTATGGTGTTTTTCCTCTTTTTCCAAAATTGACCCAAAGGTTCAAATATTATCATTAAACATCCACAATCTCATTTTAGGGCCCAAATACACATGTATTGGCCAAAAGAACCAAAACCCCTCTTTTCATATTTGAAACCCTAACACCCACAATTACCCAACTTCAACATTACATCAAAATGACAACAAGTTTATGTCAAAAACCATAAATATGAGTAGTTATCCCTACCTCAAATTCGGAGCCCAAAAGAGAAGGTGAAGAAAATCGAAAGTGCTCCAAATCCCAAGATTTTCGGATTGATAGGTAGCCCAAGCCAAGCTCTACACTATTTGCAAAGGAACTAAGATAGAAGATCACTCAAACTAGATCAAACCTTAGAGAGAAGGTTAAATGTAGTGAGAAAAGCTCTCAAAATAGATTTTGAAAAGTAAGAGAGAGAGTGAGAGTTGAAAAAGTGATCTAAAATGACCCAGCTGCTAACTGATATATGTATGACCCGCTCGAGCGGAGAATAGGACGCTTGAGCGTCAAACACAAAAACTGGACCCGCTCGAGCGCAAGGATACCCGCTCGAGCGTAACCCGCTTGAGCGTAAGGAATTCCGCTGGAGCGTGAAAAACAAACCTATAGTACTTTTGCAGACGCACAAGATGCTGAAAGTGTGTAAACTCCGCTCAAGCGCGAAGGGATCCGCTCGAGCGGACCACCAAAAATCTGGGCAACAAGAAATGGGGCTAAAGCTCAACCAACCTATTCGAAACACGCCCAAGACATTTCTAAACTCCAATCCAAAGCATTAAAGGACAGAAATGAAATACAGACGACAACAACTATCAATGGAACCGAGTTCGGAATACAGTAAATAAGGAAGGAAAAACCGGGATCGCTATAGTTTTTACTTGGTTTTGTCATCCATTGCATGCCTTATACACTTGTAGTGTATTTCTTACAAACTAGTCTTGTATGCTTCATGAAGTAGCATGTCTTTCTAGCTTTTTTTGAGTCCATTTCAGCATGTTCTTGGTGTTGTTTTACCATGATATACCTCTGTTAAGGTTTGGTTTGATGGCCCCTTGCATGCTCCATGCACTTGTAGTGCAATTCCATGAATTAACCTAACATGCATCTTGCTTTCAGCTATCATTCTAGCACGCTTTTGACTTAACTTTAAGAAGCTTTTGTCCATGTTTTCGCATGCTTAAGCTCTGATTTTTGTTGTTTTGGTCATGCATGCCATGCTTTGTATAGCTATAATGCATTCTAGCTTGTTAGCTTTGTGTATCAAGTCCACTAGCATGCATTGCTTGGCCTCTTTCCATGATTTGGCATCATTTGAAATGTGATTTCAATCCATGTAGTGTGGCCACACACTTGCATCTTTCACTTATTCAATGCATTGGAGGGTTAGTCCTTTATGCCTTAAACGTGAGCCATTGTGTATGCCTTCATGCCTAAGCTTGCGAGCTATCATTTTAGTGTGTTTTTGGGATTATTTTGCCATGATATAACTCTGATTTTTGTTGGCGAAGCCATCTCATGCTTGGTCTTGGTAGGTGTAGTGTAATCTTCCCATATTGCCCTTGCATGATCCATGTTTTGGCCCTTCATGTTAGCTTATTTTGGCTTCCTTCCATACATGTTTTAGCATCATTTTGACATGCTCTAGGACTATTTTGGGTTGTATTTGCCATATGCTTCATGAATTACATAGCTGTAGTGCACTTAGCCTTACTAGCCTTGTGTTTTGATGCCTCTGGCATGCTATCTTTGAGCTATTTGAATGATTTGGCATCATTTAATACTTGATTTCAGAGCATGTAACATTGTCATATTCTCATGCATATCACTCTCTAATTGTGGTTTAAGAGTTGTGCATTGTTGCCTTATTTGTGGCCTAGCATGTATGCCATCTTGCCTAGGTCCTTGAGCTCCCATCTCAGCATGTTTTGGTCTTTGTTTAGACCTATTTAAGCTCTGTCCATGATGGGTTCATGCGTTTGTGCCATGTATTGCATGCTCCTTTTGTAGTCCTCTTTACTAGCTTCATGCTTTAAGGACCATAGCATGCTTTACTTGTGTTGTTTGAATGATTTGGCATCATTTCATACCTTATTTCAGAGCTTGTAGTGTTGTTACACTTCCACATTTGTCACTCCTTGAGCACTCTTGAGAGTTGTGCTCTTAGGCCTAGTTAATGGGCCAATGCATGTGCATGCTTTGTTTTGCATTTCATGCCTTCATTTTAGCATTATGGCCACTGATTTGGGCATGACTAAGGTCTGTCCATTTTGGTTTAAGTCCATCAAACATGTTATGTGAATGTTGTTACATTGCATCATGTTGTTGCATGCTTATGTTGCCTTGCATTCTGTATGCATGCATTAGCATTGTTTGCATGTCATTAGCTTTTTTAAGTTGATCATGTCACATTGCATTGTGTATGCTATGTTGTTCTTTGCATTGTGTATGCCATGTAGTTGCATTGTGTTTTGCATGCCTTGCATTGCATGTTTGCATGCTTAAGTTGCATTGCATGCTTACATGCTTGAGTTGCTTTGCATGTGTTTGGATAGGGTATTAGTCCAAATAGTCCAAACACGAGAAACGAGGGACGTTTCATACTTGAAGTGATGAAACGTGCCTCAATTCTCGGTCGCCGACCCCCTTGATCATACATGATAGAGGTCAAGGCTTTATATGTTTATTTGTGCATTCGTTTTACATTGAATTGTGCAATTTGGCTTCTCGGCCATCATGTATTGAGATGCGTGATTGGTGGCCCGACGGTCGAGAACCACACTTCCTTGAGCTTATGAAATGATAGGGAGGGTGGTTGTGCACACATATCTTGCAAATACATTGCCATGCCCTTTCTTGCTCTCTGTTGCAACAAATTGGAGAAGTGCAGCAAAAACTGGTCGGCCAACCAGAAAAACTAGCTGGCCGACCACTTTTCTGGTCTGCAGCAATAGAAAGTGGTCGGCCAGTGGCTGCCAACATCAACAACTGGTCATCCAGGTCCCTACAGGTTCCCATAGTGGAGTTGAAGCTTTGTGGAGCTTTGTGCAATGTTCTGAGGTCAATTGCAAACAGAGGCAAGTTGGGGCATCGTGACGGATTTCCGAACGAGGCGACCGAGCATGTATACACTCTTCTCCCTTTGAGGCTCCTGTTTTACTACTTTACTTAGCTAATTTGCTTAGCTAGTTTACGCTTTGGTTTTGTGCTTAATTAGCTAATGTGCTTAGCTATTCAATTTGTGTTGTAATAACTAGTTAGTTAACTAGGATTAGTTAATTAATTATGTCTTGTAATAATTAGTTTAATTAGCTTAGGTTAGCTACTTAGCTTCTTATTCAGACCCTCCATCGAGAGGGCCAACTGTTGTAATAAGCGTGCGTGTGTGTGATGTATGTCTTCTAACCCCCATTTCTTTCTCCCTTTTACTTAACCGCTTACGATGGTCAGTTTTAGGGCATATTTTGATTAGCATCCTTATGCTTTGCATACGTGCATTCATTCATCTGTATTACATGCACCGGGCTCGGCGCATCATACTAACTGCATTGTATTTCAATACATTTACTTGAATACGTGTTCAACAACATGTTATCAAGTTGCATTTCACATGACATCTTAGAATAGTCGGGCCTATCTGAGTTGCATTTTCGCAAGTGTTGCATTAGCCATCTTAACATGAACTCGGATCATGTATGATTTCTAACTAGTTCTCTATGTTGGCTCGGAATACACTGTAAGTGTTTACGCTTTAGCATACTGCATGTGTATTAGTGTTGCCAGGTAAGCATGTTTGCCATGAGCCTAACTGCTTATTTGATTAACTGCTTGAATGCCTGTGGGTGAAGGTTAGATTGCTTGAATTGGAACAATTCATCAAATCCTCGTCTTAGCCTACTTGCGAGTAGCAAACTTTCAAATCATTTTCACAAACGAACATGCAATGTTTTGTTCCAACTCAGGCAATCTAGTCTATACTTGTATGCTGTGAGCATCACATAGTAATTCTAGTTTAATAAACGAAATAAAAACACATGTGTTTTCAAAAATAAAATATCATGCTTAGTAAAGGTCGATCTTTTGATCGGGCGAGCGGGGGTGCTCATTGCATGACCTTCCCCTCTCGTACCCAAGTTCCCGAGCCGAGGCAACTTTGGTGATGACAGACACGTGGCCTTAGGCACAAGTCAAGGTTTCCTAAATTTTTCAAAAACAAAACATTTAGGTGGCGACTCTGTATCTGGCAAAGTAATCCATGTTTGGCACTTCTTTTATAAAAATCAGCTTTCCAAAACGATTTGCCGAATTTGGACTCTTTGGTGATTTATCGGTCTCACATTGCACTTTGTGAGATTAGATTCAGAACCGTGACACAAGTCCGAACTTGTAGTAGCCTAAAGAACAAAATGATTTCGCGCCCTCGCAGCGCGGAGCAGGGGAGTTCTCGGGGTGGTCTACAACAAGGTATAGACTACTTTGCCTGAATTGAAACAATTTAATTTCATGTTTGCTTTTTTAAAAGGATTTGAATTTGCCATCTCAAGTGGGCTTAAAGTTTGCGAATTTGTCACTTAACAAACTAAGCTTAAACGTACATTTATCGAATCATTCCGATTCAAACAATAAGCCTTCATCCATAGACACTCAAACAGTTTAACACGTAAGCATTTAGCCTCATGGCAAGCATACTAATCATGACAATCACTCACATTCATGCAAGTATGCTAAAGCACTAAAAACTCACCTAGTACTCCAAGCTAAGAGAAACAAAACAGAGTTTGAAAAACAATGCATGATTCCTAACTATACAAGATGTCTAATGCAACACATGCAATATGCAACGAAATAAGCTCGGCTACTTAACATGTTATTTGCAACAATTTGATAACATGCATTTTAAACACGTATTCATCGAGGTATTGAAACAACAATGTAGTTTGAATGATGCGCCGAGCCTCGATGCATGCAATACAAAATGAATGGATGCAAGCATGTGATATGCTAATTGAAACATGATGCCTCTAATCTAACCATCAAAAGCGGTTAAGTAAAAGGAAAAAAGACGTGGGGTTAGAATACATACACATTATTACATTACGCTCTCACAAAAGAGAGTCCGAATGAATAAAAGCTAACTAGCTAACTAAGCTAAGCTAATTAAGGTAATTATTACAAAACCTTGAACGAATAATTAACTAACTATCTAAGTTAATTAATTAAGAATTTAACTAGGTTAAGTTAATTAAATATTACAATACGAACTAATTAGCTACAACTAATTAAACTAATTAAATATTACAACATAATTAGCTATAACTAACTAACTATAACAAATAAATGCTTAATTGCTAATTAAACGAATTAACTAGTTAACTAGTCCCAAAAAGCGAGAGAGGCCCATGCATGCTCAGTTTTCACTAGAAGAACATTCGCGGTTTACTCCCGAAAGCCTCTGTTTGCATAACCTTTGCACTGTTTTCTTTCTCCAGATCAACTCTGCCATGCTTCGCAGTACACTACCCAAAATTCACTGGTGGCCGGCAGGCCAGAAGTGGTGGCCGGTTGGCCACCATTGAGGGGTTGTTGTCCAACACTGGTGGCCTGCTGGCCAGTAGTAATGGTCGGCCGGCCACTAATGACATGCCATTTTTGCTGCAACAGAGAGAGCAAACAGGGCAAAGAGAGGGTATTCTCACAGGTTGTTTATGTTGAGTATCCCTTCTTATCATCAAAACATCTCAAAGGAGTGATACACTTGGTCCTCAAACCATCAATCAAGCAATTTCATTGCATGATGGCTAAGGAACCAAGGCGTACATGTTTAATAAATCCACAAACAAGACCAAAAACCATCACCCTATCATGTATGATCAAGGGTAATGGAGACCTTAGAAAAATTGGCACATTTCATCACTTTGAGTATGAAATGCTCCAATTTTTTTCTTATGTTCAATTAATGTCCGATTGAACAGATCAAAACACAACCAATTTCTTATCCTGCAGCATTTTAGTTGCAAATTGTTAGTTACTCATTTTAGATTACCAACCATTCCTTAACCAATTAAGTCCATTGGCGAATTGTCCTCTAATGAGAAGGAAGTGTCAAACAAGGGGTAATTTAAGGCAAGAGAGAGGTGTTATGCCATTGGTAATGTGCCCCCAAAAGAGGATTAAACCATTAAGCAATGAATCTCAATCTCAAGCTTAAGCTATCCTAAGGTTGAAACAACCCTCAAAGCAAATAAATAGTGAAGAAATGAGGGAGATTGTAAAAATTATAAGTGCTGAAATGAAGTGAGAAAAGCACTAAAATATACAATCAACTCAAACAATGAGTGTCTAAAGGCCTAAAACACCAAGTTTGTGGGGACTATTATACTAAAGGCATGCAAAACAAGACTCAAATGCAAAAATTAACCAAAAATAGAGGAAAAACAGTCTAAAATAGAGTCTAAAATATGCTGGAATTAAGCTACAAAAGGCTAGAAAAATAAGCTAACACATAAGGATAATTAGGCTAGCAAACAAGACATAAGGAGTGAAGGCTAACCCCTCAAATTTTGGACTTTAAAACATGATTTTTATCACTGAAAATACTCTGAAATTCAATGCTCAAATGCCCAAAGAAAGATAGTTTGAAGGTGGGAAACAAAGGTAGAAAAGCCTTACAAGCAAGGAATAAAGAAAGGTGAGATTCCTCCCTAACTATAAATGGCCTAAAACACCAATTTCAGCTCACAAAAATAGAGTTTTTTATGGCCCAAAAACAGCCCAAAAGCTGTAGGAATAGATAGAAAAACAAGTATACAAAGCAAGCTTAAAATGTAAGTAGTATACCTCTTGAAATAAAGATCAACTTTAGGTAACAATTCAAGCCAAAACCACATTCAAGAGCTCCAAGAATGCTTCAAGGAATCTCACCTGAAACATTATCAACTTTGGTTAAGGAGGTGTAGGCAAAATTGTAGTGTATATATGCACAAAATTGCAAGAGAGAGAGAGAGAGAGAGAGAGAGAGAGAGAGATTTGTTCTTAAATTTCTAACCCTAAAAAATGGGACAGGAGACCCCAAATATATAGAAAAACATGAATTTGGCTGAGCTATATCCCCCTATCGATGTGTAGGGAGATGAAACCAATTGTGCCAACAGCTGGAACAATTGTTAACAAAATATCTGCAAAAAGGGTACTGGTGGCCGGTAGGCCACACTATTGGCCGACAAGGTACGATTGGTGGCCGATAGCCTCAAACAGTGGTCGGCTGGCCACCACGAGTTGCAGGCTTGAAGGTTTTGGTCTAAAACATGGCACAAAATGGATAAGGTTTGAAGGCTTAGAGACAAGGAATTCCGCCGAGGACTTCGGGCACCAAAACGAACATATGCAATCATAATTATCGAGTGCATAAACGATAAAATCCAAGTCTTGGAGACGGTAAAAAATGAGTTGTCTACAATGTCCTAATAAGAGAAATGTATGTAGGACAAATTTAAAAATTATCCTACTTTATTATATAAATTTTTATTTTATATAATAGTACAAATAAATAGTGTGATATTTATTTGTGTTTATCCCCAGTTGTCCTGAATCCTGATCTGCAAGTGCAGTGCATTGAATCTGTCATCGAAAACAAGTCGGAGAGAAAAATAATGGATCGTGGGACCACCACACCACCAATAGTAATAAACAATTGCGCTTTGTTTAGTTTTTAAATAAATTTTGAATTTTGAATTGTATTTTAAAAGATAAATAATTGAAAAGAATTTTAAAATTTTTTAAAAAAATAGTTAGAAGTTTTAAAAATAATTTTTAGATGGTTTATATTTTTTATTTTTTATTTTTTTTAGTTTAATAGATGAGTGAAGAGAAAAAAAATAGTATAAATTTTAAATAATTTATTAAAATTTTTATCAAATCTCTCACATGGACGTGAGATCAAACTCATCCTGATGCATATATACCCGAACAAATTGGCAAATTACATTACAACTGGCCTCGATTGGAAACATATTTTTTTAGTAACTTAGTTTTTTGACTAAAATATGATGTAAAAAAATTATTATGTTTCAGATGATTTTTTAATTTTTTACGAAAAGATATGTAAAAAGTAGAGAAAAAAAAATCTTTGACTTTTTAATATAAATAGTTAATTTTTTAATTTTTAATGACTTTTTGACTTTTAAATTAAAAAGTAATATTACCAAATAAAATTAATTTAATCTTTTAATTCTCATTTCATGTAAGCATTGGATGTCCCTACTTCACATGTGTTGATTTTTGTCTCTCCACACCTACAATGATGATATTTTGGCTTATTTTGAAAATAACGTTAAAAAATAATTTTTAAATTTTTTTAGATTACAATATTTTTCTATTTTTTAAAAGAAATTAAAAAAAAAAAATTAAAAAAATTAAAAAATCAACTTTTTATTTTTCTCTCAGAATAAGCCTTCGTGGGAGCTTTGGTTTTTGATGAGGTTAGAAAAAAAATAATTAAAATGTTCTAAATACCTTTTCAATTGGAGATGCTCGCAATTAGGAGTGTAAAAATATCATGAATGAGCAATTCGAAACCCGCTTGTGGCCTGAGGTGGGATCAGCCCGTTTAAGCTTGAACCAGAGCCCAAGCCGGGCCCGAGTCATCATTTTGAATCCCCAGCCCATCAGTTCGTTTAAGGCCTACTCAAGACCCGACCCACTCAAGGCTCAGTGTTTTTTTTTAGTGAAAAATAATAAAATTTTGATAAAAAAAATAAAAAAGAAGAAAACAAAATTAATCAAACCCGCCAAAGTTTGAGCCCAGGCCTATTAGCAAGCCCAAGGCCCAAATACCTCTTGAACCTGGGTCTGGACCTAATTTTTTGACTTGTAAGCCGGCCCAATCCGAATTTTGATGAAAATCCGCGAGAACCGACATAAATTGGGCTGAGCCAGGTCAAGCCAAATTTATACTCGTGCTCGCAATTGATCATAACCAAGGTTACATAACCCACATTATATTGAGCTATTACCCAAAACAAAACAAGAAAAAATATTGATTCTACAATTACAATGCGTCTTAACTACATATTATTGTACTCATAACCAAGTATATGATACACTATTTTTTTAGAATGAGTATTATAAAATTTTTCAAATTGAATGAAAATTAAGAGAAAAAAATGAATTAAAGATTGAAGTCTAATTTAAAACTGTTCATTCCTTTCTGAATTGATCATTTCGTCGTTGCATTTTTATTTAATTTTTTAATAAATATTATTGATTAAATTAAATTTACACAATATAAAAAATTAAATATCAAAATAGTAAAAATTAGAACTACAGAAGCAAAATTGAAACAATAATAATAATAATAATTACAAGACTAAAAAATTTTGCTCAGAAAAAAACCAGTTGCTTCCCAAGTCTAATACCACCTGTAAAAGAAGCCACACGCCTCTGGTTTTTCACTCACATCATCTATATATACACATTGCTTATATAGAACACTTCCATAGTTTAATAACCATCATCTACTTCATAGCAAAAAGCTACTTTAAATCTCTGAAAGAAGAGATGAGTTCCACAAGCAGAGCTTGGATAGTGGCGGCGAGTGTTGGAGCAGTGGAGGCACTGAAAGATCAGGGATTCTGTAGGTGGAACAACACCGTAAGGTCGATGCAGCAGCACGGCAAGAACAGCCTGAGGTCCTCCGCCGTTGTTTCGAGAAAAGTGAGGGGAGAGAAGAAGGCAAAGCAGTTGGAGGAGTCTGTGAGGAAAGTCATGTACTTGAGCTGCTGTTGGGGTCCCTATTGATCATCAATCCAAACCTCAGCTCAAAGTATATATTTTTTTTTTCAAATTTTGTTTATTTATTTTATTTTGTGTCTTATCTGAGTGTTGCATAATCCACTCTGGCCTCGAATGTAAATATATATATATATGTTTTGAGATTAGCCTGTCTTCGGTCCGTAAGCGGACTGGACAGTCCGGCCCAAATGGATTCACTTTTAAATTATATCTTGATAATTTAAATTGTTCGTATTTTAAAGTTTGTTGACTATATTATCTTTGTTAAAAATTAATTCGATCAGATAACAAAAATCAAGTGTTCGAATCAATTTTGTATAAATTAATTTTGTTTTTACTGTTTATTTTTTTCATACAAAATTAATTTAAATACAAGGTTGTTGTTATCCGATTGACTTAAAATTTTTTAAAAATGACGTAATTAATTAGTCTTAAAATGTAAACGGTTCAAATTATTAAAACGGTTCGAATTATTAAAACGAGACTTAAACCCACATCCCAAACTGTATCAAATTTTCATTTTTTTAAAGTTAAACTATGCTAATCTCTGTTAATTTTTTTTTAAATACAATAAATTTTACAAATTTAACATAATATATTGGGTGTTCTTAATATTTTAATTTACATAATAGTTAAATTTTATTTTTATAAAAAATTTATTAATCATTTAAATAGAAAAATGATATGAAAATCATATTTTATTTTATTTTATATCGAAATGAGTATTTTACCTTATTTATTTTTGTGTCTTTACTATCTATATTAATTTCGATCATTTTAACTTTATTAAAAAAAAAGAGATCAATATAACTATATCAAAATTATGTATATTTTTTTCAAAAATTAAAGAAACACATATAACAATGATTTCATACTTAACAAATCATATACATATTCAAATTTAATTCATGCTTATCGTGGGAATATTTATAGGCAGCGAATTAACGGATTCAATCTGTACCTGAATATTTCGAATACAAATAATGAACTTGATGAGTAAATCACGTGCCTTCAAATTATCGATTGAAATTTCAACAGTAGAGTGATATTACAATGCGAGCAATACTCACACAACTCACTATACAAAGAATTGTGTTTAGTTCTTCAATGGTGGAGACTGAAAAGCACTTAAGAATTTTACCCACACAATATTACGTTTTGCTTTTCCAATTTCCACTATAATGATCAGTATATAGAGATATATAGAGATACATAGAGAGATAGTAACCACCCATCCTTATCTGAGATAAGATGGGATGGTAAGCTTTAAATTCAAATTGAAATTCAAATGGGTCCACTTGGGTCATGGATTATGTTATCATAGACGTCCAAACCCGAATTTGAAACCTGACCCGTTTTTCAACATTTATAATCCTATCAAGTCACAACTTACAAGTGGTGCAAATAAATAAAATACAAATTTTCAAAATTAAAATTAATAATTTATCTATGACGTATTGATCAAATATAATAATGTATAACATGTAAATCATGCCTTATATATAGAGAGAGATTTTGTTCACGCTCATTATGAGATTGCGCAGTATATAGTTTAATTAATTTCAAAAAAATAAAAAATAATTAATAATTTATCTATGACATATTGATCACATATAATAATGTATAACATGTAAATCATGCCTTATATATAGACAGAGATTTTGTTCATGCTCATTATGAGATTGCGTAGTATATAGTTTAATTAATTTCAAAAAAATAAATTTTTTATTCGGATCTTTATGTAAGAAAATGCATCATACTATCGCTAGTGTGTAGTGTCTGGCAAGCTTAAAGTGAAGTGAGAATGTCATTACACTTAAAAAAATCATAGAAAATATTTAGAATTATAATAATTTATGACAAGTAAATAAGAAAAATGAGTACGTCTTAATGGTAGGTGACTTATAAGCTTAGGCATGTCCTTAACGCGCCGAACTTGGGGGTGATTGTCGTGATTTATGCACAACGGTCACTAATTTTATCATCTGTTTTGTGACAAGTTCGGTGTTGTAAAATATGACTAGGAAACGGTTTTTTAACCTGTTTTGTGTTTCTTGTGAATGGTTACTGATTTTATCATCAGTGGTTGACGAACAACTGGGATAAGAAGTAACTGGTGAAACTCATAATCTTTCTTATTGAATAACCAAACCATTACAATCAGTATATATTGAATACAATAGCATAACAAAGTAGCAGAATATCAATTCCTCACCTTATGACATAGTCAAAGATCACAAAGGGCACAAAGTAAGGTCATTGTAAAATGGCCTTTAGGACTCACATGATGAGGAAATATGGATCCATTCTCTCACCTCACTAATTGGTCAGTAAGCATATGTAGTATAAACGCATGCTATAGTGGAGTAACTCTTCCAAAGAGAGATGTTAGACTCTATACACCGTACAGATCTTAGTCTAATCACTTTTACACACACAGGTCGCTTCAAGTGCCTAACCCGAATTCTCTTTACAAAGCGTCTGTAACAAGCCCGCGAGGGACCTCGCTACAGCTCGGACTCGATTTTATGTTGCGGTTCCAAATCTCGAACCAAAGAGTCCAAATCCGGCAAATCGTTTTGAGAAAAACAGATTTTTTTGAAAGAAGTGCCAAACATGGACTGCTTTACCAGATAACAGAGTCGCCACCTAAATATTTTTTAAATGGGAAATTTAGGAAACCCTGACTCGGTGCCAAAAGGCCACGTGTCCGTCATCACCAAAGTTGGCTCGGGAACTTGGGTACGATTGGGGAAGGTCACATCGTGAGCACCCCCGCTCGCCCGGTCAAAGACCGGCCTCTACTAACCATGATATCTGTTTTTGAAAACATTATGAGTTCTTATTCCGGTTATTAGCCTAGGTTACTATGTGATGCGCACAGCATACAAGTATAGACTGAGTCGTCTGAATTGGAACAAAACATTTCATGTTTGTTTGTTTGAAAGTGGTTTGATGGTGCTACTCGCAAGTAGGCTAAGACGCGGATTTGCCACCCTCAGGTGGGCTTAGGAAAACAATGGTTTTGCCACTATCTAGTGGGCTTAAAACAAACAGTCAACGAATTGTCCCAATTCAGGTAACTCAACCTCCACCCACAGGCATTCAAGGCAGTTATATCACATAAGCAAATAGCCTCATGGTAAGCATGCTATCATGGCAGCACTCACACGCATGCAAGGATGCTAAAGCATAAAAACTCACCGAGTACTCCAAGCCAAAACAGAAACTACATTAGAAATCATGCATGATCCTAAGTATACAGAAATGCCTAATGCAACACATGCAGAATGCAACTATAGCAGGCTCGGCTATTCTAAACATGGCATATGAAATGCTACAACTAACACGTATTCAATTTTGGAATTGAAATACAAATGCAGTTTGTATGATGCGCCAAGCCCGGTGCATGCAAAACAGATGAATGATACAAACATGCTGTCATACTGTATGCTAATTGAAATATGCCCTATATCTAACCATCGTAAGCAGGTAAATAAAAGGGAAGAAAGACGTGGGGTTGGAAGACATACATCACACTCACCCACCCTTATTACAATTATGCCCTCGCGCAGAGGGTCCGAATAAATATACAGTCCGAAATAAAAGAATAATACAGTCCAAAATAATACAGATTCTAATTAATTGACAAATTAATTACAAAAGAAGTAAACTGGCATGCAAGTCAGGGACTGCCTTGCTGTTGATGAATGATGTATGCCAGGCTGCCTCGGGCGGAAATCCACTGGGATGCCCCAATTAGCCTCTGTTTGCAGTATTTCTCGAAATGCGTGCCAGACTCCGGAAATTTGCTGATTCTTCAATTTGCTGCAACAGAGAGCAGGAAAAGGGTATAGCAATGTATTTCACAAATATATGCATGCCTCGATCCTCGTGCCATCAATCACGCATCTCGATGCATGATGGCCGAGGAACCGGATTGCACAACTTAATATAAGATGAATACAGATGAATGCTACAATAAAACCTAGCTCCATCACGGATAATCCGGAGTGTCGGTGACTTGGGAATTGAGACCCGTTCCGTCACTCGGAGTACGAAACGTGCCTCGTTTCCCGTGCAATATGCATGATATGCATGAAATGCAACTAACATACAATCCTAGCATGCGCAATGCTTATGAAAATGAGATGCCTCGAAATGCGTGCCCACTGGCACGCAAACCGAGGCGATGACATAAAGGCACGAAATGCAATGATGGGCTTACACCAATATGAGAGGGCCTCAGCCACACTCACACGGGATGCCGGAATGATATGCAAAATGTAATGATGGGCTTATACCAACATGAAAGGGGCCTCAGCCACACTCACATAGGATGCCGGAATGATAAGAATGAGGTGCCTCGAAATGCGTGCCCACTGGCACGCAAACCGAGGCAATGATGAAATGCAAATCGGATAAAACAGAGTGCCTCGAAATGCGTGCACGCGGGCACGCAAACCGAGGCAGAGGCATACGCAATACAAACCGGATAAAATAGAATGTCTCAAAATGCGTGCACACGGGCACGCAAACCGAGGCGGAGGCATACGCAATGCCAAGCGGATAAAACAGAGTGCCTCGAAATGCGTGCGCACGGACACGCAAACTGAGGCGATGATGAAATGGGATGTAAATCGGATAAAACGGAGTGTCTCGAAATGCGTGCACACGGGCACGCAAACCGAGGCGATGATATGAAGTGCAAATCGGATAAAACCGAAGTGCCTCGAAGTGCGTGCACACGGGCACGCAAACCGAGGCGATGCTAAAATGAAATGAAATGGCATACGGAATGCAAATTGGGCTTACGCCAACATGAGAGGACCTCAGCCGCACTCACATAAGCTGCCGTCGGGTAAAAACAAAGTTGCCTCGAAATGCGTGCCCGCGGACACGCAAACCGAGGAATGCATAAAATGGCATACGGAATGCAGTGATGGGCTTACGCCAACATGAGAGAGCCTCAGCCGCACTCACATAGGCTGCCGACGGATAAAAATAAAGTGTCTCGAAATGCGTGCACACGGGCACACAAACCGAGGCAATGGCATACAAGCATGAAAATGCAAATTGGGCTTACGCCAACATGAGAGGGCCTCAACCACACTCACATAGGCTGCCGGCGGATAAAACGAGGCTGCCTCGAAATGCGCGCACACGGGCACGCAAACCGAGGCGAGGCTCTAAAGCACCAAAATGACATGCGAATGAGATGTGGCGAATGGCATAAGGAAGATGCAAAATTCAGCAACTAAAATAATGCAAAAACAGCCCCCAAATTATGATAAAATTGCAACCGATGCCCAAAATGCGATGAAATGCACCCGAAATGGCCTACAGCCCTATTAAACATACAGAATATGGACATGGAATGCAAAACAGTGGCAAGGCAGCCCCTAAACTAGCATTTTATCAGCACAAAGCAAGGCCAAATAATGCTCACAAGTATGGAAACAAAAGCTTGCAAAAATACGGTAAAAGAGGGGAATTACAAAGCAAGTGATATGTACAATGCTCAAACCCAAAAAATCAGTTCTACAACATTGAAGATGGAACAAAAATATGCACAAATTCAAGAGATGAAAACCTCTAAATCAGTATGTATATATGCTAAACATAGCATGCAAAATAAGGGCCAAAAGAGGGTTATAAAGAAAGGTACCAAAAGGGGGAACCAAACTACTTTAGACCCTTAATAAAACTTGAAGAATAGGTCAAAACAAGACACTTCTCAAGCCTGATGAAGGCCAGAAACAGAAGCTAGAATGGCCTAAACAAACATGCAAATTTACGGAAAATTTAATGGATTTCAAAGCAAGTACTAAAGCCAATCACTAAATGGCTTGAGGCCCTTAATAAAACATGACAAGGAGACAAAAATAAGGCTCTTTCTAAGCCTGATGAAGGCTGAAATCAGGAGCCAAAATAGTCTAACAAAGCATGCAAGATAGGCAAAGAACATGGATTCAAAGCAAGTGTATGATAGAGGAGGCAAACATGGTTGAGACCTTCTTCAATGTTGAAGAGGGCCTCAAAATGAGCACAATATCAGTAGGTTTCATACTCCAAATTAGATCACAAATAGGCTAATTAACTCATGCAATTTTACGGTAAAATTGAAGAATTTCAAAGGAAGTGCATGCTAGAGCCACCAAACATGATGGAGCCCTTCTCCAATGTTGAAGAGGGGCTCAAAATAGGCCTACTAACAGTTTATGGTATGCTCGAAATCAGATCAGTCAAAAGCCAAACAAAGCATGCAAAATAATGGCATAAAGAGTGATATTGAAACAAGTGCATCATAGAGGCACCAAATGGGGTTGAGCCCTTAATCAAACATGTAGAATAGATCAAAATAAGGCCCCTTTCAGTTAGGGCCAGAGCTCAAAACAGTGAGCAAGTGGGCTAAGAAATTGGTGCAAGAATGAGCTAGAAAAGAGGGAAAGTGAACTTACCCTTGAAGACCAATACTTTGACTACTTCTTGGACCAACTTTGATGACTTCAAGCTTCTGGAATCCCTCCCTTGCTGCTGGAAATGGAGTGGTGATGATAGAGCTTGAAGATGATGAAGAAAATGGGACCAAAACTTGGATGTTTGAAGCTTTTTTGGAAGAGAGGAATGGAGGAGATCAATATGCAAGACTCAAAGGATTTTTTCTAACCCCTAAATCAGCTGGTGCTGCTGGTTTTTATGGTCAAAAGGGTGAAAATATCTTTCCCAAATATCTAGATATTTTGAGGGCAAAATATCTAGATATTTTGAGGGCAAACAGAAAAGATTTTGTTCGGCCACGAAGTGGGCATCTGAGACCGCAGTGTTCCTCGGAATGATGAAACAGAGGTACCTGCCAAAATTGAACAAAAACTAATGCAAAACGAAAGCTCGGGGACCAAAACCGCGCGGGGTCCCGAAAATGGGCTGCCGGGCACCGGAAGTGGTGTTTGGCTGCGAAGTGGGTCTCAGAGACCCCAGTGTCCCTCGGAAGGACCAAACAGAGGTTTCTGCCAAAAATGAACAGACATCGATGCAAAATGAATGCTCGGGGCCTAAACCGCGAAGTTCGGGGTCCCGAAAATGGGCTGCCGGGCACCGGAAGTGGTGTTCGGCTGCGAAGTGGGTCTCAGAGACCCCAGTGTCCCTCGGAAGGACCAAACAGAGGTGTCTGCCAAAAATGAATAGACATCGATGCAAAATGAATGCTCGGGGCCAAAACCGCGTGGTTTGGGATCCCGAAAATGGGCTGCCGGGCACCGGAAGTGGTGTTCGGCTGCGAAGTGGGTCTCGGAGACCCCAGTGTCCCTCGTTATGCTAAAACAGAGGCACTTACCAAAAATCGGAGAAATCAGAGATGGTTGGGCGGTCCCGAACTGAGGCACACGGCCTGACGGTCTCGAAAACCGGGAACCGGGCTCCGAAATGGGCAAAATGGCCTACGGCCACAAAACGTAGGCTACGGCCACTGAGAGATAGTCTACGGGACCACTCCCTCCCCTCAGGAAAGAAAACAGAGAAAACCGAGCCTGGTTCGCAAACCGAGACAAGGCACAGAAGAGAGTTCGGAAGTCCGGAGGCAGGGCGCACGGCCGCGACTCTGAGACTTCTGAACGAGCACAGTAGGCAATATCACCGAGCGCTCAATCGGTGACATCTGAGTCTTAAGGTCGGTCAAAAATGGGGTGTCTACAGCGTCAAATGAGATCTCGCATCTGGCTATACATAACAGGCACACTATGGGCTATGCGGGTACTACTTTCCATGGTAGATCCGTAATAGGACCTCATCTTGGCTCCAGGTGATTGCTCGTGTAAGTAAGCTAATAATATCTACTCTATTTATTTTGTGTTCCAACTCACAAACCATATCAATAAGCAGTAAACATACATGTAAAAACAAATACGAATACTGATGGTATAAATATCCTATAAAGTCAAATGCATAAATCAATTGTTCAACTGAAACTACATAAATCACCACCTACGAAGACCTAAAGCCCCAACACGACTAATATAAATATCTCTAGCAATATCCTTAGTCAAAGGGTCCGCAACCATGCGACTTGTAGGAATGTGCTACAAAATTGCCTCCTTTTACGCTATAACGTCTCTGATGAAGTTCAACCTCACATCAATATGTTTGGTTCTACTGTGGTACTTAGGATCTTTAGCATAAGCAAATGCAGCCATGTTGTCATAATGAGTAGTCACTGGGTCTGAAGTATGTGTAACAACATCTAAATCCTGTAAGAACCATTTCAACCAAACGACCTCTTAAATAGTAGAAGAACAAGCCACAAACTCTACTTCCATCGTCGATATGACAATGCATGATTGCTTCTTACTGCTCCAAGATATAACACTATTGTTGAGCAAAAAAGCATATCCTGAAGTAGACTTGTGCTCGTCCAAGTCTCCACCATAGTCAGCATCACAATAGCCAACCAAATGTAGATTAGAACTTTGGTAGCACAACGCATAACTTGCAGTCCCCTTAAGGTATCGCAGTATTCTCTTGACTGTTTTCCAATGAACTGGTCTTGGATTGGATTGATAACAACTCATTAATCCGACTGCATAACAGATGTCTGGTCGTGTACACATCATAGCATAAATCAAGCTTCCAAAAACATTAGAATAACGTACACGGGCCATCTCTCTTTTCTCTTTTGGAGTCATTGGACCCATATCAAGGTTTAGGCTCTCGCCTTTCATAACAGGAATGACAATAGGTTTGCAACTTTGCATCTGGAATCACTCTAGGATATTCTTAATATAAGTCTCTTGAGACAAACCGAGAAGTCTCCTAGAGCGATCCCTAAGGATCTTAACTCCGTGCACGTAGCTTACTTTACCCATGTCCTTTATCTTAAAAGGAGAAGACAACCACTCTTTAGAGGCGACAATCATTTCCATGTTGTTCCCAGCCAATAGTATGTCATCCACATATAATGACAATATGATAAAAGTATCCTCGTAACGCTTAACATACACACAGTGATCTTTATCGATCATCGTAAACCCTTTGGAAATAATGGCTCGATGAAATCTCAAATTCCACTATTTGGATGATTGCTTTAGGCCATAAATAGATCGCTGAAACTTGCAAACTTTGTGCTCCTGACCCACTACCACAGAGCCCTCTTGTTGATCTATATAGATCTTTTCATCCAATTCTCCATTGATAAATGCAGTCTTAACATACTTTTGATACAGCTCCAAGCCCAACTAAACTACTATGGCCAGAATAAGGCGAATAGAGGCAAACCTCACAATAGATGAGAAGGATTCCTCATAGTCCACACCTTCTAATTGGGTGTAACCCTTCGTCACTAGGCGAGCCTTATACCTCTCTATGGAACCATCTGTCTTCCACTTGATTTTAAGAACCCATTTGTTCCCAATAGTCTTGCGCCTTGGCGGCAAATCAACCAAGTCCCAGACATGATTTTTCTTCATAGACTCCATCTATTCATTCATTACAACATTCTATTCTTTACTAGCAGGAGATGAGAGGGCCTCCTTAAGATTCTTAGGCTCCATCTCATCATTCAATGCAATCATGAATGCTTCACCTTCAATCTCAAAATGACAACGGGTAATGGCTCTACGTCTGCTTCTACGTAGTTGAGGATCTTGAGAATCATCTTCCATTGGATCCAATCCATGGATATAAAAATTGCTCCCACTGTCCTTAGGATCTTGAGGAATTTTTTTTTTCTCATTCTCTACTAGGATATTAGGTACGCCATCTTGTAGATCCTCTATCTCATAGAGATTCACATATCTAGTTACTTTACATCTGCTAAGGAAATCCTCCTCTAGGAAATCCACATCTCATGACTTAATTTCAGTCACATTTCCATTCGGCTGCTCCCCAACAAACACATACCCTTAGAATTCTTACTATAATGAATGAAGATACACTTATTTCCTCTAGGGCCCAACTTCCTAAACTTGTGAGAAGCATTGTGTATGTAACCTGCTGACCCCCACAGATGCAAATTGCCCAAATCAGGCCATTCTCCAGTCCACATCTCATATGGGGTGAAAGGTACTGATTTTGGGGACACACAATTAAGGATGTAGGCCGTAGTCAATAAGGCTTCTCCCCAATAGGATATGTGAAGATTAGCTTGCGCCATCATTGATCTAACCATGTTTAGCAATGTGTGATTCCTTCGCTCCACTACATCATTTTGTTACAGAGTGCCAGAAATTATTAATTGCCCAATAAACCCTTTTTCTTCACAAAGCATTTTGAATTGCTCAGATAGATACTCAAGCCCATGATCAGTCCTTAGAGCCTTAATTCTCTTGTCTAATTGATTCTCAACCTCATGAACATACTATCTAAAGCAATCTAATGCTTCTGACTAGTGAGAAATCAAATAGATATAGTCGTAGCACGTACAATCATCTATAAATGTGATGAAATAAGGGGCTCCATGCTTTGTGCTCATATTCATTGGTCCACAGATGTCTAAATGAATAAGCTGTAATGGGATAGATGCCCTTTTGGCTTTCTCAAATGGTTTTCTTATTGATTTTCCAGCAAGATAGTGCTCATATATGGGCAAAGTGACTCTAGCAAGTGGGCCTAGAAGGCCTCCTCTAGCCAATCGAGTCATCCTGTCTTGCGCAATGTGGCCTAATCTAGCATGCCATCTTATAGAATCATTATCACGAACAGATGCAATACAAGAAGCAGAGCCATTGGCATTATTATCAAAACTAGAATCATCCACATCTAAAATCAATAAATCCTCTGCAAGATAACTAGAACCATAAAGAAATGTACTCAAATAGATCTTGACATTTTTATTCTCAAAATGAAAGCTAAAGCCTAGGCTCATCATGCTAACAACTAAAACAAAGTTTTTCCAAACATCTGGAGCATAAAGAACATCATGAAGATACAATGTGCGCCTATGTTGCATCTCAAGTTTGTACGTGGCAATGCCAAGCACCTCTACACTGGACTCATTCCCTATATACACTTTTTTTTTATTCTAGCAGGCACAAGATGATAATCCACGAACCCTACTCTGCTTTTCGTAATATGGTCCATTGCTCCTGAGTCTACAACCCATAAATGAAGAGAATGAGCGATTAATGCTTGACTAACTACAAAGCATTCAATGCGAGAACATCAATAATGGAGTACTTTCTTCTGCTCAAGACAATTCCAAGGGAAGTGTCTCTCTTGTTACAGTTAAGGCACATCACTATAGCCTTTACTTTCTTGCCACCTCTCTTGCCCTTGCACTTAAAAGCTTTAGCGCCATTGGGCTTCAGTGCAGCAACTCTTGGTTTCATAGGAGTGCATGGCTTTTCCAAAAAGGCAACACCAAACTTTTGTTTGAGAGCTTTCCACATATGAAATGCAGTTGGTTTACACACAAACTCACTAATCAAGTCGCCGTGCATGTTACTTATAATAGTAAAGTGCGCACATTGATCTTTCTCATGCCAATCTTGGTAAGCGTCAAAATCATGACGATATTGAGTTTTATTCCCTTTCCCAGGCTCAACCATCATTTGGTCAAGTGTGTGCAGAACCTCTTACTTATTGAGAAGATATTGGATCTTATGGCACCAAATGTCATAGTTATCGTCATCCAATTTCTATTCCTCAGTCAAATCTGCCAGAACTGTTTTAGCTGCCATGTCTGAATATAGAGGAAAAAAATGCAAGGGATATTAAATATAGCAACACAAAATTATTTTATAGCAAAAGAATCCAAAGTAAATAATAATAACATTACACACATCACAAAATTGAAAATTTGCTATGCTCATAATCATCTCTTGCATCACTAGTGACAATTATCAAGATTTAATTTAACTCTATGCGCAAAATTGAATTATCGGTAGAGAATTCACCAATCATCTCTCTCAAAGAGGTCCCACTACTTATGGCATGTTAAAAAACATGACAATAATTAATTCCATATTTAGGTATTTCAAAAAGAATAATAAACATGCTATAATGTTTAATCATGGAATTAAAATAATTAGAATATAGCATTCCATATCTTGAATCTAAACATTCTACTAGTTCTATACAAATAAAGAACTAAACATGATGTTTTAACTTTCAGAATATGCCATAACAGTGCTAAATTATTTCTGTAACTTTTCTGAAATTTGAAGTAATTAAAAAACTGTACGGAAAATTAGAAATAAATAATGCAAAATCTGAAATAGTATAGCACACACACCAAAAAAATAAAACATTATTCCATAGTGTACTGTAAAAAATTCAAGTCCAGAATCCAAGTCATGCTCTCTCAAAAGCGATTTAGTGTACAAATATTGAATTATTCATTTATGATTGATAGCACTTAAGAGGTTTTGAACTTGAGACCTACAGACGAGCAAGCTCCTAAGTCCCAAGCCTACACCACTAGGCCAACCCCTGGGTGTTGAATACCAACTTAACATTACCAAAACAGTGTACACTAAAAGAACATTCAACCCAGCAACATTGCCACCCTTAAACCTTGCCATCTTCATCTCTTCTGGAATGATCGGCTGAGAGGAAAAACCAAAAACTATACAGTACACTTTTGGACAAATTGCTAAAATCAACCTCACAAAAACCCCATGCTTGCGCCTACATTTCTGAAAACCATATGATGGAACAATGTACAAAAGGGCCTTTTACATTGAAATGGGACTTATTAGTCTACAAGAAAAAATGCAGGATTATATGGTTTACAAGATCTAGATTTGGGATTTATTGGTGCTTTACCCTAATATTTACTATAAAAATACATAATATACTATAAAAATATGTAATAATGGTGCATATGACACACACATAGATCGATTTGGGAGGGAGGGGCCGCGGTTGCACGCATAAAAATTAAAAAAACTATGTCTACTATACTAATAATAGTAAAATAATTTTAAAAATTAAGAAGTTACCTATGTATTTATTCTTTTAAAATTTGAATTCTGAATCTATTATTTGATATATATATATTTTTAAAAGGTGTGTATTATAATATTACTAGTGTCTGTTCGTGCTCGTGCCTGAAGGCACGATGTAAATAAAAATAAGTGAACAAAAAGGAGAAAACAAAATAAATAAATAGGGAGGAAAATAAAAAAGAGAGGAAAATAAAAATAAAAAAAAAAGAAAAGAAAAGGAGGAAGGTGGGATCATGGGATCATTCATAGGATGCAAAGAAAATGCCACATTTAAACAAATCGAAATGAGGCACATCAATTCCAATCATGAAAAGAAGTAAGTAAACAAACCTCGCGTGGGAATTACAAGAATTACGAGCCAAACCACATTTCATGCAAAGAGGATGTAAAAAAATTATGCAAGCTTAACTACGCGTCGTGCAGAAAAGGCGAAGGGTGACATAACCGTCGGTGTAGACACCCCAATTTTGACCGTCCTCAAGACTTGGACGTCATCGTTTAAATACCCGGTGATTGTGCTCGCTCGTGTTCGTTTTGAGTCCTTGAAGGTCTCGGCTGAGTGCCTTGCCTTGGAGCCTCTAATCTTGTCTGTTTTGTGCTTGGTTGTGGGCCAAGAGCTTGTTGTTTCACTTCGGGAGGAGAGGGTGACCTGTCGGCCATCCCCCTAACTTGCCAGCCATGACTTGTGCCTGTCGGCCACCAGTGGTGGTCGGTCGGCTATGTTGATGGCCGGTCGGCTACATTAATAGCCGGTCGGCCACTAATGATGGCTAACGGCCATTTTTTTCTTTTTTCAGATATTTCTTTGCCAGCTGTGCCAGCTGTTGTTCACTGATGCTCATCTCCATACATGTGTATGGAGGGATGATTGCAAGCCTTTGGCTTGATTTTCTATATAATGGGGGGTCTCTCCCCCATTTCAGAGGTTAGAAAAATTTTGTGAGCAAATTTCCTCTCTCTCTCTCTCTAGAATTCTCTCTCTCTCTCTCTCTCTCTCTCTCTCCCTATTTTGTGCTTGAAAGTGAGAATTCTCTACACATTTGCACTAAGACCCTTAACCAAACATCTTCATCTTGGAGCTGAGGTTCTTTGAGGCTTGGTTTGAGCTTCTAAGGTTGGTTTAAGCTTAGAATTGTGGCTGTTTAGTGCTATGCTTCAAAGGTATAAGACTTACCTCATTTAAGCTTTGTTTTAGTTGATTGCTTGATTATCTTTTTACACTGTTTTGACCTGGTTTTTCAGCCATAAAAACTATGTTTTTAAGGTTACAAAATGGTGGTTTAAGCCTTGTTGAGTTAGGGGGTTGTCTCCTATTTTTGCTCTTTGGCTTGTGAAGCCTTTTGTGCCATTTCTTTCCATATTCAAACCAAACCTTTTGGCCTTTTAAACTATTGAAATTTAGAGTTATTTCAGTGGTGGAAAACATGTTTTGAAGTCCAAAATAGGAGGAGGTGGCCTCCCCTCCTTGTGTCTTGTTTGCAAGTGTAGATAGCCTAACATGTGAGCATGCTTTTCTATCTTTTTGCGACTTAATCTCAGCATGTTTTAGGCTCTGATTTTCCATGATTTAGCTCTGTTTTGATCTGTCTTGGTCATATGAGCTTTGTCTTGCATGGTTGTAGTGCAAATGCCTTCACTGGCTTAGTGTTTTGAGGCCTCTAGCATGTTTTGCTTGAGTGGTTTGCATGTTATAGCATCGTTTTACATGTGATTCCAGTGTATATAGCTCTGTCACACTCTCACTTACTTCACTCTTTCATTGCTTTTGAGAGCTGTGTCTTGAGTCTTGTTTGTAGTCTAACGTGCTCGCATGTTTTTCTAGCTTTTTATGCTTCAATCTCAGCATGTTTTAGCCATTGTTTTGGCATGTTTTAACTCTGTCTAGAGCTGGTTTGGTCAATTGAGCTTTGTGTTGCATGCTTATAGTGTTGTGCTCTTCACTAGTTTGATGCTTTTAGGCTTTTAGCATGTCTTACATGTGTTGCTTGCATGATTTAGTGTCTTTTTGCATGCCATATCAACACTGAAATATCTGCAACCTCCCTCTATTCTTCACTTTTCAATTTGTTTTGAAAGTGGCCTTGAACCACTTGTTGGCTTGAGTGTGAAATTGAGGCTCTCATGCCTAATGGTTTTAATCCTATCTTGAGGGTTTCTATTAACCAACAACATGAGGCCTCTTTTATGCTCATGGCACTTGTGGCTTAGGCCCTCTTTCCAATTAGAGGACTCTCACTTTGGACTTAATCGGTTAAAGGACTAATCGGTAATGTAAAATATGTAAACAAAACATGACAAGTAAAACTTGAGCAAGATAAGCATGTTGTGTTGCATGTGTTTCGATCGGACGTTAATCCAAACACAAGAAAAATGGAACGTTTCATACTCAAAGTGATGAAACGTCCCACTTTTCTTGGTCACCGACACCCTTGATCATGCGTGATAGGGTGGTGGTCCTTTGAGTCTTATTTGTGCATTCATTGACTTTGTACAAGCTTGGTTCTCCAGCCATCATGCATTGAAAATGCTTGGTTGATGGCTTGAGAGCCAAGAGCTACACTCCTTTGAGCTTGAAAAATGATAAGGAGTGTAGCAGTACACACATTCCTTGAAAATGCTTTGTTTTTCCTCTGTTGCGCTCTGTTGCAGCAAAAGCAGAAGTCCAGAAATGGGGGTGGCCGACCGGCCACTTGAAGTGGCTGACCGGCCAATTGAGGTGGCCAATAGACACTTTTTGTAGCCGACCATCCACCAGTGAATTTTTGTGCAAGTGTGTTCCTGTGTTGGAGCAGAGGCAATCTGGAAGTTGGTGCAATTTTCAGTGATCAAAATGAGTACAAACAGAGGCATCTTATGGCAAGGCAAGGGCATTTTTGGGAGGAAGCAACCGAGCATGCATGCATCCCTCGTCCCTCGAGGCCATTTAAATTGTTTTACTAGTTAGTTAGCGTAGCTAATCATTCAATTCATTTTGTAACATTTTAATTAGCTTAGCATAGCTAGTTATTCAATTGTGTTTTAATAATTAGTTAACTAGTTAATTAATTAGTTGTTTTGTAATAATTAGCTTAGCTTAGCTTATTCATTTGGACCCTCCTTCGCGAGGGCATAATGTTGTAATAAGTGTGCGTGCGTGTGTGCATGTCTTCCAACCCCACGTCTTTCTCCTTTTTATTTAACCACTTTCGATGGTTAGTTTAGGGATCATGTTTCGATTAGCATACCTTATGCTTGCATGTTTGCATCCATTCATTTCTCTTGCATGCACCGAGGCTCGGCGCATTATTCAAACTGCATTGTCAATTCAATATACTTATTTGAATATGTGTTTCAAAGCATGTTATCAATTTGTATCATGTGCCATATTAGTAGTTGAGCCTATTAATAGCATATTGCATGTGTTGCATTAGGCATTTTGTATAGTTAGGATCATGCATTGTTTCTAACTAGCTTTTGTTTTGGTGTGGAGTACACTGTAAGTTTTATGCTTTAGCATACTTGCATGAGTGTGAGTGATGCCATGTTTAGCATGCTTGCTATGAGGCTATTTGCTTAAGTGATTAACTGTATGAATGCTTATGGATGAAGGCTTTGTTGCTTAAACTAGAACAATTCGACGAATGTATGTTTTAAGCCCACTTTGCGAAGTGGCAAATCATGTTTTAAGCCCACTTGAGGGTGGCAAATCTGCGCTTTAGCCCACTTGAGGGTGGCAAATTCAAACCATTTTCTAAAGCAAACATGAGTTGAATTGTTCCAAGTTTTGCGACTTAGTCTATACTTGCTTGTGTGCGTCACGTAGTAAAGTTAGCTAAATAACCGGATAAGAACACATGAGGTTTATAAAACATCATATTATGCTTAGTAGAGGCCGATCTTTAATCGGGCGAGCGGGGGTGCTCATTTGAAGACCTTCCCCTCTCGTACCTAAGTTCCCGAGCCGAGGCAACTTTGGTGATGACGGACACGTGGCCTTTGGCACGAATTAGGGTTTCCTAAATTTCCCAAAAACAAAATATTTAGGTGGCGACTCTGTAATTTGGCAAAGCAGTCCAGTTTTTGCATTTTTTGATCTAAAATCAATTTTTCAAAATAATTTGCCGGCTTGGACTCTTTGGTGTTTATTAGTTTCACATTGCACTTTGTGAGACTTGATTCAGAATTGTGACAAGAGTCCAAACTGTAGGACCAATCGAGCTCTCCGAAAGGAGTCGTGAAGAAAGTCAAGCTACAGTTTCTGGCGACTCTGCTGGGGATTTAGAGAGCTTGACTCGAACTCATGATATGTTGTTTTATTCACACTTATGTGTTTCTTTGCATTGCATTTGCATCAGTGCGCTTAAGCCACAGTATTTGCCATCTGCTATTCCTGAACGGTTTGCCAGAGGCTTGCTTGGAAAAGCGTGCCATAAGGCTGACCTGTTGCGGGCTCTGCCACGATGGGAACACAAACCTTGGATCTGGACTACCACTGTACCGTTTGATCCTCCTTTCACTTCTCGGTGTTAGGAGCAAGAGGTATATTAGGTGGTCTTGCTGAGGCACCCTTTTTGACCAATTGGCCTAGTTACATATCGGAAGCCTTAGAGACTGTTCCAAACTAGGATAGGTTGCTCACCCGAATGTAGGATTGTTTGAAACCGCATGTTTGCGTAGTGAACCCCTAGTTCCTGACGAAATTAGGACAGGGTAACCCTACCCCATCATAGGGACGTTTTGGCTCTCACTTGCTTGATATGTGCTGTTAGGGTGTGTCTCTATAGGAATGTATGTATCAGTTGCAAGTCCGGGTATCAGCTTGAGGGTATTAGTTTTGAGGCAAAAATTTGGGGACAGAAATCAATGTTTGAGTACAGATTGTCCAGCTTATGATTTTAACTATGTGTTGTCTTTGTCTAAGCCGAGGTGCTGTGCGTTTGCTGATTGTTGTTTCCTTTTTGCTATATTTTTCTTTTTGCAAGGTAGTATTTTACAATTGCTTCCGACGAGGCAGATACCCCCCTAGCATTCTAGACTAGAGTTAGGAGGATTTACCGATCTGAGGATCTTATTGGAGGACAGCCAGTGTTTGCTTCGCTACCCTCAGTTACGAGACGGAGGAAAGCCAAACATAGATCACCGGTTCAACAGTCGCCAATTTAGCGGTCACTATCTACATCACCTGTGTGCAGTCGGGCCCAGTTTTCTGCTTCCACCTCAGAAAGAGAATATACATCAGTTCTGATAGATCAGTACCCCTCAAACAGTATGGAGGATATGATGCGCCAACTTTAGCAAACTATCGAGGCCATGCAGCTAGACGCTGCTCGCCAAGCGGAAGTTACCGCTTGCCAAACAGGAATTGCAGCCCAGCAGGCTGAGTTAATTGCCAGGCTTCAACAGCAACAGCAACCACAACAAGTAGCAACTTCTGCTTCACATCCACCCCCAGCTAGGGTTCCGATTCCCGGGGATACAACTAATGTCCAGGAGAATACGGACATTCCAGCAGGGCCAGTCCCACCTCAAACTTCCAAAGCACTGACGTACCCAACGGACGCATCGTTCGAGTTCAAGGTCGATCCTACCGCTCTGAAAGTGAGTAAGCTTGAGAAGCTTTTCAAACGAGCTCAGGGCGTCAATTCAATCCCAGATATAGAGGACGCTTATACATATTTGGCGGTGACATTGCCGGATAGATTTAAAATGCCACACATAGACCGCTTTGACGGTTCAGGTGATCCCATGGTCCACTTGAGGCTATTTTCAGATATTCTGCGGTCGATGGGCCTGACTGGACTGCAGAAGTTATCCCTCTTTGGCCGGACCCTAACGGGTATTGCGGCTATTTGGTATGCTAAACTGGAGGATTCTGTGAAGAGAAGTTAGAAAGAGATGGCTGAGGCCTTTGTCGCCCAATATTCTTATAACACTCAAATTGAGGTCACAACTCGTGATCTCGAGGCTACTCGACAAGAGCCGAAGGAGGGCTTCTCCGATTTCGTCACTCGGTGGAGGGCTAAGGCCTCCATGATGACCACCAGGCCAGCTGAGAAGGACCAGATAAGAATGGTCATTCGTAATCTGCAACCGAAGCTGCTGCAAAAGATGATTGTCTTACCCCTCCCTACATTTGCCGACCTTCATAAGATAAGGGTGCAGATAGAGGATGCGATGAAACAGGGTCTGATTGACCATAAAAAGGAGCAGCGCAAGAGGGCTTTTACATGTAGTTCAAATGCGGCTACGAGTAGCAACGCAGCTGCGAGGACTTCCGATGTTAATATGGTCACCGCCACACCGAAAACAACCACACCCTTTACCGGCACATCCGGAGCTACCTCACAACCTGCAAAGTACCCACCCCGGGGCCAGAGGGTTTTCACCCCACTCTACATGTCTCTATCCAAAGCCTTGGGGTCCTAATCAGAAAAGGGCCCTGGAGCCACGCCCGTTGCCTAATCCTCTCCCTCCTACACATAACCTGGCCAAGTGTTGCGCCTTCCATCAACAGCATGGTCATGATACCAACCTATGCTTTAGACTCCGTCATGAGATTTAGGATCTCATTGACAACAAAGTGATAGCACCTCCTGAGAAGCCTAACGTCACTACAAATCCTCTCCTACCACATAATCAACCCCCTCCACCACCCAGGCAAGTAAACCTTATCCAAACAATGGCCGTCCCATACGACCCCAGCATATACATCACCCCATCCCACTTGCCTAAGCCAGCGCTGTTCATCCCAGAAAGCACAGACTTGTGCATGATGAGCGCGTCCATATCCCAACCCGAACCCGTGATGGTGGCTGTGGTGGAAGAAGGCATGCCTAAGGGCTCTGCGAGCTTAATTGAGGAAGCATATAACCCCTGCTGCTATATTGCGCCAGCTGATCAGGCCAAGCCAGGGGTAGAATTGCTGAAGGGAATGGAGGTTAATGTAGTCCGTGAGGACGGGCCAAGCCAGGGGCTAGATGAATTAGTTGAGCTTGAGGAGGACATCAGTAATCTGCAGTTCTTTGATGAACAGGATCTGGGAAATGTACAGATTGGTTGGTTTGACATGAACGAATCAACGGATAATACAGGGTGGCTTAGTGACGAGCCGGATGTTGATGAGGGGTCTCAACCAAAGCAGGAACAGTCAGAAATAGGAACGTCTGCAATGGTCGGAATGGTCGATAACAAGGAGAAGTTGTCAGAGGGCACCGGTACTAAGAATTTTGCTCAAGAATTGGGTAGTACTTGTACAGCTGATACAGAACAGGAGGCCGCATTGAAGCGGTTCGAATAGGAAAGAATTGAGAATGATCAGAAGGCTAGAAAAGCCAAAGGCCCTGCAAGGACAGAATGTGTTGTGAACACGGGAATAATTACAACGGGACCAGACAGTTGTTTGTCGGTTGCCAAGAGAATGTGGTGGGAAGAAGAAGACTTGCATCTTGCCCACACGGATGAGGATTGGGGACAGAACCTGCTAGATGATACTTGATAAACTGAAGAAGTGGATCACATGACTCAGAGTGGGCGGTATTTTAAGCATCCACACTTGGACCAATGTAGACACCCCATTTTTGACCGTCCTCAAGACTTGGACGTCACCGTTTGAACACTCGGTGATCATCCATGTTCGTGTTCGTCTCGAGTTCTCGGAGGTTTCAGCCGCGTGCCTTGCCTCAAGACCTCCTGACTTGTTTTTTTGCTTCTGAGGGCAGGGAATGGCTTGATTGGACATCCCCACACCTCACCGGCCATGGCTTGAGGCCACCGGCCCTATTTTCTTGCCACCGGCCATTGGTGATGGTCGGTCGGCACTATTGGTGGTCGGTCGGCACCTTTGGTGGCCGGTTGGCACCTTTGGTGGCCGGTCGGCACCTTTGGTGGCCGGTCGGCATCTTTTGTGGTCGGTCGGCCATCTTTTTTGGCCGATTGGCTCTTTTTCTGGCCGAGACCTCTTCTTGGGGAGGCTTGACCCTTTTGAACCCGCTGTTTCAGCTTCTTGAGGAAGCTTGAACCTTTTGAACCCTTGGTTTTAGCTTCTTGAGGAAGCTTGAACCTTTTGAACCCTTGGGTTTAGCTTCTTGAGGAAGCTTGAACCTTTTGACTCTTTGTTCTAGCTTCTCCAAGAAGCTTGAACCCTTTGTCTAGCTTCTCCAAGAAGCTTGAACCCTTCTAAGCTTCCAAGACAAGTTTGCCCCTTTTGTACCCTTGTCTAGCTTCTCTAAGAAGCTTGACCCCTTTGCCTAGCTTCTCCAAGAAGCTTGGCCCTTTTTGCTTAGCTTCCCTTGGAAGCTTGCCCCCTTTGACCCTTTTGCCTTAGCTTCTCCAAGAAGCTTAGGCCTTTTGCCTTGTCTATATAAGGAGAGCTTCTCCTTCCATTTCAAGGGTTGAAAAATCTGATATATAAGATATATATAACACTCTCTCTCTATATCTCCCTCTCTCTCTACATTTGTGTGTGTTAGAAGGTTCAAAAGGGTCTAATTCTTGCTCCTTTGCACACCAACCCCTAACCTAACACCTCCATCATCAACCTAAGGAGCTTGGAGGCCATTTTCAGAGGCTAAGGGACTGTTTTTTTGTCCAAGAAGCTGTTGGTTTCGTTGGTCTACAAGGGTGAGCCTTTAACCCTCTTTTATCCCCCGTTTTTTCATAAGCTTTTAGCCTATCTTGCTTGCTGTTTTGAGCTTTGTGTATAACATAAAAAAGTTCTGTTTTTTTGTGTTTAAGATATTTCATTAAGGACACTTTTGTGTTTGGGGTTGTTATCCCCCTCTTAGGCCTTGTTTGGCCCCTTTTTGTGCTATTTTTGGTGAGTTCCGGGACCACCTTGTTTGGGCCTCCTCACCACTGAAATCTTGAGGGATTCCAGTGGTGAGGATGGTGGTTTAAGGTCCTAAGAAGGAGAGGGTCATCCCCTCTCCTTATTGTCTTCAATATGTGTCATTATAGCCTCATATGTGAGCATCATTTTTAAGTGCATGTTGGCCATGTCTTAAGTGTTATTTGGTAGTATTTTGCCATGTATTACCTCTATTTTTACTTGGTTTAGACACACCATGCTTTCTTTGCATACTTGTCTTGTAATGCCATAAAATTGCCTTAACATGTATCTAGCATTTGGACCACCATGCTTGCATATTTTGGCTTAGCCTTGTGAAGTTTTTGGTCATGTTTTGACATGCTTAAGGTCTGTCTTGGGTCTTTGGAGTCATGCTTGCCATGCTTTGAATAGCTCCTTTACATTCTAGCTTACTAGCCTTGGGTATGTGGGTCACTAGCATGCTTTACTTGGCTTATTCTCATGATTTGGCATCATTAGAAACCATATTTCAGTCCATGTTCCATGCTCGCATACTTGCATTTTCCATCCATTTCATGCTTTGAAGAGTTGATGGCTTATGCTCCATGTTTAGGCCATTGTGCATGCATGCTTGTGTGTGTGTTTTCATGCTTTGCGCATCATTTTGGCCGCTGATTTTGGCATACTTGGGAACTACCCATATTAGTTTAAGTCCATCTTTGCATGATGTTGCATGCTTGTCTTGCATATTGTCACATCCTTGCTCCATTTTGCATGATTGTTGCATGCTATGCATATTCACATATTCATGTTGCATACTTAGCTTCCATGCCTAGGTTGCATAGCATTTTGCATACATGCCTTGCCTCTTGAATTAAGTATGATAGAGTTTGGGCCTTATTTGTTTGGTTTGGTTTGCATTACATTTGAAATCAAAATGCACAACTTGGTTCTTTGGGCCATCACGCATTGAAATGCGCGATTGGTGGTCCGAGAATCGAGTACCATGCTCTTTTGAGTCATAAACATGATAAGGAGTGTGGTTGGTGCAAACATTGCTTGAAATGCTTTTCCATGCCTTGTTTTGCCTTTGATGCTGTCAAAACAGGATTCTGCAGGAAGCTTTGGCCGGCCGGCCCATCTGCAGTGCCGACCGGCATCCATCAGTGGCTGATAGCTTAATCAGTGGCCGGTGAGCATTTCCCATGGCCGGTGGCCATTCTTCTCAGCCGGTGGTGTTCCCAGTGTCCATGGAGCATACCTTAGGAGTTGTGCAATTTTCAGAGGAGCAGAGCAGGGAAAACAGAGGCAACTTGTGCATGGCAGTGGCTTTCCGAGCAGAGCCGAGCACGCATTGCATTGGGCCCTCTTCCCGAGGCTGTTTACTGCTTTATTAGATTAGTTAATTAGCTTAACTAGTTTAATTGGTCTGTAATATTTAATTAGCTTGTAGGTTAATTAATTGTATTATTCTTTCGGTCCCTCCGAGCGAGGGCGAATTTGTAATAAGTGTGGGTGCGTGTGTGCATGTCTTCCAACCCCCACTTCTTTCTCCCTTTTACTTACCTGCTTTTGATGGTTAGTATTAGGGCATATTTAAATTAGCATCCTTAGGCTATGCATGCATGCATTCATTCATTTGTCTTGCATGCACCGGGCCTCGGCGCATCATGCTAACTGCATTGTATTTCAAATTCCGAGTTGAATATGTGTTAGTTGTGCATCATCATATGCCATCTTAGAATAGCCGAGCCTATCATAGTTGCATCTTGCATGTGTTGCATTAACCATGTTAACATGAACTAGGATCATGCATATGATTACTAACTAGTTTCTGTTTTGGGTCAGAGTACTCGGTAAGCATTTATGTTTTAGCATCCTTGCGTGAGTGTGAGTGTTGCCATGATAGCATGCTTACCATGAGGCTATGTGCTTATGTGATGTAACTGCCTGAATGCCTGTGGGTGAAGGTTGAGTTACTTAAATTGGAACAGTGCATCGAATGCGAGTTTTAAGCCCACTTGAGGGTGGCAAAATTCATGTCTTAGCCTACTTAAGGGTAGCACCATCAAACCATTTTCAAACAAATAAACATGAAATGTTTTGTTCCAATTTTAGGTGACTTAGTCTATACTTGTTTGCTGTGCGCATCACGTAGTAAATCTAGGCTAATAACCGGAATAAGAGCACATAACGTTTTCAAAACAAGATATCATGGTTAGTAGAGACCGATCTTTGATCGGGCGAGCGGGGGTGCTCATAGTTGACCTTTCCCAATCGTACCCAAGTTCCCGAGCCGAGGCAACTTTGGTGATGACGGACACGTGGCCTTAGGCAACGAGTCAGGGTTTCCTAAATTCCCCCAAAAATAAATATTTAGGTGGTGACTCTGTATCTGGCAAAACAGTCCATGTTTGGCACTTCTTTACACAAATCTATTTTCCAAAACGATTGCCAGATTTGGACTCTTTGGTTCAGATTAAGAACCGTGACACAAATCAAGTCCGAACTGTGGTGGGGCCCTCCCTCGGGGCGCATCTACAGTTTCTGGCGACTCTACTGGGGAGTTTAGAGAGCTTGACTTGAACTCGTGATATCCTGTTTTGATTTCATTTATGTGTCTCTTTGCATTGCATGTGCATTGGTGCGCCTAGAACACCGTGTTTGCCATCTGCCATTCCTGAACGATTTGCCAGAGGCTTGACTTTGTCAAAGCATGCCATAAGGCTGACCGGTTGTGGGCTCTGACAGTATGGGAATACAAACCCCGGTTTCACCGGGGCACCCTTTTCGACCATTCGACCTAGTGCATATCGAAATCCATAGTGACTATTCCAAACTAGGACAGGTTGCTTACCCGATGTTAGGTTGTTTGAAAACCGCTGCGTGCGTAGTGAAACCCTAGCTCCTGACAAAATAGGACAGGGAAACCCTACCCCAACATAGGGGTGTTTTTGGCTCTCTTTTACATGATATGTGCTTTTAGAGTGTATCTCTACAGGGAATGCATGTATCAGTTTGCAAGTCTGGGTATCAGCCCTGCGAGCATCAGCATTTGGGGAATCAGTTTTACCTGAGGGTATCAGTTTTGGGACAGTTATTTGGGGAACAGTGATCAGTATTGAGTATAGCCGTTCCGCTATGCTCATATCCGTTCCAGTGAAATCGAGCTGAGATGCTGTCTGTTTTCTCTTTTGCTAGGTAGTCCTGGAACTATAGCTTTAGAAGGCTCCACTATCCCCCAGATACATTGGACTTGTGCTGATAAACTTTGTCGAGTCAGAGATTCAGTTCAAGGGCATTCAGTGTTCCTTTGCCAGAGGCAGGGTAAAAACGCCAGTCAGGCACAGATCATCAGTTCAACAGTCTTCGGATCAGTGGTCATTATCCATCTCACCTGTGCACAGTTGGGTTGAGATATCTGTTTTTTACCTCAGGGAGATATACCGGTCGCTCAGTTAGATCAGGATAATATGTCGGGTCTGGAAGAGATGGTGCGCCAACTCCAGGATAGTATGAAAGCCATGCAGCAAGACGCTGCCCGTCAAGCAGAATTCGCCAAGCAACAGACCGTGGTCATAGCCCAACAGGCAGAGACAATTGCCAGGTTAGAGCAGCAAACTGGAGTATCTACTTCACACCAAGCTCCTCCCCCACCAAGAGTCCCAATACCTGGGGAGACGGCGAATGTTCAGAATGTCCAGGAGGATACAGACATCCCAACGGGGCCGGCTCCGCCCCCGGTTCTACCCCAGCTATCCAAGACACCCATCAACCTACCGGACTCCCCCTTTGAGTTCAAGGTGGACCCCACAGCACTAAAGGTGAGTAAACTAGAAAAACTATGCAAGAAGTCTCAAGGAGCTCAATCCATTCCGGACATAGAGGATGGTTATACTGACTCAGTGGTGACATTACCAGATCAGTTCAAGATGCCATATATCGATCGATTCGATGGCTCTGGAGACCCAATGGTACACCTCCACCTGTTTTCTGATATCCTGAGACCAATGGGTTTGACCACAGCCCAGAAGCTATCACTATTCGGTCGAACCATGTCTGGGATAGCCGCAATCTGGTATGCAAAATTGGAGAACTCTGTGAAACAGAATTGGGAAGAGATGGCTGAGGCCTTCAATGATCAATACTCTTACAACACACAGATTGAGGTCACAACTCGTGATCTTGAAGTCACCCGCCAAGAGCCAAATGAGGGTTTCTCAGAGTTCGTGACGAGATGGAAAGCAAAGGCCTCAATGATGACTACAAGGCCTTCCGACAAAGATCAGATTCGGATGGTTGTGCGCAACCTCCAGCCCAAACTAATGCAGAAAATGATCGTGCTCCCCTTTCCTACCTTTTCAGATTTGCATGAGATGGGGGTACAGATCGAGGATGCGATGAAACAGGGTCTGATTGACCAAGACCGAAAGCAGCCCAAGAGGGCATTCAACCGTAGTTCAAATGCGACCACCAGCGGTGATGCAGCTGCAAGATCTTCCGAAATGGGCATGGTCACCACCACCACACCAAGAACAGCCACCCCCTTTGTTGGTGCATCCAATCCAAACCCTTGAACTTCGGACTATCTACCCCCAGGCAAGAGGGTTTTCACCCCGCTTTATATGCCTCTGTCTAAAGCTCTAGGGGTCCTACTCAAGAAAGGACATCTGAAACCGTTAGAACAACGACCTTTACCCGATCCTCTCCCTCCAAAGCATGACCCGACTGAGTACTGTTCTTTTCATCAACAAACCGATCATGACACCGACAGTTGCGTCCGTCTCCGCCACGAGATACAAAATTTGATTGACAACGAGGTCATCCCCGCACCAGGTCCTGCAGAGTCTATCGGCACTTGATCAGTGAACTTGTGGGGGATAATGTGACTGTGTGATCGGGGGATAAACCACCTACGGGCAGTGTTCAGTTTATTTCAGATATGGTGTATGGCACGCACTGTTTTGAGCATTTTGCGAATGCTAGTTTTTGTGCTTTCTGATTTGGGTATTGGGTCAGTCTTGTCGTTTTGTATTGAGTCAGTCGGGTCTGTCTTGTTGTATCGAGTCAGTCCTGTTTTGTTAAGAGTCGGGTGATTTCGGGGATGTTACCTCAAACATCACTTGCTTGTTTTGTGTTTGTCTTTTCGTTTTCTTTTGAGTCTGTTTCTGCCTTGGAGCCAGTAATGCCAACAGATTTGAATGAACAGCAGTGATTTTCACACTCTTGTGTTTGCTTCTGCCGTGTGCCAGTTGTGCTAGAAATTCTAAATGAGATGGCAGTATTTGACTAGAAGCTATGTCTTTTCTGTGCCTTGAATTCATTGCATCGACCTAAGTTTTCCAAAACTTTTTTCGAAACATTGTGATAAAAAACGAAGAGGAGAGAATTCCTCGGATTTTGCAAAATTTGATCAATTGAGAAGAAAGAGAGGCATGCTAAGCCTTTAATGAATGAAATTATGTTTGTTAATGTGAGTACTGAGAAGGACCCTGGCTTGATCCAGATTGGTTCTACACTGTCTTCAGTGCGAGCGATTTGTCGCTTTCTTAAAAAATTTCAAAAAGTGTTTTGCGCGGTCCTGCGAAGACCTGTGTGGAATCGCTCTTGAGATTGTGCAGCCTAGGATCGCTCTCAGCCTCGAGACTCGACCCCTGGCTTTCAGACCTTGAACTTAGATTCAGAACGTTCAACGGTCAACTACAACGTGAGGCCTGTGTGGCCAGATTTCAAGCAGCCCTCGAACAAGAGGCAAGAAAGCCAGATCAAAGAAGATCAGATATGATCAAAGGAAGCTTGCAAAGCTGGATCAGAAGCACCCCTCGAACTAGGGACAAAAATGTCAAATGTCTCGAAGAGCCAAATACAACAGCCATTCTCCTGGATACAGAGAGGCTTCAATCTCAAAACCATTTGGCATGGACTTGTTATACTTTTACCCTTTGAGAGGCTCGCTGGGCCGAAAAGGCGACCCAGGCAAAAGTTAGAGCAAAAAAAAAAGAAAAAAAAAAGAAACAAAAAAGAAACAAAAAGAAAAAAAGATGAAAAAGAAAAGAAATATCAAAAAAGAGAAAAGAAAAGAAAAACAAAGCTCGCAAGGTCGAAAACCCGCATCGGGCACCTTGGCAAAAGTTAGAGCCTAAAAAGTGAAGGTTAAAATACCCGACTGTACCTTAGCCCGAACTACGTAAGGCTTGATTCCCATGTTTGGGATACGTAGGCAACTTCGTTATGAAGTCCAGCCACAAACACTTCTAATTGATTGTCCATGTGATGGTTTTGGTCATCTTTGTCTTCTCTGTATCCGAGAGTTCGGTTGTGATCGTCACTATGAAGACTGATTACAATGCGCTGCGGTGCCATTCAAACGAGGGGCAACTTTCTGTTGCCATTCAATGCACTGCGGTGCCGTTCAAACAAGGGGCAACTTTCCGTTGCCATGCAGCTTTCTTCGAGCAAGGGGCAATTTTCCTCCAGATCCGAGGTTGTGCATATCAAGAGTAGGTTCCGTGCTTGTTGAGCATTGGCCATTTGCAAAAATAGTTTTTGAGAATTTTTACTGAGGTTGACTAATTTTCTCGAAAATTATTCCATTTTTTCCAAAACTGAACCTTTTTCTTGGATCCAAAAAAAGAAAATTTTCAGTGCTCATAACCTAACTTGCATGATTTTAAATCAAAAATCGAACAAGCATGTTAATCTAACTCTCATTTTGGTCAAAATTGTTCTAGTAGAAAGCCAAAAACAAAAAATGGTCAAAATGATGAACTAGGGGCACAGTTGAGTCAGGTGTTCTGTCTTTTCCCCATGATCAACATACCTGCCAGAAAGGGCACTCTACCTGCCAGAAGGGGCACTCTACTTGCCGGAAAAAGGCACCACTGAAGCTGACTGCAAAAGGGCTGAAAGCTCTCTCATCCTCTGAGCAGCGAGGTATCAGGCCAAGTGCGAAGCACGAACCGGAATGGGACAAGATATTCCACTCCCTTATCTAGACAGATCTGATCACGTCCAAACTCTCCAGCAGAGCATCGTCAACCGATGTCAGCTGCAGATTTGCTACACACCCAATTGTAGTGCAGCCCCTCTGTGGAAGAAACTCACTGTTGTGAACAAGAAGAAGAATCTAGCGGAATGCTAGGGGCAAGACCCCGCAACTTTCTGTTTATCCATCAACCACTCAGGGGAGGGATTAAAAAATGAGACATTGAAGAATAGAGAGATGTGAGTTGAGAGAAAAAGTGAGAAAAGGGCTTTTGCATGAAAAACAGAGCTTGAGGGCCGAGTGATGTGAGAATCACAAATGAGAAAGGGTGGGAAACACTACTCAAGGAAATAGACTCTCTGTGCACGTCTGAGTGTTGTGTCTTTTGTTTTGTTTCGATTCTTGTTTTGAGTCGTTTCGAGTGTTACTCGATATGTTCAGGTTGTTTACCTTTTGTTTTTCTTTGTTGAGTCATTTTTGCTGTGGTCAGTCGTAGGCTCAATACCCAGTTGAGAACTTATTCTCACTCCCAGTTTCAAAAAATCATTTTGTGCTCAGAGTGCTGTGCCATTCTTCACATTTGTGCAAAACAAGATTCTTTTTTTCATAAACCGCAAGGTCCAACCCAGGTCATGTGAGAACAGTAGAACAAGGACCTATCTGAAGCTATATAGGTTCCAGACTGCAAAGCAAAAGAAAAGAGGGAAAATTTGGAGCATCTTAGTGTGTTTCAACTTCGGCAAATTCCGAGACTGCATTCCAGGTGCACCTTCTCAGGCCTCACCATTTCTCTGGAGTATGAGTGTATCTCAACCCCAAGCTTAAGCCTACTTCAAGTTAGATTAGCAATTAAAGCAACTGCAGATGTTATCTCTCGCCAATATAGACAGGGTGTCCCCTTTTGAGCTGAGCGTGTTGCCAAGTCCTCTGAGAGGTAAATCAGAGGCACCAGAGTACATGTTTGATGCCCCTCTATTGCATAGAATATGCACTTTCATATACACTTCTGTTACACGCATGCCGCGCATCGTTATGATTCATGCATAGAATATGCTTTGCTTTCAATGTTGCATAGAATATGCTTGTCTTATGCACAGAACATGTCTTCAATATTGCATAGAATATGCTTTCCATATTGCATAGAAAATGCACCCACTTCCACTTGCATTGTTATGCACCCTGTCACTTGCAATTGTCATTCTTTCTCCTCGCGCATGCGACGGGTTAGACCTCCTCTAGTTTAGAGCATTTGGAATACGTTCCAATGCTTATACCTTTCTAAAACACCGGGATACGTCCCTATGTTTCTCATTCCTTGCGGAACATCGGGATACGTCCCTATGTTTCTCATTCCTTGCGGAACACCAGAATACATCCCTATGTTTCTCATTCCTTGCGGAACACCGGGATACGTCCCTATGTTTCTCATTCCTTGCGGAACATCGGGATACGTCCCTATGTTTCTCATTCCTTGCGGAACACCAGGATATGTCCCTATGCTTCTCCCATTTGCTTAAGAACATTTGGAATACGTTCCAATGCTTATACCTTTTCGAAACACCGGGATACGTCCCTATGTTTCTCTCTTTTCGAAACACCGGGATACGTCCCTACGTTTCTCTTCCTCATTCTGAAACACCGGGATACGTCCCTATGTTTCCCTTTACCTTTCCGAAACACTGGGATACGTCCCTATGTTTCTTCTCTCTTTCCGAAACATCGGGATACGTCCCTATGTTTCTCTCTTTTTCCGAAGCACCGGGATACGTCCCTATGTTTCTCCTTCCTTCGGAAACACCGGGATACGTCCCTATGTTTCTCCTTTATTCCGAAACACCAGGATACGTCCCTATGTTTCGTCTCTCTTTCCGAAACACCGGGATACGTCCCTATGTTTCTCCTTCTTTCTGAGACATCGGGATACGTCCCTATGTTTCTCCCTCTTTGGTTAAGAGCATCTGGAATACGTTCCAATTCTTGTACCTTTCTGAAACATTGGGATACGTCCCTATGTTTCTCCCTCTTTGGTTAAGAGCATCTGGAATATGTTCCAATACTTATACCTTTTCCGAAACACCGGGATATGTCCCTATGTTTCTCCTTCATTCCGAAACACCGGGATACGTCCCTATGTTTCTCTCTCTCCGAAACACCGGGATGCGTCCCTATGTTTCTTCTCTTTTCTGAAACACCGGGATACGTCCCTATGTTTCTCTCTCTTTCCGAAACACTGGGATACGTCCCTATGTTTCTCCTTCCTTCCGAAACACCGGGATACGTCCCTATGTTTCTCCTTCCTTCCGAAACACCGGGATACGTCCCTATGTGTCTTGCATGATCATAAGTTATGCTCGGCTTTGTGCATTGTCTTGCATTTCGCCCCTGCCTTCGGGCGCATATCTTTATCTGTAGCTTGTATGCTTTGTCTAAGTCTTCGGCCTTGTAAAAAATGGGTCGTCTCTGGGCTTTGACAATCACTCCCATCATTGTTATGACTTTCGAGTTCTGTCAAAGAGGGGCAACTGTAGACACCCCATTTTTGACCGTCCTCAAGACTTGGACGTCACCGTTTGAACACTCGGTGATCATCCATGTTCGTGTTCGTCTCGAGTTCTCGGAGGTTTCGGCCGCGTGCCATGCCTCAAGACCTCCCGACTTGTTTTTTTGCTTCTGAGGGCAGGGAATGGCTTGATTGGACATCCCCACACCTCACCGGCCATGGCTTGAGGCCACCGGCCCTGTTTTCTTGCCACCAGCCATTGGTGATGGTCGGTCGGCACTATTGGTGGTCGGTCGGCACCTTTGGTGGCCGGTTGGCACCTTTTGTGGCCGATCGGCACCTTTGGTGGCCGGTCAGCATCTTTTGTGGTCGGTCGGCCATCTTTTTTGGCCGATTGGCTCTTTTTTGGCCGAGACGTCTTCTTGGGGAGGCTTGACCCTTTTGAACCCCCTGTTTCAGCTTCTTGAGGAAGCTTGAACCTTTTGAACCCTTGGGTTTAGCTTCTTGAGGAAGCTTGAACCTTTTGACTCTTTGTTCTAGCTTCTCCAAGAAGCTTGAACCCTTTGTCTAGCTTCTCCAAGAAGCTTGAACCCTTCTAAGCTTCCAAGACAAGTTTGCCCCTTTTGTACCCTTGTCTAGCTTCTCTAAGAAGCTTGACCCCTTTGCCTAGCTTCTCCAAGAAGCTTGGCCCTTTTTGCTTAGCTTCCCTTGGAAGCTTGCCCCCTTTGACCCTTTTGCCTTAGTTTCTCCAAGAAGCTTAGGCCTTTTGCCTTGTCTATATAAGGAGAGCTTCTCCTTCCATTTCAAGGGTTGAAAAATCTGATATATAAGATATATATAACACTCTCTCTCTATATCTCCCTCTCTCTCTACATTTGTGTGGGTTAGAAGGTTCAAAAGGGTCTAATTCTTGCTCCTTTGCACACCAACCCCTAACCTAACACCTCCATCATCAACCTAAGGAGCTTGGAGGCCATTTTCAGAGGCTAAGGGACTGTTTTTTTGTCCAAGAAGCTGTTGGTTTCGTTGGTCTACAAGGGTGAGCCTTTAACCCTCTTTTATCCCCTGTTTTTGCATAAGCTTTTAGCCTATCTTGCTTGCTGTTTTGAGCTTTGTGTATAACATAAAAAAGTTCTGTTTTTTTGTGTTTAAGATATTTCATTAAGGACACTTTTGTGTTTGGGGTTGTTATCTCCCTCTTAGGCCTTGTTTGGCCCCTTTTTGTGCTATTTTTGGTGAGTTCCGGGACCACCTTGTTTGGGCCTCCTCACCACTGAAATCTTGAGGGATTCCAGTGGTGAGGATGGTGGTTTAAGGTCCTAAGAAGGAGAGGGCCATCCCCTCTCCTTATTGTCTTCAATCTGTGTCATTATAGCCTCATGTGTGAGCATCATTTTTAAGTGCATGTTGGCCATGTCTTAAGTGTTATTTGGTAGTATTTTGCCATGTATTACCTCAGTTTTTACTTGGTTTAGACACACCATGCTTTCTTTGCATACTTGTCTTGTAATGCCATCAAATTGCCTTAACATGTATCTAGCATTTGGACCACCATGCTTGCATATTTTGGCTTAGCCTTGTGAAGTTTTTGGTCATGTTTTAACATGCTTAAGGTCTGTCTTGGGTCTTTGGATTCATGCTTGCCATGCTTTGAATAGCTCCTTTACATTCTAGCTTACTAGCCTTGGGTATGTGGGTCACTAGCATGCTTTACTTGGCTTATTCTCATGATTTGGCATCATTAGAAACCATATTTCAGTCCATGTTCCATGCTCGCATACTTGCATTTTCCATCCCTTTCATGCTTTGAAGAGTTGATGGCTTATGCTCCATGTTTAGGCCCTTGTGCATGCATGCTTGTGTGTGTGTTTTCATGCCTTTGTTGCATCATTTTGGCCGCTGATTTTGGCATGCTTGGGAACTACCCATATTAGTTTAAGTCCATCTTTGCATGATATTGCATGCTTGTCTTGCATATTGTCACATCCTTGCTCCATTTTGCATGATTGTTGCATGCTATGCATATTCACATATTCATGTTGCATACTTAGCTTCCATGCCTAGGTTGCATAGCATTTTGCATGCATGCCTTGCCTCTTGAATTAAGTATGATAGAGGTTGGGCCTCATTTGTTTGTTTGGTTTGCATTACATTTGAAATCAAAATGCACAACTTGGTTCTTTGGGCCATCACGCATTGAAATGCGCGATTGGTGGTCCGAGAATCGAGTACCATGCTCCTTTGAGTCATAAACATGATAAGGAGTGTGGTTGGTGCAAACATTGCTTGAAATGCATTGCCAGGCCTTGTTTTGCCCTCTGCTGCTGTCAAAACAGGATTCTGCAGGAAGTTTTGGCCGGCCGGCCATCTGCACTGCCGACCGGCCATCCATCAGTGGCCGATAGCTTAATCAGTGGCCGGTGAGCATTCCCCATGGCCGGTGGCCATTCTTCTCAGCCGGTGGTGTTCCCCAGTGTCCATAGAGCATACCTTAGGAGTTGTGCAATTTTCAGAGGAGCAGAGCAGGGAAAACAGAGGCAACTTGTGCATGGCAGTGGCTTTCCGAGCGGAGCCGAGCACGCATTGCATTGGGCCCTCTTCCCGAGGCTGTTTACTGCTTTATTAGATTAGTTAATTAGCTTAACTAGTTTAATTGGTCTGTAATATTTAATTAGCTTGTAGGTTAATTAATTGTATTATTCTTTCGATCCCTCCGAGAGAGGGCGAATTTGTAATAAGTGTGGGTGCGTGTGTGCATGTCTTCCAACCCCCCCTTCTTTCTCCCTTTTACTTACCTACTTTTGATGGTTAGTATTAGGGCATATTTAAATTAGCATCCTTAGGCTATGCATGTGTGCATTCATTCATTTGTCTTGCATGCACCAGGCTCGGCGCATCATGCTAACTGCATTGTATTTCAAATTCCGAGTTGAATATGTGTTAGTTGTAGCATCATCATATGCCATCTTAGAATAGCCGAGCCTATCATAGTTGCATCTTGCATGTGTTGCATTAGCCATCTTAACATGAACTTGGATCATGCATATGATTACTAACTAGTTTCTGTTTTGGCTCGGAGTACTCGGTAAGCATTTATGTTTTAGCATCCTTGCATGAGTGTAAGTGTTGCCATGATAGCATGCTTACCATGAGGCTATGTGTTTATGTGATATAACTGCCTGAATGCCTGTGGGTGAAGGTTGAGTTACTTAAATTGGAACAATGCATCGAATGCGAGTTTTAAGCCCACTTGAGGGTGGCAAAATTCATGTCTTAGCCTACTTACGGGTAGCACCATCAAACCATTTTCAAACAAACAAACATGAAATGTTTTGTTCCAATTTAGGGGACTTAGTCTATACTTGTTTGCTGTGCGTATCACGTAGTAAATCTAGGCTAATAACCGGAATAAGAGCACATAACGTTTTCAAAACAAGATATCATGGTTAGTAGAGGCCGATCTTTGATCGGGCGAGCGGGGGTGCTCATAGCTGACCTTCCCCAATCGTACCCAAGTTCCCGAGTCGAGGCAACTTTGGTGATGACGGACACGTGGCCTTAGGCAACGAGTCAGGGTTTCCTAAATTCCCCCAAAAATAAATATTTAGGTGGCGACTCTGTATCTGGCAAAGCAGTCCATGTTTGGCACTTCTTTACACAAATTTGTTTTCCAAAACGATTTGCCAAATTTGGACTCTTTGGTTCAGATTAAGAACTGTGACACAAATCGAGTCCGAACTGTGGTGGGGCCCTCCCTCGGGGCGCGTCTACAACCAACCAGAAGCATCAGGAAAAGATAAGGAAGTAGAGAAATAGAAGGATAAAGCGCTAGAGGAAGGAGATATACTGAAGCAGCTGAAGAAGATTCAAGCGGACATCTCCATCTGGGGATTGCTCATGGCCTCACGGGTGCATAGACAAGCCGTTCTATCAGCAATGGATAAGGCTAAGCTCTCTATTGACACAACTCCCAAGCAATTAGTGGGGCTGGTCTTCCCAGGTGGCGCTTCATCGACTTTGACTTTCACAGATAAGAAATTGCCGCCTGAGGGCTCTGAGCACAATAAGCCACTATACATCTCTGTGGAATGTAAAGAAAAATGGATACCAGTTGTCTTGGTTGATATAGGATTTGCAATTAATGTGTGCCCATCGCGCACGACCTATGCTATCGGTTTAAAACCAGCAGACTTCGCACCAACAGCCTAGGTGATTCGGGCTTATAATACAAGTCAGGAAGTGATGGGGATAGTTTGGATTAGAACTCAAGTTGGCCCGGCACAACAGGATATTGAGTTTAACATCCTGGATGTCCCAGCCACCTTTAATTTACTCTTTGGATGGTCGTGGCTGCACCAAGTGAAAGTTGTCTCTTCCACTCTGCATCAGATGCTGAAATACCCCCATAGGAAGGAGGTGGCTATTGTTTTTGGGAACTCTTCCATACATCAGCCGCCGGAGGTTACTACACCGGTACTAGAAATTGTGCATGGCAAGGAGGATGTCTTTTTGTCTGGATTTACCTTGGCTGAGGCCTGGGTAGTGCAAGATATTGTGGCTGTTGATGAGGGACTGTATGTCAGTGCGCAATCCGTCTACCTCATAAATAAGCTGCAACATGTACCCGAAATGGGATTGGGAAGGAGTGGCCGGAAGGGTGTCGCTGCATTGGCCGAAGTGCCACACAACCCTTATACTTTTGGTTTAGGTTACACGCCTACCAAAGAGGATTGGGTAAGGAAGGGAAAGGAAATGGCAGGAAGGGCCAAGGCTAAACAAACTGGGAAGCACTATGAGTTGGTGCATAGACCTATTCAAGGAACCCTAAACGGCCGCTTTGTTCGGGAAGGGGAGGATTTCCCATTTTGTGGCTTTCCTGAGCCATGGCTGAATTCTGAGAAGCGGCGTTTTGCCCGGCTTTGAGATCTTTTTTGACTTACAGTTGCAAGGGGATGAAGTTACAGAAGAGCAGACTGACCTACCAGTTGTGGCTGAATAGTGTATTGAGGATGAGTTCGATGGCACAGAACTCAAAATAGGAGCAATGCTGGCTTGTCTCCTCTCGGATCCTCAAATCACACCAGAGAGCTCAGGGGATGACTTCTCTGTTTCCATGATTGGAGATCAATCGGCTGTGGGCCCTTATTCCGGCATTCTAGATGCATCTATCGCACCCTCCCTTGTTTGGCAGTTCGAGGAGGGCTTTTTGTTCGATAGTTCTAAATCAGGTAGTGAACTAGAATCTGATTCCACAGAGTCTGTGGAGTCAGAATCAGATTCTAGTTCTTCTGAGTCAGGGTCCGGTATTCCTTGGGTTGATAACCCAGATGCCATTGTTTTGTCCAGGTCGTCTTTTTCATTTTCTTTTGAGTCGGTTGTAACCGAGGAATTAGACGAACTGGAAGTTATGAATGAGAATGGTACCACTACTGTTTTTGAGTACTTTTCTGTGCCACTTGTGTATTGCATTAATCAGGACTTTCAAAACTTTGATAAAAACGACGAGGAAGAAATTCCTCCGATTTTGAAACATTTGATTGATTGAGAGAAGGAGAGGTTTGTAAAACCTTTGGTTGATGAAATCACTTCAATTAATGTTGGTACTGAGAAGTTTGTGTCTGGTCTAGATCGGGTCCACGTTGTCTTTGGAGGAACGCGAGCGCTTAGTCGTTTTATTAAAAGATTTCAAAGATGTTTTCGCGTGGTCCTACAAAGACATACTTGAAATCGATCCTGAGATTGTACAGCACCGGATCCCTCTTGACCCTGAGGCCCGACTCGTCAAGCAGAAGCTTTGGAGAATACGCCCGGATTGGGCTCTGAAAATCAAGGAAGAGGTCACCAAGCAGATAGATGCAGGTTCTTGCTAGTATTTGGGTATTCTACTTGGTTGGCCAACATAATTCCGGTACCGAAGAAAGATGGTAGAATTTGACTGTGTGTGGATTTTAGGGACCTGAACAAAGCTAGTCCATAGGACGACTTTCCTCTACTGCACATCGATGAATTGGTGGACTTCATTGCGGGCCCTGTTTTGCTCTCCTTTATGGATTGGTTTTCTGGGTACAACCAGATCTTGATGGCACTCGAAGATAGGGAGAAGACTGCCTTCACCACGCCGTGGGGAACCTACTGCTATAGGGTAATGCCGTTCGGTTTGAAAAATGCTAGGGCTACTTATCAACGTGCTGCAACTACGATCTTGCATGATATGATCCACAAAGAGGTTGAGGTGTACGTGGATGACATGATTGTCAAGTCCAAGGAAAGAGAGGGCCACCACACCGCCTTGAAGAAATTTTTCCAACGGATCAGAGAGTATCGGTTGCGACTGAATCCTCAGAAATGTACTTTTGGTGTCACAATAGGGGAAATGCTGGGGTTCTTGATTACACAAAGGGGCATCGAAGTTGATCCTTCCAAAATCAAGGCCATCTTAGAAATGCCACCACCAAGGACTGAAAAGGAGGTGCGAGGCTTTCTGGGTAAAGTGCAATTCATAAGACGGTTTATTACAAAATTAACCTTGACTTGTGAACCACTATTTGGTCTCCTAAAGAAAGGAAAAAAATTCCAATGGAATGACCGATGCCATGTTACTTTTGAGGAGATCAAGCAGTATCTATAGAACCCACCCGTGTTGTAACCTCTAGAGCCGGGGAAACTATTGATTTTGTATCTGTCAATAACCGACACTACAATGGGCTGCATGCTTGCGCAGGAATCTGAGGATAGAGTAGAGAAAGCCATCTATTACCTGAGCAAGAAGATGCTGGAATATGAGACTTGTTATACTCCGCTAGAAAAGGCTTGCTTGGCCTTGGTATGGGCTACCAAGAAGTTGAGGCACTACCTATTAGCTCCCTCTACAATTCTGGTTTCGAGATTAGATCCCATCAAATATCTCTTCGAGAAACCAGTGCTTACGGATAGGCTAGCCCGTTGGTTGCTTCTTCTCTCCGAATTTGATTTAAAGTATATGACTCGCAAGTTTGTGAAGGGGAGAGCGGTAGCGGACTTCCTGGCCGATCACCCAGTGGAGAGAGACGAAGCAGTAGAGTATTTGTTCCCAAATAAGGCCATTCTGCAGGTCGAAGAAGAGATTTGGACTATGTACTTTGATGGAGCATCTAATCAGTATGAGTATGGGATAGGGTTGTTGCTAATAGCGCCAGACAATTGCCACATACCCTTAGCTTTTAAACTCCGGTTCAAGGTATCAAACAACGAAGCAGAATACGAGGCATGTATCGCTGGCTTGGAAGCCGCCTTGGAACTAGGGGCAAAAAGGTTGGACGTCATTAGGGATTTGAACCTGGTTATGTCTCAAGCGAAAGGAGACTGGAAAGTTAAAGAAGAAAGGATGAAAATCTATCACCAAACCCTGGATGTTATGATTCCCAGGTTTAAGAAGCTAACCTTCACGCATCTGTTAAGAGAGCAACAAGTTCGTAGACGCTTTATCAGCTCTATCTTCCATGATAGACATCCCTTTGGGAGTCTAGATGCGTCCGATCATTATTGAACAGAGGTATGTGCCGGCTTATGAGTTAATCGCCGCAATAGATGAAGTACAAGATCAGAACCCCTGGTACCATGACATCTGGAACTCCTTGGAAAATGAGGTTTATCCACCAAGGGAAAATGTCAGAGATAAGAGGATGGAGGCCATCCACGGAGGAGAGTGCGGGGCGCACATGAGCGGAGTGATGCTAGCTCGAAAAATTCTCAGACAGGGTTACTATTGGTCAACCATGGAGGAGGATTATATTGGTTTTGTTCAGCGATGCCACAAATGCTAGATCCATGCAAATTGCATGAATATCCCGCCGTTGAAGCTGTACAACATGACTTCACCGTGGCCATTTTCAGTCTGGGGAATTGATGTTATTGGGGCAGTTACTCCGAAGGGGTCAAACGGGCATGAGTACATCCTGGTGGCAATAGATTACTTTACAAAGTGGGTCGAGGCCCAATCCTACGCAGTGTTGAAAGCATCACACGTAGCCAAGTTCATCAGGAATAACATCATCTGTCACTATGGGGTCCCGAATGAGATCATCTCGGACAATGGTTCCCACTTCAAGAAAGAAGTGATCAACTTGTTGGAAAAATACAACGTGGCTTTTCATAAGTCATCCACATATCGGCCGCAAACCAACAGAGCTGTTGAGGCCGCCAGCAAGGACATCAAGCACATTCTACAGAAGATGGTGGAAACCCACAGGGACTAGCCAGATAAGCTGCCATTTGCTCTCTGGGGCTACAGGACGTCAATTCGAACATCTACTGGGGCAACTCCGTATTCTCTGGTTTATGGGATGGAAGCTGTTTTGCCGATTGAAGTTGAGGTTCCATCACTACGGGTTATGGCTGAGTGCCAGATGGCAGAAGCGGATTGGCAACAGAGCAGGTTTGAGGAACTAATGCTGTTTAACGAGAGAAGGCTGAAAGCACTGTACCATGTCCAAGGTTATCAACGAAGAATTGCCAGGGCTTTCAATAAGAAAGTTAAGTCCAAGAATCTGAAAGAAGGGGATTTGGTGCTCAAAGACAACCGAGCTCCCATCCATGACCCTAGGGGCAAGTTCAGACCAAATTGGACTGGTCCTTACATCATCAAGTCTATTTGGTCGGGTGGAGCTGTCATTCTTATGGACCTAGATGGCCTCGAATTCTCCCAACCAATCAACATGGACAAGTTGAAGAAATACTACCTTGAGTGGCTCGCTAGGCCGAAACCTTGAAAGGGCGACCTAGGCAAAAGTTAGAGCACAGAAAATTAGAAATAAGAAAAACTGAGCTCGCAAGGTTGAAAACCCAGAAAGAGCGGCCTTGACAAAAGTTAGAGTGCAAAAGAAGAGTGTTAATACCCGAGTGACCCCGACCCGAACTACGTAAGGCTTGATTCCCATCTTCGGGATACGTAGGCAACTTCATTCTGAAGTCCAGCCATAAACACTTTCAAATCAACTGTGTCCATGTGATTGTTTTGGTCATCTTTGTCTTTTCTGCATCTAAGAGTTCAGTTGTGATCTCCAGTGCAGTGCTATTCAGACAAGGAGCAACTTTCTAGTTATTGGATTCGGGGTTGCACACCTCAAGGATAGATCTCGGGTGTGTCCAGTTGTGATCCTTATCGAAAATGGTTTTGAAAAGTTTTAATAAAAGTTGATTTTGTTCAAATTAATCTTTTTACAACTTAGACCATTTTTTGACCAAAAAGAAAATTTTCAGTACCCACAACCTTCAATTTCATTGATTTCAATACAGAGTTCTCCGATTCTTGATGCAAATCGAAGTTGCTTTTTATTACATTCAAAAGGAAAACTTGAAAGTACAAATTAAAGCAACAAACTCGGGGCATAGTTGAGTTAGGTGTTCCTGCATCTCCCCTAGAGCTTGTGGAAGCTTCATACGCTAAAGTAGGCCCGGTTTGTGCCTCATCTTCAAGCCAAGCTATGCATTCGCCAGAAAGGGGTGCAACTGAAATTGGGAGCGGGACCAGAAGTTCTCTTGTCCTCCAAGCAGTGGGATAGTGAGCTAGCTGTGAGCCTCGGATCAAAAATGAAGCTGGGTACTCTATCTCCTGTTCCAGGCAAGTTTGGTTGTGTCCGAACTGACGCCTGAATCGGAATGGAAAGTAGAAGACACAGTGTGTTAAGCCAACCAACTGAATGCCAGGTTGCAAGACATGTTGTAGCTCACCTTAGTCAGATCAAACTAGGGGCAACGCCAAGCAATGTCAACAGCGAACCTGTTGCATATCCAATGGCACCACCATCCCTTGTTTGGGAAGTCAACTAGCAGTGGGCGGAAGAAATAGCTGTGCGCTAAGTATGCAGGCCAAGCATCCACTACTTTTAACTTACTCATGAGCCATACCTGGGGAGGGGATGAAAAATAAGAGAGATTAAAGAATAGAGAGGTGTATGTGGAGAGATAAAGTGAGAAAGGGTTTTGAGAGAAAAACAGAGCCTGAGGGCCGAGTGATGTGAGAAACACATGTGAGAAGGGTAGGAAACATTACCTGTAAGAGTAGTGGACTTCCTGCAAACTTGGTTGTCTCCCGGCGATGGAAAGCTTCCAAACCCACTAAAGTCCTCGGCTAATGTCAAGCCAATGCAGCTCTTGCCCTCTTTCAAGCCTTGGGCAACTTCGATCAAGCGAATGCTAGACCCTTTTGAAGCCAGAGGCAAGCAAGAAATAAGCTAACATGCACAAGCAAAGGGCATGCTGCCGAAAACTTTGCCAAAGACGGTCGCTGCGGTCGCCGGCATCAGAAAACTGATGAATCAAGTTGGGAATATCCAACTCCCCGTTGTGAACCAAAGATCGGGCATCATGTAAAGTAAGCCCACACATAATTCCTAAAGCCTGGATGTGGCCAAAACAAAATTGGGGCAAGATTTCCTCATCACACCAGGATTCTATCAAAGCTTGGAACTCTTCGATTGTGGGGCATATCTCTTGCCCCCCGAAGCTAAAAACATGTGTAACCGGATTCCAACATCTAGCCGTGGCTTGGAGGAACGAAAAACACAATGGAGTACAACTCAGCGGGAATAGTACATTTATCTCGAAACCTCAGAAATTCAACTTTTCCGAGCCATCTAAAGTTACAATCCAAGTCGAGAGTTTTTCGGCAAAGAATGGCTCCATTTGTGGCAAAAATAGAGCTGAATTGTGAAGAAACCAACGAAGCTGGAGGCTTTTCTAGGAGATACAGGTGCTGAGTGGAAGACAGGTGGCAAACAATCTGGAGGTTCCCTGCACTAGTGGCCGACTGGCTAGTGTTGGTGGCCGACCGGCCACTTTTGTAGCCAACTAGCCAGTACTAGTGGCCGACAACCACTTTTGATGGCCGGCAGCATCTGTTTATGCCGATGGCCTCCTATTTTTCCCTCTGGTCCATCCATGTGTTGAAAGTGCTATGAACCTGTGTTTTGTTCCACTCTTGGTGCATTTATTCCGTCTCTCTTTAAGAATTTTGTCGAATTGCTTATCGAGTTGTTGTTTTGCATATCGAGTTGTATTTGTTTTGATTGTCGAGTTATTGTTTTGTTCATTGAGTTGTTTACTCTATTTTTTGTGTTGGTTGGTTCATTACCTAATTAAGCAGTTGCCAATACAATATTCATTTCCATCAATCCTATTTCCGTGAAAAATGGTGCGATGCGATGAATGCTTAGAATGCAAAATATAACACTTTTTAAACAAAAAGCTATTTTCATTCCAATCATGGTTTCCTTTTTACAAAGGGGTACAAGTTTTTAAGAAAATGAAACTGCCTAAGGCTGTACAATGTGCTAACACTATTAGCAAAAAGAAAACTAAGCAAAAACATCTAAATCGGCGCCAGCCACCTCAGGATCGAGAGGCCCTCTTCATCCTCTTTCTCGGCAAGGCAGACTCAGAGCTGTCGCCGTCGGCGCCACTGTCTGAATCTGAGCTGGAGCCCTCCTCACGCATCTCTGCTCCCTTCCTCAAAGCCTTCCTCAGCATCGCCTCCGTCCTCAGAACTCGAGCCGGGTGCCGTTGCCTCCACCCTCAGATGACTCTGACTGTGGGCTCGCTGGCTCGTCATCATCATCCGGGATAGGCTCTGGTGGACTGCTCTCGTCATGAGTGCGTCTAGCTCTGCCTTGGCCGTGAGTCGGAGTCCCTCGTCTCTCTCTCGCCTACTGTCGGAGGAGGCACTGAAGGTCCTGCTGCAGCTCATGCTACGACATGCGGTGGGGCTAGCATCTGAAAGGGACCTAAAAAGGACAGTTTGTTAATGCATCAGTTATGGTATATATTGGATGCAAAGATGAATATAATGTTGAATGCAGTGTGTTTGGAGCAGTGTATCAATGTAGTGTTGTTAATGTAATGTATTCAGATCAGTATGGGGTAGATTGCAGTTGAAATGCTCATGTAATTAGCAGAAAATTTCATGATATGAAGTATAAACTAAAGGAAACTTCTCAGAATCCTGTAGAGACTGAGTAGGTTCAGGCTTGTCTGAACCATCCCCATTAGAGAAGCCGCTAGCTTGAGAGCCTGTCCGGTGTACTCTATGGAAGCCTGCAAATGTGTTGAGATGATCAGTGGTCTATAAAGCATAACTGAAATGAATTGAATGTGCAAAATGTAAAGTATAGTACATACTGGGGGTCGGGCCTCGAACTCCGACAAGCTCGTGACCAGCTGGTGTAGGCTCAATGGGAATCTGGTAAGCCTCCCATGTGGGTCGCCAGCAAGTTAGCGTAGTAGGCAGCTTTGGCCATCCTACCCTCTGCCTTGTCTGAGAACCTCTCCTATCACAAGCCCGGGACGTTCTGGATCCTCCCGCTCCCACCCTGCTGCTGGAGCTCTAACTCTCTCACTTTCGTAGGCGCCAGTCAGAGGCGGCATGAGGTATGTCTAGATAAAGACAGTATAATCGCCCTCAAGCCTGAAGTAGTCAGCATCCCAACCTCTGGTGAAGTCGATCATCTCCTGTATGGTGTACCTCTCCATGATCCTCATATATGTGGGAGGCGGCATCGGAACTACCGGCTTAGGCAAGCCGAGGCTCTAGCGCAAGAATCGCTCCTCTAAGAACCAATGCCCGACAAACTGGGTCCTCGAGCAAGATCTGAAATCGAGAAGCCTCTCGAGCGCCGGCAAACTGATCTCTGACCCCGTTAGGCATCACTGCCCACGGCTGCCAGGTAATCTGCAAATAGTGAACATACAGACTGTTAGCTGCCATTGTATATGCAATATGAAGTAGAGCTGAAATGACTATAAGGTTTAAGTTACCTCCGATGCGGTCACAGTGTCGAAGAATCGACGAAAAAATGAGAATGACTCTCAGGGCCTCCGCTGGCATCTCCCGTCGTACCTATGCGAGTACGGCACCATAGGTGGTATCTCCACCTCTGGCTCTGGGGCGAGCCTCGAAAAATAGGCGTACACCCATAGCTATAGAAGGTGGAAGGATAACAGTTGGTATATATCAGATGAATACAGATAAAGCAGAAAGCAGACAGTGTGTGCAGTGTGCAGTGTACAGATAAAGCAGAAAGTAGGCAGTGTGTGCAGTGTACAGATAAAGCAGAAAACGTACAGTGTGAGCGGTGTACAGATAATGTAAAGCAGAAAGTAGATTGTGCGTAGTGCAGTGCAGTGTACAGTGCGTGTAGTATACAGGAAATGTAAAGCAGAAATGTAAAGCAGAAGGGTATGGTGTACCTCCCAGGCCCTCTAGTAGCCTTCTAGCAGATGCCTGCTCTGGCGAGAGGTAGAGCTCATGTACCCGTATAACGTGGCCAAGCCTGCATTGCCCCAGTTGTAGAATCGGACACGAGATAGGTCCACCAAGGCCCTCATAAGGTAGAGCTCGATGGTTTTCACCCGGTTGGCGAACAGAGTAGTGCCAAATAGAAACACAAGGAAACCCCGAGCGTAGTACTCAGTCTCTTCGCGGGTCATCAGCGTTGTCCCTCTGAAATGATCAGCGAACCATGTATATCGCACCATCCCTGATCAGGAGATGGGTGGGCAAATCCCCAACAGGTAGATCTGAGTGGCCTCCCACTCGCCCATGTCTGTGTCGTAAGGAATCGAATGACCCCCTACTGCTATGCCGGTGAGCATAGAGAAGTCAAAGGGAGTCATCGTCATCTCCCCTACTGTAGAGAAGTGAAGGGAATCGGTGGTATCCCACCACCTCTCCACTAAAGCGCCCAGTAAAGGCCAGCTCGCAATGAGACGTGAGAGCCCCATGCAAAATGTGTCGAAGCTGTCCTCGTCGATGATGTGACGGATAGCGTCAGGAAGCTCCATATACCACTCCCTCGCGGAGGTGGTCTCGTATTCACGAATGGCATGTGAATCCCCTTATAAGAAGGACAAACAGATGCAAGGCTGTGTAAGAAGTATAGTACAAGGGTATGTTCAGGACAAGCAGATACAAGGCAATGTAAGAAATGCAGTGCAAAAATGTGTTTGGGATGAGTAGATGTAAGGCAGTGTGAGCTACACAAGGAATGCATCCTACATTGCGAAAAATAAAGAAAAATGTATACCTCGGAGGCACCCTGGGAAAAATGTGACTTCGGCTCGCGTAGCAGGAGGTCCTCCGGTGCACTTTGCGCAAACCCCCTAAACTGGCGGATGCTATCGGGAAGGTAGCATGTGTACCTCAAGATAGTACGTCGCCGGGTTGAACGGTCAAATAGTGAGCAGCAATGGTTTCAACTCTGGATCCATCTCCATCCCTGGAGGAGCTCCGTCGTGTGGGATGTCGTCCGCCATCTCGAGAAAAGATAAGAGAATGGTCGAAAATGTGGAAAATGGGCGGGAATGCCAAAAGTCAACAAAAAGTCAACTCCGAGGGGGGAAAAATGGAAGAAAAGGTCAGGGCTCGGAAGAGGGCACTGAAATCAAGGGTAACTCGAGGGAAACAAACCCTGAGTGATGGAAGTCAAGAAGGAAGTACCGAAATCACTTTTTAATCGGTTCAAAACGGAGTGTGCAATGAGGTTTTAGCGAATCGGACGTTTGTGGGATGTTTGAAAATGCGTATAAAGTGAGGATTGGAAGGGGAAAATGGTTTAGAGCAAAAGGGGAAGTGTTTTTTGGCAAAGGAGAAGTGAAGAAATAGGGTTTGGAACCCTATATTTAAAGACCCGTGGTGAAATGCTAAAATTGCCCCGAATCTGTCATCGGTGGCCGACCGGCCACCAGTGTTGGCCGACCGGCCACATTTGTGGCCGATGGCATTATTTCATGGCCAATGGGTGGCCGGTGGCTTCCTAGAGTGGCCGGAAGGCCTTTGATGCTCTCTTTGGATGTTGTTTTGTTGTTTTGTGCCTTGATCCCTCAAGAAAGTGCAAGGGAAGTACATTTTTAAGCTCAAGTGGCCTCTGCGGAAGCTCCGAACTGTGTTTTCAGTGTGTGGTACTCAACACGAATGAGGTGTATCCTTTTAAATTCTTGCGACTCCTCCGAGAGGTAGGTTGGAGGTTGCGATCGAGTCGTTTTTACCATGCCTCATTTTTGTTATTGCATAGGATGCGCACCTCCTTGTCATTTCATGGAATACGTTCTTTCACATGAGGTTTTGCATTGTTTCTTGTTTGCATAGAGCATGCATCTTATACTTTAACATGAGGCGTGCTTCTATTTGGGCATTAAACACGTGTTTTGAACTTTGATGCTCATGTCTTGCATTGTATATGCTTTTCATCTCGTATAGAAAATGCTCGTATGGCATTACATTGCATATGCTCTCACATTCGCATGAGAATGTTTGTGTCTGTTGTATAGAGCATAAGTTTGCTAGTATGGCATAAAATATGCATCTTGATGTTGCATGGAGCATGCCGCGACTTTCATTGCATAGAATATGCACTTCTCACTTGCATAAAGCATGCATTTGTTAATCTTGCATAGAGCACGCATTTGTCACCTTTTGCATAGAATATGCACTTCCTACACTTGCATAGAATATGCGCTTCTCACATTCGCATAGAACATGCTGTCAATCTTGCATGGAACATGCATTCCTATCTTGCTGTATCTTTTCAGTTTCTTTCTTGTGCAGGCACGATATTGTATGTACGGTTCATTCAAAGCTGGTGCAACCAGACGATATTGTATGTACGGTTCGTTCAGAGGAATTCTGGGTAAGATCATTCCTGTCCTTTGAACACCTTACGTTGGTTAGAAGCATTCAGGTACGTCCGGTGCTTACACCACTTATTTGTTGGTTAGAAGCAATCGGGTACGCCCGGTGCTTACACCACACCTTGTTGGTTAGAAACATTTGGGTACACCTGGTGTTTACACCACATCCCTTGTTTTGGTTAGAAACACTCGGGTACGCCCGGTGTTTACACCACTCCTTGGCTTTGGTTAGAAGCATTGAGTTGTGTGCCCGATGTTTATACCACCCTCTTTGGTTAGAAGCATTGGGTTGTGTGCCTGATGTTTATACCACCTCGTTGGTGACAATGGATCGTGTGCCCGATGTTTGTACCACCCTTCCGGTTAGAAGCGTTTGGAACGTGTTTCGACGCTTATACCACTCTGTTTTGGTTAGAAACATTAGAATGTGCTCTGATGTTTATACCACCCTCCGGTGTTTGCACCGCTCTCTTTTCCCTCTCGCGCGTGACGCGTTAGGACGCTTTCGTTAAATGTATCTGGACGGGTTCCGATACTTATATCGCTCTTTGCTTTGATTGCATAATATTTGGATGTGTTTCACCTCTTATTACTGTTCTCTGTGGCTCAGAACCTTAGGGTGTGTCCTTAGGTTCACACCACTTCTTTCCTCGCGTGTGCCATGCGTTGGAATCTTGTTTGCCGCCTCGGGCGCGCCCGATGGTTGTTGCTCTTTACCTTTCCTGCATAATGCGTAGTTAAGCTTGCATATTTTTCTTACGTCCTTTCTGCATGAAATGTGGTTTGGTTCATGTTAACTTGCTTATGTACGAGTTTGCTGTAACGTTTCTTTGCATGGCATTTGCATCTAGATGTTTCGTTACAGTCTCATTGCATGATCATAAGTTATATTCTGCATTGTGCATATCGTTTGCATCTTGCCCTAGAACTACATTGGTTTGATTCCTTGCAAAGGGATACGCAGGCAGCCTGTAGGCGCAACCGTTCTTTGTTTTTGCTTGCTTGTTCGTCCAAGTCTTCGGCCTTGTCAAAAATGGGTTGTCTCTGGGCTTTGACATTAACTCCCGTCATTTCTTCTGTCAAAGAAGGGCAACTGTAGACATCCCATTTTTGACCGTCCTCCAGACTTGGACATCATCGTTTGAATACCTGGTGATTGTGCTCGCTCATGTTCGTTTTGAGTCCCTGAAGGTCTCGGCTGAGCGCCTTGCCTTGGAGCCTCTAATCTTGTCTGTTTTGTGCTTGGTTGTGGGCCAAGAGCTTGTTGTTTCACTTCTGGAGGAGAGGGTGACTTGTCGGCCATCCCCCTAACCTGCTGGCCATGACTTGTGCCTATCGGCCACCAGTGGTGGCCGGTCGGCTATGTTGATGGCCGGTCGGCCATTGATGATGGCCGACGGTCATTTTTCTCATTTTTCAGTTATTTCTTTACCAACTGTGCCAACTGTTGTTCACTGATGCTCATCTCCATACATGTGTATGGAGGGATGATTGCAAGCCTTTGGCTTAATTTTCTATATAATGGGGGTCTCTCCCCCATTTGAGAGGTTAGAAAAATTTTGTGAGCAAATTTCCTCTCTCTCTCTCTCTAGAATTCTCTCTCTCTCTCTCTCTCTCCCTATTTTGTGCTTGAAAGTGAGAATTTTCTACACATTTGCACTAAGACCCTTAACAAAACATCTTCATCTTGGAGCTGAGGTTCTTTAAGGCTTGGTTTGAGCTTCTAAGGTTGGTTTAAGCTCAGAATTGTGGTTGTTTAGTACTGTGCTTCAAAGGTATAAGGCTTACCTCATTTAAGCTTTATTTTAGTTGATTGTTTGGCTATCTTTTTACACTGCTTTGACCTGGTTTTTCAACCATAAAAACTCTATTTTTAAGGTTACGAAATGGTGGTTTAAGCCTTGTTGAGTTAGGGGATTGTCTCCTCTTTTTGCTCTTTGGCTTGTGAAGCCTTTTGTGCCATTTCTTTCCATATTCAAACCAAACCTTTTGGCCTTTTAAACTATTGAAATTTAGAGTTATTTCAGTGGTGGAAAACATGTTTTGAAGTCCAAAATAGGAGGGGGTGGCCTCCCCTCCTTGTGTCTTATTTGCAAGTGTAGATAGCCTAACATGTGAGCATGCTTTTCTATCTTTTTGTGACTTAATCTCAGCATGTTTTAGGCTCTGATTTGCCATGATTTAGCTCTGTTTTGGTTTGTCTTGGTCATATGAGCTTTGTCTTGCATGGTTGTAGTGCAAATGCCTTCACTGGCTTAGTGTTTTAAGGCCTCTAACATGTTTTGCTTGAATGGTTTGCATGTTATAGCATCGTTTTACATGTGATTCCAGTGTATATAGCTCTGTCACACTCTCACTTACTTCACTCTTTCATTGCTTTTGAGAGTTGTGTCTTGAGTCTTGTTTGTAGCCTAACATGCGAGCATGTTTTTCTAGCCTTTTATGCTTCAATCTCAACGTGTTTTAGCCATTGTTTTGGCATGTTTTAACTCTGTCCAGAGCTAGTTTGGTCAATTGAGCTTTGTGTTGCATGCTTATAGTGTTGTGCCCTTTACTAGTTTGATGCTTTTAGGCTCTTAGCATGTCTTGCATGTGTTGCTTGCATGATTTAGTGTCTTCTTGCATGCCATATCAGCACTAAAATGTCTACAACCTCCCTCTATTCTTCACTTTTCAATTTGTTTTGAAAGTGAGCCCCTTGTTGGCTTGAGTGTGGAAATTGAGGCTCTCATGCCTAATGGTTTTAATCCTCTCCTGAGGGTTTCTACTAACCAACAGCATGAGGCCTCTTTCATGCTCAAGGCACTTGTGGCTTAGCCCTCTTTCCAATTAGAGGACTCTCACTTTGGACTTAATTGGTTAAAGGACTAATCGGTAATGTAAAATGTGTAAACAAAACATGACAAGTAAAACTTGAGCAAGATAAGCATGTTATGTTGCACTGCATGTGTTTGGATCGAATGTTAATCCAAACACAAGAAAAATGGGACGTTTCATACTCACAGTGATGAAACGTGCCACTTTTCTTGGTCACCGACACTCTTGATCATGCGTGATAGGGTGGTGGTCCTTTGAGTCTTATTTGTGCATTCATTGACTTTGTACAAGCTTGGTTCTCTAGCCATCATGCATTGAAAATGCTTGGTTGATGGCTTGAGAGCCAAGAGCTACAATCCTTTGAGCTTGAGAAATGATAAGGAGTGCAGCAGTACAGACATTCCCTTGAAAATGCTCTGTTTTGCCTCTGTTGCTCTTTGTTGCAACAAAAACAGAAGTCTAGAAATGGGGGTGGCCGACCGGCCACTTGAGCTAGCCGACCGTCCAGTTGAGGTGGTCGACAGCCACTTTTTGTAGCCGACCGGCCACCAGTGAATTTTCGTGCAAGTGTGCTCCTGTGTTGGAGCAGAGGCAATATGGAAGTTGGTGCAATTTTCAGTGATCAAAGTGAGTACAAATAGAGGCATCCGATGGCAAGGCAAGGGCATTTCCGGGAGGAAGCAACCGAGCATGCATGCATCCCTCGTCCCTCGAGGACGTTTAAATTGCTTTACTAGTTAGTTAGCGTAGCTAATCATTCAATTCGTTTTGTAACATTTTAATTAGCTTAGCATAGCTAGTTATTCAATTGTGTTATAATAATTAGTTAACTAGTTAGTTAATTAGTTGTTTTGTAATAATTAGCTTAGCTTAGATTAGCTTAGCTTATTCATTCGGACCCTCCTTCGCGAGGGCATAATGTTGTAATAAGTGTGCTTGTCTTCCAAGCCCACGTCTTTCTCCCTTTATTTAACCGCTTTCGATGGTTAGTTAAGGGATCATGTTTCGATTAGCATACCTTATGCTTTCATGTTTGCATCTATTCATTTGTCTTGCATGCATCGAGGCTCGGCGCATCATTCAAACTGCATTGTCAATTCGATATACTTATTTGAATACGTGTTTCAAAGCATGTTATCAATTTATATCATGTGCCATATTAGTAGCCGAGCCTATTAATATCATATTGCATGTGTTGCATTAGGCATTTTGTATAGTTAGGATCATGCATTGTTTCTAACTAGCTTTTGTTTTGGCTTGGAGTACAACTGTGAGTTTTACACTTTAGCATACTTGCATGAGTGTGAGTGATGCCATGTTTAGCTTGCTTGCCATGAGGCTATTTGCTTAAGTGATTAACTGTATGAATGCCTGTGGATGAAGTCTTTGTTGCTTGAATTGGAACAATTCGACAAATGTATGTTTTAAGCCCACTTTGCGAAGTGGCAAATCATGTTTTAAGCCCATTTGAGGGTGGCAAATTCAAACCATTTTCGAAAGCAAACATGAGTTGAATTGTTCCAAGTCTTGCGACTTAGTCTATACTTGCTTGTGTGTATCACGTAGTAAAGTTAGCTAAATAACTGGATACGAGGACATGAGGTTTATAAAACATCATATCATGCTTAGTAGAGGCCGATCTTTGATTGAGCGAGCGGGGGTGCTCATTTCAGGACCTTCCCCTCTCGTACCTAAGCTCCCGAGCCGAGGTAACTTTGGTGATGACGGACATGTGGCCTTTGGCACGAGTCAGGGTTTCCTAAATTTTCCAAAAACAAAATATTTAGGTGGCGACTCTGTAATTTGGCAAAGCAGTCCAGTTTTGGCATTATTTGATCTAAAATCAATTTTTCAAAATGATTTGACGGATTGGACTCTTTGGTGTTTATCAGTTTCACATTGCACTTTATGAGACTAGATTCAAAACCGTGGCAGGAGTTTGAACTATAGGACCAATTCGAGCTCTCCGAAAGGGGGCGCAAAGAAAGTCGAGCTATAGTCGGGTGCACCCGAGGTCTTAACCGAGATCCTAACGCGTTGCACGCGTGGGGAGAAAAGGGTGGTGTGAACACTGGGCACACCCGAATGTTTTTAAGCAATTGGAAATCCTAGCACGTCACACGCAAGAGGAGGAAGCATGGTGTGAACACTGGGCGCACCTGAATGTTTTTAACCGATTTGAAATCCTAACGTATTGCACGCAAGAAGAGAAAGAGTGGTGTGAACACCGGGTGCACCCGAATGTTTTTAACCGATTTGCAATCCTAACACGTTACATGCGAAAAGGAGGAAGGGTGGTTTGAACACCGAGTGCACCCGAATATTTTTAACCGATTTGAATCCTAACGCGTTGCATGCGAGAGGAGGAAAGATGGTGTGAACACCGGCGCACCAGATTGTTTTTAACCGATTTGCAATCCCAACGCGTCACAACGCGATAGGAGGAAGGGTGGTGTGAACACCCGGTGCACTCGAATGTTTTTAACCGATTTGCAATCCTAATGCATCACACACGAGAGGAGGAAGGGTGGTGTGAACACCGGGGCGCAACCCGAATGTTTTTTAACCGAGTAAAAATGGATACGATCCGAATGTGGCACGAATGGTTTAACTGGAACTCCTCTGAATGAACCGTACATACAATATCTTACATGTGTAAGAAAGAAACTTAACAAGTGCGATATAGTAAGAATGCATGCTCTATGCAGGACAAACAAACGAGATACAATGGTAATGGCATGTTCTATGCGAGAAACAAAAGCAGAAACATATTCTATGCGTGATTTGTAACGGAAGCATATTCTATGCGTGAAACAAAAGTGAGAGCATATTCTATGCGTAACTCATAGCATGATGCAAGATGCGCATGCAATACCCATGAAATGCGTGTCTTACGCAAGGAAGCGAAATGAAATGCATATTCTATGCAACAACGTGAAACGCAGGTACAAAGCATAATTTGACAAAAAAAATTCAGTAGAAACTTCTGATTTTCCTCTCGGAAGAGTTACCATATGTTTAAAGGATACACCTCGTTCATGTTCACAAGTTATGAACATCGTGCACGGAAAACACAGTTCTGAGCTTCCGTGGAGACAATTTGAACTCAACAGTGAACAATCCCTTTAATTCTTGGAAACCAAGGACACAAAACAACATTAGGACTCAGAGGGAAGCAGTGGGGCACCTGCCGGCCACTAGAGAGGGTTGCCGGCCACCTGTCGACCTTCAATAACTGTTGTCGGCTACGAAAGTGGCCTGCCAGCCACCCGTGGCAGATTTGGGGCAATTTTGTCTTTTTGCCTTGGGTCTTTAAGTATAAGGAATGGGGCTTCATTTCCTCATTACCCCATGCCCAAAATTGTTCCCTCTCTCTCTCTCTAGGTGTTCCTTCTCTCTAGATCCGCACTTTCTACTTGTTTTCCAACACCCCACGCGAAGTTTATTCGCTAAACCTCTTTGTTTACTTCGTTTTGAACCGATTGAAATTTGGTTTCGGTGCTTTTTCTTGGAGTTTCACCACTTGAGGCTTATTCCCCTCGAGTTTCTCTCTCTGGTTTTGTGCCTTTTCCTGAGCTTTCACTTTTTCTTTCACTTTCTCTCTCTTAGGATTGACTTTTTCCAAGTTTTCCCTTTTCCCTCCGTTTTTCTTCATCTTTTGACCACTTTCTCAATCTTCTTTCCTGATGGCGGACGATCTACTCCATGACGAAGCTCCGTTCGAGATTCCACCTCCAACAGAGATGGAGGCCGAGCTTGAGCCCGAGATATTACTGCTGGGAGTACGCCCCTTTGATCTGGCGATATACCATCCTCGGACACATGTGCTACCACCCGGGGGTATCAAGCACTTCAGAGAGTTTGCGCAATACGCACTAGAGGACCTCTTGCTACGGAAGCCGGACTCCCATTTATCTTACGGCACCACCGAGATATACACTATATGCTTATGCTTATTTCTTGCGTTGATTATATCCCTTGCTTCAACTGCATAGTTGCACTGCATTTCTTGCCTTTTATTGCATTTCTTGCCTTAATCACACTCTTGCACTGTATTTCTTACACTGCCTTTCATCTGTCTGTTCTCATATCAATGTATATCATTGTTCTGATGACAGGAGGACTCTCGCTCCATTAGGCGTTACGGAGCCACGTCCGCGAGGGACTGGTATATGGAGCTCCCTGCTGGTGTCTGCTACATTATTGATGAGGCTGGCTTCGGCTTATTCTGCATGGGGCTATCGCGCCATATCGCGAGTCGACCACTTCTTGGTGCATTAGTGGGGCGGTGGTGGGATACCCACCAACTCCTTCCACTTCTCCACGGCCGGGGGAGATGACGATGACTTCCTATGACTTCACCATGCTCACGGGCATAGAAGTAGGGAGTAATCCGATCCTTTACGATATGGACATGGGTGGGTGGGAGGCCACTTTGCTATACTTGCTGGGAGCACATCTACCTCTCTTCAGGCCAACGATAGTACGATATAGCTGGTTCACCGAGCATTTCTACGGGAGGGAGCCGCAGACCCTAGAGGAGACTGAGCATTATGCCCGAGGCTTTTTGATGTTCCTTTTCAGTACCACCTTATTTGCGAACAAGTGGAACACCGTAGGGTTGTATCTCTTGAGCGCCTTGGTGGACTTACCTCAGGTCCAGCTCAATGATTAAGGAGGAGCTGGCCTCGCCACACTATGTGGCTATATGAGCTCGACATCCCGCAGGAGGGAAGACAAGGTCAGAGGCTATTGGAGAGCCTGGGAGGTACGCTTTACATCTCTACTTTACATTTTCTATCTTCCATTTTTGTGCTTTCTGCTTTGCACTTTCTGTACACTGCATACTACATTGTACATTTTGCATTCTCTGTATTTGTACTCTCTATACACTGTACTACACATTCTGCTTTGTACATCTACATTTGTACTTACACTGTATACACATTCTGCTTTTTGCATTCCGCATTTGTACTTTATGTACTTGTACTTTCTGTACACTGTATACACATTTTGTTTTCTGCATTCTGCATTCTTTGTATCTATGGGTATATGTATACTTCCCGATCCTTGCTCCGAACCCAGACGTAGAGATACCCCCCGTTGTGCCGTACTCTCATCGGTACGACGACAGATGCTTGCAGAGGGCCCGGGAGACTTTCATATTCTTTTACTGGTACTTCAACACAGTGACTGTAGCGGAGGTAACCCAAAACTCACAGTTATTTTTGATTTATCAACAACTGACAACAGCTAACAATCTGTATATCTCCTGTTTGCAAATCGCTTGGTAACCTTGGACGATGATGCCGGTTGGAGTCAGGAACCAGTATGCCAGTGCCTGGGGGGCATCTCGTTTTTGACTTCTGCTAGAGGGCCCAGTTTTTCAAGCTTGGTTTCTAGGCGAACGGTTCATGTGCCAGACCATGGGTTTGCCTGAGCTAGTAGTTCCTATGCCTCATCTAGCATCTATGAGGGCTATGGAGAGCCTCTCATTTCAGGAGATGATCCAGTTCACGGAGGGCTTGAATGTCGACTACTTCCGTAGGGAAGGAGATTATTCGACATTCATTCAAACACATCTTATGCCTCCCTTGACGGGTGCTCGTGTAGGCAGAGCAGTAGGTGCCCCTATGGCAAGCAGGACTCGGGGGATGAGGACCAGGACTGGAGGGGCCCCTTCCGCTAGACAACCCACCAGTTGGCCAGAGATCCCAGCCATGCTGACATACTAAAGGCCAATCAGGACGTCTTATCAGATTTCAATCGAGCTAGTAGAAGCCGGGCATAAATACGTCTGAGTTCACGATGCACCTCCGGTATGTACCATATTTTCTTTAGCTTTCCATTTCCTTCCCAATATTTGTTCCTTCCGGATACTGATCATTCCCAACACATTTGCAGGCACCCCTGGGGTACACTGAGGGACTGCTCGAGTTAGTAGTTTCATTTGAGAGCATGATTCTGATGAGGGATGCACTGCTCAATCTCCATGGCATTCAAGTATTCTTTCCCTATTCTCTGCCCGCATTTCAGCATTATCCACATTGTTGTGCACATCATTCTCACTGAAGTATTGATACCAATCTCACGGCATGCATTTTGCCCCTTGTCACATTACACTACTATGCTACACTGACACACTGTACTGTACTGTATTCCACCACTTTCATCATACTGCATTTACAACTATACATTGTATTTGATACGTCAATACTGTATCTTTTCAGGTCTCAGCTATACCGAAAGCACCAGTGGCGGCGACTGTGCCTGTACCATCACCACCTCCTCCAACAGCAGAGGGAAGGGAGAGACAACCCCAGCACGTAGCCGAGAGGAGTGTCATGGTCGAGGCTGAGGAGCCCTTCGAAGCTAGTGTTGAGTGACGATGATGCTGAGACCAGTGACTCCGGGGAGGCAGTGATTCCACAGTCTGAGTCCTCCGAGGATGGAGATGATGGTGACTCGAGATTTGAGAGTGGAGATGATGCTGAGTCAGGCTCTGGAGCAGAGAGCAGCGATGATTCTGGTTCTGGCTCTGATTCAGGGTCTGCTTCAGATAGTGGCGCTGATGGAGACAGCTCTAAGTCTTCTCCCAGGAAGAGGACGAAGAGGGCCTCTCGAGCCTGAGATGACTGGCACTAATTTATTTGTACTTTGCTGAGTTTCTTTTTGTTAGTAGCATTAGCACATGTATAGCTTCAGGAAGTTCTATTTTGCTTTCAAAACATGTACTCCTCTTTTGTAAAAAGCCATGAACGAAATAAAAACTCGTGGTTTTTATGAAAAATGTGTTGTCATTTTTGCATCATGAGTACCACATTTGCATGGAATGGACAGGGAATTGAAATGGCCAAGAGTGTTTGATTAAAACAAGATACTTAATCAGGTAATGAACCAACCAACAACCAAAATACAAAATACAATATACAACTCGATAAGCAACACAGCAACAACTCGATAAACAAAACAACTCAAATACAACTCGACAAGCTTGTTAAAAAAAAACAAAAGGACTCAAAACAAGACCACCGAAAACACAAAAGACAAGACAAAACACAAGCTACCCCTACTTTTCAGCACACAGGTGAACAACAGGCCAAAAGGGAGGCTGCTGGCCAGAGGAGAAAGGATGCCGGCCACCAACAGTGGCCTACCGGCTATAAAAGTGGCCTGCCAGCCACCAATGCGCAGAACCTCCAGATTATTGACAGCTGGCTTCCACTCACTACCTTATCTTCTACAAAAGGTTGAGCTTCGTGATTTCTTCACTTCAGCTGCAAATTCTTCACAAATGGAGCCATTTTTCGCCGAAAAACTCTCGGATTGGATTATGACTTAGACGGCTCGAAAAAGGTGAATTTTCAGAGTTTCGACATAAATGCACTTTTCCCGTTGAGCCATTCTCCACTTTGCTTTCCAGTCCTACATGCCGCGACTAGGTGTTGGGGACCCAATTACACATATCTTTAGCTTCAGGAGGACAAGAAATATGCCCGACAATTGAAGAATTTCAAGTGTTAATGGAACTCTGGCGCAATGAGGAAATCATACCTCAGCCCCGTTTCGGCCACATCTAAGCTTTGGAACGGATGTGTGGGCTCATTCTACATGAAGCTCGATGCTTAGTTCACAATGGGAGAGCTGGATATTCCCCGGCCTGATTCATTGATTTTCTGATGTCGGTGACCTAGGTAACCTTCTTTGGCGGGGTTTTCGGCAACATGCCATTTGCTTATGTATGATGAATCATTTCTTTCTTGCCCCTAGTTTTGGTGGGTCTAGCATTCGGCTAATTAGATTGGCGCAAGGTCTGAAAGAGAGCAAGAGTTGCATCGACTTGGTGCTAGCCGAGACTTTGATGAGCTTAGACACCTTCCATCGGTGAGAGACTACCAAATTCGCAGGGAGTCCACTACTTTTTCAGGTAATGTTTTCCACCCTCTCACATATGTGTTTCTCACATCTCTCGGCACTCATGCTCTGTTTTTCTCTCAAAGCCCTTTTTCTCACTTTTCTCTCAACTTACACATCTCTATTCTTTAATCTCTCTTTTCTTTCATCCCTCCCCAGGCGTGGCTTATGGATAAACTGAAGGTAGTGGATTCTTGCCTTGAGTATTCAGCTCGAGGCTATTTCTTGCGCCAACAGCTTGTGGATTTCTCGAATGAGGAATGGTGGTGCCACTGGATGTGCAACATGTTTGCTACTGACATTGCTTAGGCGTTGCCCCCTGGGCTTAACTTGACCGAAATAAGCTACATCATGACTCGGCAACCTGGAATTCAGTTGATTGGCTCGGACACACTGTGTATTCTACTTCCCGTTCAGGTTTAAGAGTCAGTTTAGACATGATCAGGCCTGCCTAGAGGAGGGGGTAAAGTATATGGCTTCGTTCCCCATCCGAGGTTCACATTTGGCTAGGTACCTCACTGCTTGGAGGACAAGGAGAGCTTCTGGCCCTTGTCCCTAGTTTCAGTTGCCCATTTTTTGGCGAGTGCCTAGCTTGGCTCGAGGATGAGGCACAAACTGGGCCTACTTTGGCATCAGAAGCTTCCACGAGCACGTGCAGGGGGATGCAGGAGCACCTGACTCATCTATGTCCCTAGTTTATTGCTTTGATCTTTCTTTTCAAGTTTTTTGAATGTAATAAAAACAACTTTGATTCGTATCGAGAGTTGGAGAACTTTGTATTGAAATTAATGAAATTAAAGTTGTGAGCACTGAAAATTTTCCTTTTGGTCCAAAAATGGTCTAAGTTGTAAAAGGTAAAATTTGAACAAAATCAACTTTTATTAAAACTTTTTAAAAACCATTTTTGATAAGAATCACCACTTGACACACACAGAATCTATCCTCAAGATGTACAAACCCAAAATCCAAAGATCACAAATTGCTCCTTGACTAAATAACACTACTCAGCACTGTAACCAGCTATTCTCTCAGAGTAGAGATCACAACCGAATTTTCAGGTAAAGAAAAGACAAAGATGACCTGATCAACACATGGACATGACAGTTGAGTTGGAGGTGTTTATGGTCGGATTTCAGGATGAAGTTGCGTACGTATCTCGAATGATGGGAATCAAGCCTTACGTAGTTCGGTTCGAGTTCACTTGAGTATTAACACTCTCCTTTTGCGCTCTAACATTTGCCAATGCCGGCCTTTAGGGTTTTCAAACCTTGTGAGCTCAGTTTTTCTTTATTTTCAATTTTTTATGCTCTAACTTTTGCCTAGGTCACCCTTTCGGGTTTTCAGCCTAGCGAGCCTCTTAGGGATAGTATTTCTTCAACTTGTCCATGTTGATCGGTTGGGAAAATTCTAGGCCATCCAGGTTCATGAGAATAATAGCTCCACCAGACCAGATGGTTTTAATGATATAAGGACCAGTCCAATTGGGTCTGAACTTGCCCCTAAGGTCATGCATGGGAGCTCGGTTGTCTTTCAGCACCAAGTCCCCCTCTTTGAGATTCTGGGACTTAACTTTCTTATTAAAAGCTCTAGCAATCCTGCGTTGATAACCCTGAACATGGTACAATGCTTTTAGCCTTCTCTCATCAAACAACATTAGTTCTTCAAACCTGCTCTACTGCCAGTCCGCCTCTGCTATTTGACACTCAGCTATAACTCGTAGCGATGGGACTTCTATTTCGATTGGCAGAACAGCCTCCATCCCATAGACAAGAGAATAAGAAGTAGCCCCTGTAGATGTCCGGATTGTAGTTCTATAGCCCCAGAGTGTGAATGACAATTTGTCTGGCCAGTTCCAGTAGGTCTCAACCATCTTCTGCAAAATATACTTGATGTTTTTGTTTGCGGCTGGTATGTAGATGACTTATGGAAAGTCACATTGTATTTTTCCAACAAGTCGATCACTTCTTTCTTGAAGTGGGAGCCATTATCTAAAATGATCTCGTTTAGGACTCTGAATCGGTAAATGATGTTGTTTCGGATGAACTTAGCCACATGCGCTGTTTTCAACACTGCATAAAACTGAGCTTCCACCCACTTTATAAAGTAATCAATTCCCACCACAATGTATTCATGCCCATTTGACCCTTTTGGCGTGACCGCCCCAATGACGTCGATTCCCTAGATTGAGAAAGGCCACAGTGAAGTCATGTTGTACAGTTTCGACGGCGGGATATTCATGCGATTGGCATGAATTTGGCATTTGTTGCATCGCCGAACAAAACCAATACAACCCTCCTCCATGGTTGACCAGTAGTAACCTTGCCTGAGAATTTTATGGGCTAACATTACTCCGTTCATATACGCTCCGCACTCTCCCCCACGGATGGCCTCCATTAGACACTTTGACTCCTCTGCTTCGACACACAACTTGTGCATCCCCAGATGACCTCTCTTGTACAGTTTACCTCCGTAGATGATAAATTGAACGGCCATCCGCCGTATTGCCCTTTTGTCTTTGGCATTCGCCCCTGGTAGATAAACCTCCTTTTTCAAGAAGTTCCAAATATCATAGTACCAAGGGTTTTGATCTTGCGATTCATCTATTGCGGCGACAGTCTCGTAGACCGGCATGTATCTCTACTCAATGATGATCGGATGCATCCAGACTCCAAGTGGGATGTCTATCATAGAAGATAGAGTTGATAAAGCGTCAGCGAACCTATTGTTCTCTCTTAGTAGATGTGTGAAAGTCATCTTTTCAAACCTAGGAGTTAGAACGTCTAGGGTCTGGTGATAGATCTTCATGTTTTCTTCTTTGACCTTCCAATCTCCATTTGCTTGAGACACAACTAGGTTCGAGTCTCCAATAACATCCAACCTTTTTGCCCCTAGTTCCAAGGTGGCTTCCAAACCAGTGATACATGCCTCATACTTTGCTTCATTATTGGATACCTTGAATCAGAGTTTGAAGGCTAAAGGTATATGGGAATTGTTGGGTTCTATCAGCAACACACCTATCCCATAACCGTATTGATTAGATGCTCCGTCAAAGTACATTGTCCAAATCTCTTCCTTGACTTGCAGAATAGCTTCATCTGGGAATAGGTATTATACCGCTTCGTCTCCTTCTACTGGGTGATTTGCCAGGAACTCTGCTACTGCTCTCCCCTTGACCGACTTGCGAGTGACATACTTCAGATCAAATTCAGAGAGAAGAAGCAACCAACGGGCTAGCCTACCCGTAAGCGTTGGTTTCTCAAAGAGATATTTGATGGGATCTATTCTTGAAACCAGAATTATGGAGTGAGCTAACAAGTAGTGCCTCAATTTCCTAGTAGCCCATACCAAGGCCAAGCAAGCTTTCTCCAACGGGGTGTAACGGGTCTCATAATCCAGCATTTTCTTGCTCAAATAATAGATGGCTTTCTCCACCCTATCCTTAGATTCTTGAGCAAGCATGTATCCCATTATTGTGTCTGTTACTGATAGATACAAAATCAAAGGCTTCCCCGGCTCTGGCAGTGACAACATAGGTGGATTCTGAAAGTACTGCTTGATCTGCTCAAAAGTGAATTGACATCGATCATCCTATCGAAATTTCTTTCCTTTCTTCAGGAGACCAAAAAGTGGTTCACAAGTCAAGGTTAATTTAGAAATAAACCGTCTTATGAATTGCACTTTACCCAAAAAGCCTCGCACCTCCTTTTCAGTCCTTGGTGGTGGCGTTTCTAGGATGGCCTTGATTTTGGAAGGATCTACCTCAATGCCCCTCTGTGTGATCAAGAAACCCAGCATTTTCCCTGTTGTTACACCGAAAGTACACTTCTGTGGATTCAACCTCAATCTGTATTCTCTGATCCGTTGAAAGAATTTCTTCAAGGCGGTGTAGTGGTACTCTCTTTCTTTGGACTTGACAATCATGTCGTCCACGTACAGCTCGACCTCTTTATGGATCATGTCATGTAGAATAGTGGTTGCAGCCCTTTGATAGGTAGCCCCGGCATTCTTCAGCCCAAACGGCATCACCTGATAGCAGTAGGTTCCCCACGGCATAGTGAAGGCAATTTTCTCTCTGTCCTCGGGCGCCATCAGAATCTGGTTATACCCGGAAAATCCATCCATGAAGGAGAGCAATACATGACCTGTGGTGAAGTCTACCAATGCATCAATATGTGGTAGGGGGAAATCATCCTTCGGACTAGCCTTATTCAGATCCCTGAAGTCAACACATACTCTGATTCTGCCGTCGTTCTTCGGGACTGGAACAATGTTGGCCAACCACGTTGGATACTCAGACACAAGCAAGAACCCTACCTCGATCTGTTTGGTGACCTCCTCCTTAATCTTCAAAGCCCAATCTGGACTTATTCTCCACAACTTCTGTTTGACGGGTCAGGCCTCGAGGTCAAGAGGGATCCGATGCTGTACAATCTCAGGATCAATTCCAAGTATGTCTTCGTAGGACCATGTGAAAACATCTTTGAAATCTTTTAATAAAGCGACTAAGCGCTTGCGCTCCTCCGAAGACAACGCGAACTCGATCTGGACCAGACGTGGATTATTCTCAGTACCCATATTAAAAGTAATGATTTCATCAGCATGGGGTTTTGCAAACCTCTCCTCCTCTCGATTAATCAAAATTTTCAAAAACAAAGGAATTCCTTTCTCTTCGTTTTCATTAAAATTTTGAAAATCTTAATCAATGCAATAAACAAGCGGCACAGAGAAATACTCAAAATCTGCAGTGGCATTCTCATTCACAAGGTCAAGCTCATCCAGCTCTTTAGTTACAACCGACTCAAAAGCAAAAGAAAAAGACGACCTGAACAAGACCTTGGCATTCGGGTTATCACCCCCAGGAATACCGGACTTAGACTCAGAAGAACCGGAATCTGATTCCAACTCCACAGATTCTGACTCACTACTCGACTCAAAACTACTAGACATGTGGCCCTCCTCCAGCTGCCAAACGAGGGATGGTGCATCAGATGCATCCAAAATGTTACTAGAAGGGTTCACACCCGGTTGGTCCCTGATCATGGAAACGGTCAGGTTATCTCCCAAGCTCTCTGAGTAGGCCGGAAGATCCGAAAGGAGACATGCTGTAGACACCCCATTTTTCACCGTCCTTAGGACTTGGGCGCCACTAATTGCTTACTTGATGGTGTAGGCTATGCTATGCAGGGGTTCGATACTTCGGCAAGAGGAGCTCCAAATCCCAACCTCACACCCCATTTTAGACTAAAACTATTTTGACCAAAGATTTTAGACCTTAAAACCCTCTCTTTCAAAATAGTTTTGAAAAAAAGTTTCAACGATGTTCCGAGGCTCGCATTTCGTTAAATGTTGCACTTTTCGGTAAACCGAGCAAGGACAAAGTGGAAATGAATGAAAGAGAGGTGAAATCTCTAAAAAAATCTTCCAAAACATCTTGTTTAGGGGTTTGGAGTTGAAGAAAAAAGGAGAGGAGAGTAGAGAAGAAAACTAGTTTGGGAGAAGTTCGGCATGAATCCGGGAAGGATCGAAACTGAGTGGCTTTACCAAAACAGGCATAACTTTTTTCACAGTTGGAATTTTGAATTGAGGCTATCACCATTGGAAAGATTACTTCCGGGGCTTCAATTTGGATACAACAATGACCTGAAAAAGAGTCCAGATGAAGGAGATATGCCCATTTGAAGTTTGACCTGCATAGCAGATTTTTGCTGTCGGCCAGAAAGTAGCCGGCCGACCCGTTGAGGTAGCCGGCCGGCCAGTTGAAGTAGCCTACCGGCCACTTTTTTCAAAAACTCAGTTTTTTTTTGCAGATCTTTCTTCTCCAGCTGTCCTACACTGCTCTAGATATGTCCAAACTTAGATATTTCGACCAAGGCTCCATTTTTGCTATATATAGAGGCCATATCTCATGTTTTGAGAGGTGAGAACAATTTAGCAATTTTGGGAGACTCTCTCTCTAAAATCCCTCTCTCTCTACAAAGTTTTGTGAGCAAAATTTTAGCCTCTCTCTCAAGGAGCCTCTCCCTCTTCTTGTTTTGTGCCTTAAGCTTAGAATCCTCTACACTTTTGCAAAGAGACCCTTAACCAAAGTTGATCATCTTTGGGCTGAGGTAGCTTGGGACTTTGTTTGAGCTCCAAAAGGTGGTTTTAGCTCAGAATTGGGGCTATTTTGCTGCTGTGCTTCAAAGGTAACCTCTTATCCCTTTTAAGCTCTTTGTGCACTATTGTTTTGCCATCTTTCTACACTGTTTTGGGGTGGTTTTGAATTGAGAAAATGCCTGTTTTTTAGTCCTAAAAATGGTGGTTTAGGCCTATTTTGTGTTAGGGGGTTGTCTCTCCCTTTTGTTCCTTAGCTTGTGTAGTTTTTTGTGCCATCTTTCAAGGCTTTCAAGCCAAACTTCTTGGCCCTTTTTACCACTAAAACTTAGAGGTTTTTCATTGACAAAAACCTTGTTTTGAGGTCCCAAATAGGAGGGGGGTGGCCTCCCCTTCTTGTCTCTCCATGCTATGCCTAGTTAGCCTTGCAAAGTAACATGTTTTTGTGACTTGTCTTAGCTTAGTTTGAGCATGTTTTTAGCTATATTTTAACATGTTTAAACTCTGTTTTTGGCTGGTTTGGCCACTCATTGCTTGCATCTTGCACTTGTAGTGTAAACTTGTTCACTAGCCTAGTGTACTTGATGGTTTAGCCTATTAATCTAGCATGTGTATGCTCCACTCCAGCACATTTTTGCTAATGTTTTAGTATGCTTTAGGACTGTTTTGAGTGGCCTTGGCCTTTTGAGGCTTGCTTTGTATAGCTATAGTGCAAGTGCCTTAACTAGCTTTGAGTTTTAGGGCCTCTAGCATGCTTTGCTTGTGATGTTTGCATGATATAGCATCATTTAGTATGTAATTTCAGAGCATATGTCATTGTCACACTCTCACATATTCCACTCTTTCATTGCTTTTGAGAGTTGTGCTTTGTGTCTTGTTTGTGAGCCAACATGCGAGTATGTTTTTCTTGCCTTTTGTGCCTAAGTTTCAGCATATCTAGGCCACTATTTTGACATGATTTAGCTCAGTCCAGAGCTGGTTTGGCCATTTGAGTTTGATATTGCATGCCTCTAGTGTAATGCTTATCACTAGTTTCAATGCCTTTGGCCCTTAACATGTTGTGCATGCGTTGCTTGCATGGTTTAGTGTCTTTAGCATCCTATTTCAGCACTGAAATGCTTGCCATATCACTCCATTCTTCACTTGTTACTTTGCTTTGAAAGTGGTCTTGAGCCCCTTGTTGGCTTGAGCATGAAATTGAGGCACTCATGCCTAATGGTTTTAATCCTCTCTTGAGGGTTTCTACTAACCAATAGCATGAGACTTCTTTCATGCTCAAGGTGTTTGTGGCTTAGACCCTCTTTCCAATTAGAGGACTTCCACTTTGGACTTAACCGGCTAATGGACTAATCGCTAAGCTAAAATGAGTAAACAAGAAATGGACCAAGTAAAACATGTAAAAGATAAGCATGTTGTTTGCATTGTATTGTGTTTGGATCGGATGTTAATCCAAACATAAGAAATGTGGGACGTTTCATACTCAAAGTGATGAAACGTATCACATTTCTTGGTTGCCAACACCCTTGATCATACATGATGGGGTGAATTGTGTATTATTTGTGCATTCATCAACATGGTACAAGCTTGGTTCTTGGCCACCATGCATTGAAAATGCTTGGTTGGTGGCTTGGAAGCCGAGCGCCACACTCCTTTGAGCTTGAGACATGATGAGGAGGGTGGTAGTACACACATGTCTTGCCAGATACATTGTCTTGGCTCTGTTGCTCTCTGTTGCAGCAAAAGCAGGCATCTGGAAAGAGAGGTGGCCGGCTGGCCACTTGCACCAGCTGACCGACCACTTGCACTGGCCGGCCGGCCAGTTGAGGTAGCCTACCGACCAGTTAACCACCTGTAGCAAAATTGTCCAAAATGCTCCTGTGTTGGGGCAAATGCAACCTGGAAGTGTGTATGATATTCTGAGATCACCGCGAGTGCAAACAGAGGCAACTCATGGCAAGGCAATGCATTTCCGGGCAAAGCAAACCGAGCATGCATCTCTCCCTCGCCTTCGAGGCCATTTTACTGCTTTACTTAGCTAGTTAATTTGCCGGTTTTGTAATTAATTAGTTAATGTGCTTAGCTAATTATTCGAGTGTTGTAATATTCTAATTAGTTTGTGCAATTAGTTATTTCAATTGTGTTGTAATAATTGCTTAGCTTAGCATAGATACTTAATTGGTTTGTAATAAGTAGCTTAGCTTAGATTAGCTTAGCTTATTTATTTGGACCCTCCGTCGAGAGGGCATAATGTTGTAATAAGGGTGCGTGTGTGCGTGTGTGCGTGCATGTCTTCCAACCCCGCTTCTTTCTCCCTTTTACTTAACCGCTTTCGATGGTTAGTTTAGGGCATATTTCAATTAGCATATCTTATGCTTGCATGTCTGCATTCATTCATTTGTCTTGCATGCATCGGGCTCGACGCATCATTCAAACTGCATTGCATTTCAATATTTACTTGAATACGTGTTTCAAAGCATGATTATCAAGTGATGCATTCATATGCCATCTTAGATAGCCGAGCCTGTGTAGTTGCATTTTTGCATGTGTTGCATTGGGCATCTTGTATAGTTAGGATCATGCATTGTTTTCTAACTAGTTTTCTGTTTTGGCTCGGAGTACACTGTGAGTGTTTATGCGTTAGCATCCTTGCATGAGTGTAAGTGATTGCCATGACAGCATGCTTTCCATGAGGCTATGTGCTTATTTGTTTAACTGTATGAATGCTTGTGGATGAAGGCTTCGTTGCTTGAATTGGAACAATTCAATAAATGTGCGTTTTAAGCCCACTTTGTAGAGTGGCAAATCATGTTGTTTCAAGCCCACTTGAGGGTGGCAAATCCGCGTTTTAGCCTACTTGCGGGTGGCACTTTCAAACCATTTTCAAAAAAAAAAACATGAATTGTTTTGTTCCAAGTCTTGCGACTTAGTCTATACTTGTGTGTTGTGCGCATCACATAGTAAGTTAGCTTAATAACCGGACAAGAACACATGAGGTTTACAAAACAACATATCATGCTTAGTAGAGGCCGATCCTTTGATCGGGCGAGCATGGGTGCTCATTTCAAGACCTTCCCCTCTCGTACCCAAGTTCCCGAGCTGAGATAACTTTGGTGATGACGGACATGTGGCCTTTGGCACGAGTCAGGGTTTCCTAAATTTCCCAAAATAAAATATTTAGGTGGCGACTCTGTAATCTAGCAAAACAGTCTATGTTTGGCGCTTTTTGATTAAAATCGATTTTTCAAAACGATTTGCCGGATTTGGACTCTTTGGTGATTTATCACTCTTACATTGCACTTTGTGAGATTAGATTCAGAACTGTGACAGAAGTCCGAACTGTAGTAGCTAGAACCCAATTCGCACCCTCTCCGAAAGGGGGGCGTGCGGAGAGAGTTCGTGCGGTCTACACATGCTAGTGTTACTCCTACTTCAAGCTCGTTGCTGTCCGAGTCATTTTCTCTACTTTCTCAACTTCAGTAGTCAGTTGAGCCTTTTCCTTTGTATCACTATCTTGCAACTGCAAGTCAAAGAAAATTTCAAAGCCAGGAACACGCTGTTTCTCAGAGTTGAACCAGGGTTCGAGGAAACCGCAAAATGGGAAGTCTTCTCCCTCCTAAACAAACTGACCATTTAGGGTTCCTCGGATTGGTCTGTGCACAAGCTCATAGTGCTTCCCGGTCTATTTAGCTCTGGCTCTGCTTGCCATCTCTTTTCCTTTCCTAACCCATTCCTCTTTGGTGGGCGTATAGCCAAGACCAAAGGTATGCGAATTATGTGGCGCATCGGCCAGTGCTGTGATGCCCTTCCGGCCACTCCTCCCCAACCCCATTCTTGGCACATGTTGGAGCTTGTTCATGAAATAAATAGATTGGGCGCTGACATACAAGCCCTCATCAGCTACCAAGATGTTCTGTACTGCCCGAGCCTTGGCCAAGGTAAAACCTGAAAGGAATACATCCTCCTCGCCATGAACAATTTCCAGCACATGTGTAGTTATCTCTGGCGGAGGATGTATAGATGAATTGTCGAATACAATAGTCACTCCCTTCCCATAGGGATATTTCAGCATTTGATGGAGGGTAGAAGAGACAGCTTTCACTTGGTGCAACTAAGGTCTCCCTAGCAGTAGACTGAAAATGACTGGCACATCTAGGACATGGAACTCAATATCCTGTTGTGGTGGGCCCACTTGAACTCTGATCTGTATTGTACCCATCACCTCTCTACTCATATTGTCGTACGCCCGCATCACCTGGGCTGTAGGCACAAAATCTGCTAGTTTCAAGCCAATGGCATAAGTTGTGTGCGACGGAAAGACATTGATAGCCAACCCTGTATCGACCAACACCACTAGCACCCACTTTTCTCTGCACTCAACTGATATGTATAGAGGTTTGTTGTGTGCTGAGCCTTCTGGTGGCAGTTCCTTGTCTAAGAAGGTTAAAGTTGGCACAGCGCCTTCGGGGAAGACCAATCCCACAATCTGTTCAGGAGTGGTGTCAATAGAAAATTTTTCTTTGTCCATCGCTGATAACACAGCATGTCGATGCACTTGAGAAGCCATAACGGACCCCAGATTGAAATATTGGCTTGAATTTTCTTTAGTTGTTTCAGTACCGCCTCTTTTTCCAACTATTTTTGCTTCTGCTTCTCTACCTCTTTATCTTTCCCGGAGGCTTTAGCTTGGTCCAAGTGCGGGGTCTTGAAATACTGCCCACTCCTCGTCATATGATCAATCTCTTCAGAGTACTAGGTGTTGTCTGGAAGGTCTTCATCCCAATCTTTATCGGCATGAGCCAAAAGTAGGTCATCATCCCACCATACACCTCCGGCAACCGACAAACAGTTGTCCGGCTCCATTCTAATCATTCCCTCATCAGAAGTATCCCCCGCACGATGTTGGGCTTTTCTAACTTCATGTTTGTCTTGATCCCTTTCTTGCAGAAATCGCTTCAATGCGGCTTCCTATTTAATATCCACGGTACTCACTGCGCCCAGTTCTTGAGCTAAATTCTTGATGCCGGTGCTCTCTGGCAATTTCTCATTTTCCTCAGCCATTCCGGCCACTGCTGTTGTTCTTGCTTCCTTTTCTTCAGGTTTTTGGTTCAGTTCGTTCCTCCCGGTCAAGTTCATCACTAAGCCACCCGGAGTTATCCGTCGACCCATTCAGATCAAACTAGTCAATCTGCACATCCCCCTGATCTTGTTCGTCATAGAACTGTAGATTGTCTAAGTCCTCTTCCAGCTCCGCCAGATCATCCAGGCCTTGGCTCGGGCCATCCTCCCGAACCACATCGACCTTCGTTGTTGTTGGCAATACCACTTCGGGCTTAGCTTGATCAACTGGCACAATGTAACAGTAAGGGTCATATACCTCCTCAAATAAGTCCGCGGAGCTCTCAGGCAATGGACTGGCATTCTTCTCCAAGGCACACCTCCCTTCTCCTGCCATTGTCACTACCACGGGTTCAGGTTGAAGTATGGAAATGTCCATCATGCACAAGTCCGTGTTTTCAGGGATGAACACAGCCGGTTTGGATAAGTGGGAAGGGGTAATATATGCACTGGAGTCATATGGGATGGCCAGTGTATGTATTAGGTTTAAGTTCCGAGGTGGGGGAAATTGGTTGTGGGCTGGGAGAGGATTGGTAGTCACATTTGGCTTTTAGGGTGGTGCTATCACCTTGTTGTCGATGAGATCTTGAATCTCATGACGCAGCCTGTAGCATTGGTCGGTGTCGTGACCGTTCTGATGGTGAAAAGCGCAGTATTTGGTTGGGTTGTGTTTCGGTGGGAAAGGATCGGGTAGTGGGCGTTGTTCTAACGACTTAAGATGCCCTTTTTTTATCAGCACCCCCAGGGCTTTGGAAAAAGGCATATAAAGTGGAGTAAAGACCATTTGAGATCGGGCCTGGTTGTTTGAAGTTTGTGGATTTGTACTGGCAAAAGGATTGGCGGTCTTGGCTGTAGCGGTGAAGACACTCACATCAAATGGCCGGCAGTTGTGCTTCCATTCGTGGTTGCATTGGAATTGCGTGTAAAAGGCCTCTTGACGTGCTCCTTCTCATCAATTATCAACCCCTGTTTCATTGCATTTCAATCTGAACCCCTATCTCGTGGAGCTCAGTGAATGTGGACAACGGCAAGACGGTCATCTTCTGCAATAATTTCCCTTGCAAGTTGCAAACCACCATCTTAATTTGATATTTCTCGAATGGCATGGTAGTCATCATCGAAGCTTCGGCTCTCCACCTAGTTACAAAGGCCAAGAAACTCTCCTTTGGCTCCTGATGGGTTGCCTCAAAATCACAGGTTGTGAGCTCGATCTGTGTATTGTATGAGTATTGTGCGATGAAGGCCTCAGCCATTTCCTCCCAGCTCCACTTCACAGAGTCCTCCAGCTTTGCATACCAAATAGCCGCTATTCCTGACAAGGTTCAGCCAAAAAGCGACAGCTTTTGAAGTCTAGTAAGGCATATCGGCCGCAGGATATTCAAGAACAACCGCAGATAGACCATGGGATCCCCAGAGCTATTGAACCGATCTATGTGTGGCATTTTAAATCGGTTCGACAAAAGTTACTATGGAGTCGGTGTATCCATCTTCGATGTCGGGGATTGAGTTCACACCCCGTGCCCATTTGAGAAGTTTCTCTAGCTTGTTGACCTTTAGCACAGTAGGATCAACTTCGAATTCAAATGGCGCCTCAGTTTGGTACATCGGTGCCTTGGAGGCTTATGGCGCCACGTGTCCGCGCTGAGTGTTAAATCAGCCGGCAGAGGGAGAAAGCTATCATTTGTTGTATTCTTGTTTGAGGAAGAGGAGAGAGAAGCTCTAGAAGAGGGAGAAGTGTTCTAGAGAGAGAGTAGATCTTCCAAGCTTGATTCCTAGAGATCGAACCGTTAGATCCGTGTTCTAAGGTTAGATTCTTGATCTACTCACATTGTTCTTTATGTTTATGTTATTGCATTGCATGATCGAATATGTTTTGAAAGCCATGCATCGTTTTGAAGTTCGGTTTTGAAGGAGGAAAATGATATTCAAGTGTTCTTCAAGAAAAGTCATGATTGATCTGAAAGCTCAAGCCAAGATTCATGTTTTTGTGTTTGTTTTCACATGATCTTCAAGTATGGGTGCCTAGGTCCATGTTTTCGAACTCATAGCATGAAAACCCAGATTTTGTATAAGGAAATGATGATTTTGGCATTCATGTTCATGTTCATGTTCTTCATGTTCTTCACGGGTGGAAACCCAGATTTCCAGACTTCACTTCCCGAAGTGTGGTCGCCGAGGTCACTCTTGCCTAGACCTCACACTTAGGCCAAGCATCGTATCTCACCTTGGCCTACCTCGCATGATCACTTGCATCCTTGGATTGTCTTGTATGAACCTCGGCATGCAGTTGCACGCCGAAGCCTCGGTAACCACACCTCGGCTAAGAGGTGTGGGACCTCGGCATTGACCTGGTTGGTACCCAGCATGTCTCCTTGACATGTAAAACAGTGTTTTGACTTCCAGCATGTTTTCCCGAGATCATTTGCATGCATGTATGAATTGCTTGGAGAAGTATGTTTAGTAGAGTTTGCCATGTGTTTGTAGGACTTGATTCTTTGCCTTGATCCCGACGTTCCAAGAACTAGGTGAGTGGTGCTTTTAATAAAGCTATGTTCAACTGTTTTGAATAAGCCTTGCTTTGCTTTGTTTTGAAAAGTATTTGTTAAGTATGAATGATTACCCCTATTTTGTAAATCAAGTATAAGTTTCATGCACAAGTATCCGCTTTGTTTTGGGGACCGTGGTGATGGGGACCTAAGCCCAATAACCCGGCCTACAAGTGAATTGTTTTGGAGTCCGTACGTGCCAAGGGACTTTAAGCATTGGTGGCACAACCCTTTTGGAGTCCGTACGTGCCAAGGGACTTTAAGCATTGGTGGCACAACCCTTTTGGAGTCCGTACGTGCCAAGGGACTTTAAGCATTGGTGGCACAAGTCCGTACGTGCTAGGGGACTTTAAACGTTAGTAGCACATATGATTTGAAAGACCAAGATTGAAGTACAAGTTTGATATGTTTTGTTTGAATGTATTTGCCACTGACGGTCTTTGAACGAGTGGATAAGTATGATTTGCCATCGACGGTCTATGAGCGGATGGATATGTTCTGTTTGGAATGTGATGACCCCAAGTACATGTTTTGATACAAGTTATGCCAAGTATATGTTTTGTATAAGCTTTGCCAAGTACATGTTTTGTTACAAGTCATGCTAAGTATATGTTTTGTTATAAGTTATGCTAAGTACATGCTTTGATGTAAGTTTTGCCAAGTATGCTTCGTACAGTTATGCCGAGAACATGCTTTGACCAAGATATGATATATGTATGTTTTGCAAGAACCTCGGGAATCATTCATGAAACCCCTTTATTACTTGTACCATTCACTGAGTATTCAATACTCACCCTCTCTATATATATGTAGGTTTCAAGCAAGAAGTCGGCTCTGCCGAGATGTTATTTTGTAGCCGAGGTTTTGAATGCATGTTAGGTCGGCGTTGAGAACGTCGGCACCATGAAGATTATGTCCCTCGTCTTGTGTTTGTTTATGTCGGCTGTGAAGCCCTTTTGTTAAGGATGTAATATGTATTTTGCTTGTATTGTATTCAAGTTGTAAAGCTATAATTAAGATGTATGCCATTTCATTTGACTCATGCACAGCTCTTATGGACCATTTGTATGTTAAATTATTGCTTCCGCCCTTGTTAGCCCCATATGTATACTCTGATTGTGTGTGAATTCTTGTAAGAGGCCTTTGGTAATCTGGGATTACTGGCCATCTCGGCGCCGACCTTCTAGGGGCGGGTTGGGGTCGTGACAGAATGGTATCAGAGCACAAGTTCCTTATAGTACGTTGTTCACACACTTTGAGTCCTAAAGAGCATAGGAATTTTCCTTAGACTTGATATTAGGATTGCATCATGTCGCTTGCTATTTGACAAGGTGTGCATCATCTCGGCATGATCATTTGTTATTTGCATGAATGTTTATTTGTTCATCTTGTTTTAAGAGCCACATTTTTGCATACAACTAGCATCATGAGAAGAGGTAGACCCCCAGTGGGCCGAGATCAGTCCGAAGACAGATTGGACAGACTAGAAAGGATTGTTGAAGGTTTAGTCGGTGAGTTAAGGCAAGCAAGGCAACAGAACACTGGCACTACATCCACTCAGGCCGAGCAAACAGCTGGCCGACAAGCAGTACCACCTCCACCCCCTCCAGTGCAGCAAGTGCCTCCACAGCCAGCTTTGTATGGGGAAGATACATTGACTTTGATCAAAGAGTTCAAGAAGATGAAACCGCCGAAGTTCCAAGGAGGTATTGAGCTGATGAAGGCAGAAGCATGGGTCCTTGAGATGGAGAAGTTGTTCGAGGTTTTCCCCAGCACCGACGCTCAGAAGGTGTCATTAGCAGCATTTACATTGGAAGACGATGCACGAAGGTGGTGGATGATGATCCGAGAAGGTAACCCAGATTTGACTTGGGCCAGATTTTTGGAGTTGTTCTACAACAAACATTTCCCCTTAAGTGTTCGAAACCAGAAGGCTACCGAATTTCAGATTTTGATGCAAGGCAACCGGACAGTGGCAGAATACGACCGTGCTTTTACTGAATTGGCGAGGTTTGCACCCCACATGATCAACGATGAATATATGAAGGCTAGAAAGTTTGAGAGTGGGCTTCGAGGACCAATACAAGACCGGGTTAACCTGCACAACATGCCGACGTATGCTGGAGTACTAGATAAAGCCATCCCAGCAGAAGCCAACCTGAACAGAAGTCAGAGTTCGGGAGAAAATCAGAAGAAGAAGCAGGCCTATAACAATCAGAAGAAGAGGCCGACTTATGATAACCGCGAGGAGGAAGGAGACCTGGATGATGCCGAGGAGAAGACAAAGGAGGATCGTCCCAACAACGCGAATCCGGAAGGAGGCGCCAGGCCGAAGTGTGCAACTTGTGGGAAGCAACATTTTGGAGTTTGTCATTGGGCAACTGGAGCATGTTTTGAATGCGGGGAGATGGGTCACCGTGTTAAGGATTGTCTGAAGGCAAAAGATAGAAGAGATAAGAAGAGATGAGAATTTGAAATCCGAAGTTGTTTTGTGTACATGGTAAGTTAAGTTTGGGGACCAAACTTCTTTAAGGGGGGAAGGATGTAAGGACCCACATTTCATGCCTTGGTCATGCTTGCATGCATTTGCATGATTTGTCATGTTAAGATTTGCACTCATGAATCTTGCCTTGTTTTGTACGTATTTGATTTGCCTAAGTGTATATGTATGTTTTGTTCCTCCCTTGTATTTGTTAAGCCTAAGTCATGCCACGCCTAAGTTATGTTAAGCCGAGGTCATCCTAAGCCTGTAAGTATCTTAGAATCTCTTTGTTTGACCTCTACCTTTGTTCTGGCATATTGGCCGAGATGATTATCATCTGGGCCGAGGTGTGTATCGCCGAGGCCGAGATGTGTATTATCTAGGCCGAGATGTTATCTTGAACCGAAGTGATCTTGTCCTGGAAGTGGTATGACCCAGACCGAGGTGTGGCACATCTAGGCCGAGGTGTGGCACAGCTTAGTCAAGTGTTGTCCTTCCTAGCCGAGATCATTGTCACCTTAGTTGCCGAAGCTTTGTTCTTTCAAGCCGATGTCCTTGTTACCGCACTGCCGAAGTCTTGTTCTTAGCCGAGGTCATAGTCCCTTGTTTGCCGATGTCATTCCTTGCCGGAGTGTTTCCTGTGAAGCTTGTTAGATACGCTTTGTCAGGACCTTGTCTTGTCAATCTATCACCTTTTTGAGGAGAACCAATCCGCCGCTGCCACGTGTCCGAGCTGAGTGTTAAATCAGCCGGCAGAGGGAGAAAGCTATCATTTGTTGTATTCTTGTTTGAGGAAGAGGAGAGAGAAGCTCTAGAAGAGGGAGAAGTGTTCTAGAGAGAGAGTAGATCTTCCAAGCTTGATTCCTAGAGATCGAACCGTTAGATCCGTGTTCTAAGGTTAGATTCTTGATCTACTCACATTGTTCTTTATGTTTATGTTATTGCATTGCATGATCGAATATGTTTTGAAAGCCATGCATCGTTTTGAAGTTCGGTTTTGAAGGAGGAAAATGATATTCAAGTGTTCTTCAAGAAAAGTCATGATTGATCCGAAAGCTCAAGCCAAGATTCATGTTTTTGTGTTTGTTTTCACATGATCTTCAAGTATGGGTGCCTAGGTCCATGTTTTCGAACTCATAGCATGAAAACCCAGATTTTGTATAAGGAAATGATGATTTTGGCATTCATGTTCATGTTCATGTTCTTCATGTTCTTCACGGGTGGAAACCCAGATTTCCAGACTTCACTTCCCGAAGTGTGGTCGCCGAGGTCACTCTTGCCTAGACCTCACACTTAGGCCAAGCATCGTATCTCACCTTGGCCTACCTCGCATGATCACTTGCATCCTTGGATTGTCTTGTATGAACCTCGGCATGCAGTTGCACGCCGAAGCCTCGGTAACCACACCTCGGCTAAGAGGTGTGGGACCTCGGCATTGACCTGGTTGGTACCCAGCATGTCTCCTTGACATGTAAAACAGTGTTTTGACTTCCAGCATGTTTTCCCGAGATCATTTGCATGCATGTATGAATTGCTTGGAGAAGTATGTTTAGTAGAGTTTGCCATGTGTTTGTAGGACTTGATTCTTTGCCTTGATCCCGACGTTCCAAGAACTAGGTGAGTGGTGCTTTTAATAAAGCTATGTTCAACTGTTTTGAATAAGCCTTGCTTTGCTTTGTTTTGAAAAGTATTTGTTAAGTATGAATGATTACCCCTATTTTGTAAATCAAGTATAAGTTTCATGCACAAGTATCCGCTTTGTTTTGGGGACCGTGGTGATGGGGACCTAAGCCCAATAACCCGGCCTACAAGTGAATTGTTTTGGAGTCCGTACGTGCCAAGGGACTTTAAGCATTGGTGGCACAACCCTTTTGGAGTCCGTACGTGCCAAGGGACTTTAAGCATTGGTGGCACAAGTCCGTACGTGCTAGGGGACTTTAAACGTTAGTAGCACATATGATTTGAAAGACCAAGATTGAAGTACAAGTTTGATATGTTTTGTTTGAATGTATTTGCCACTGACGGTCTTTGAACGAGTGGATAAGTATGATTTGCCATCGACGGTCTATGAGCGGATGGATATGTTCTGTTTGGAATGTGATGACCCCAAGTACATGTTTTGATACAAGTTATGCCAAGTATATGTTTTGTATAAGCTTTGCCAAGTACATGTTTTGTTACAAGTCATGCTAAGTATATGTTTTGTTATAAGTTATGCTAAGTACATGCTTTGATGTAAGTTTTGCCAAGTATGCTTCGTACAGTTATGCCGAGAACATGCTTTGACCAAGATATGATATATGTATGTTTTGCAAGAACCTCGGGAATCATTCATGAAACCCCTTTATTACTTGTACCATTCACTGAGTATTCAATACTCACCCTCTCTATATATATGTAGGTTTCAAGCAAGAAGTCGGCTCTGCCGAGATGTTATTTTGTAGCCGAGGTTTTGAATGCATGTTAGGTCGGCGTTGAGAACGTCGGCACCATGAAGATTATGTCCCTCGTCTTGTGTTTGTTTATGTCGGCTGTGAAGCCCTTTTGTTAAGGATGTAATATGTATTTTGCTTGTATTGTATTCAAGTTGTAAAGCTATAATTAAGATGTATGCCATTTCATTTGACTCATGCACAGCTCTTATGGACCATTTGTATGTTAAATTATTGCTTCCGCCCTTGTTAGCCCCATATGTATACTCTGATTGTGTGTGAATTCTTGTAAGAGGCCTTTGGTAATCTGGGATTACTGGCCATCTCGGCGCCGACCTTCTAGGGGCGGGTTGGGGTCGTGACATGGCTAGAAGGAATTTGATGGAAGCTAGGGATTGAAGATAAAGGAAGATCTTGGAGACTAATAGGTAAGAAATTCTAACCCAATGTTTATAGGCAATCTCCTCAACACCTAAATTTATGAGGTAATTGAGTTTAAATCACTACAAGAAAATATATTTTTGGCGATCACTTTTACCGACTAAAAATATTTTGGTTGCCAAAAGTTGTGGAATTGGCGACCAAAAATTATGTTAGTCGGTAAAAGTACAATATTGATCTACTAAATTTTTTTAGTCGGGGTATGTTGCTTATTGGCGACTAAAAACAAATTTAGTCGCTAAAAATGTCATAATTGGAGACTAAAAAAAATTTAGTCGCTAAATTTGCCACAATTGGTGACTAAAAAAATATTTTAGTCGTTGTATAGTTAGTTTTGGCTACTAAAATTATTTAGTCGCTGAATGAAAAATAAAATCTAACTTTTTTTTTTTTTTTTTTTTTTTGCAACCAAAAGTTTGGTCGGCAAAATTTTATTTTTAGCGACTAAAAAATATTTTAATCGTCGTATAGATAGTTTTGGCAACTAAAATTATTTAGTCGCCGAATCAAAAATCAAAATTTACTTTTTATCTTTGGCGACCAAGAGTTTGGTTGGCAAAAATTTAATTTCAGCAACTAAAAAATATTTTAGTCGCTGTATAGATAGTTTTGGCAACTAAAATAATTTAGTCGCTGAATGAAAAATAAAAATATACTTTTTATCTTTGGCGACCAAAAGTTTGGTTGCCAAAAATTTAATTTCAGCGACTAAAAAGTATTTTAATCGCTGTATAGGTAGTTTTGGCAACTAAAATAATTTACTCGTTGAATGAAAAATAAAAATTTACTTTTTATCTTTGGCGACCAAAAGTTTGGTCGCCAAAAATTTAATTTCAAGAACTAAAAAATATTTTAGTCGCTGTATAGGTAGTTTTGGCAACTAAAATAATTTAGTTGCTGAATGAAAAATAAAAATTTACTTTTTATCTTTGGCGACCAAAAGTTTGGTTGCCAAAAATTTAATTTCAGCGACTAAAAATATTTTAGTCGCTGTATAGGTAGTTTTGGCAACTAAAATAATTTAGTCGCTGAATGAAAAATAAAAATTTACTTTTTATCTTTGGCGACCAAAAGTTTGGTTGCCAAAAATTTAATTTCAGCGACTAAAAAATATTTTAGTCGCTATATAGATAGTTTTGGCAACTAAAATGATTTAATCGCTGAATGAAAAATAAAAATTTACTTTTTATCTTTGGCGACCAAAAGTTTGGTCGGCAAAAATTTAATTTCAGCGACTAAATAATATTTTAGTCGCTGTATAGGTAGTTTTGGCAACTAAAATAATTTAGTCGCTGAATGAAAAATAAAAATTTACTTTTTATCTTTGGCGACCAAAAGTTTGGTCGGCAAAAATTTAATTTCAACGACTAAAAAATATTTTAGTCGCTGTATAGGTAGTTTTGGCAACTAAAACAATTTTGTCACTAAATAAAAAATAAAAATTTACTTTTTATCTTTGGCGACCAAAAGTTTGGTCGGCAAAAATTTAATTTCAGCGACTAAAAAATATTTTAGTTGCTGTATAGGTAGTTTTGGCAACTAAAATAATTTAGTTGCTGAATGAAAAATAAAAATTTACTTGTTATCTTTGACGACCAAAAGTTTGGTCGGCAAAAATTTAATTTCAGCGGCTAAAAAATATTTTAGTCGCTGTATAGATAGTTTTGGAACATGTAATTTCATTATTATTTATTATTTTATTTTTATTATTATTGTCATTATTATCATTATTATTTTTTATTATAATTTTATTTTATTTTTATTATAATTTTGGAGGGATTTTTAAACTGATTTGGTGGGGAACTCTGGAGGGATTTCAAACACACTAAAATGAGTTAGGGCTTAAACACCTCTCTCTCTCTCTCTCTCTAGTATCTACTCTCTTCCGATTCTCTCACGCCTCTGTCTCTCTTATTCCATTTCTCTCTCTCTCTCTCTCTCTCTCTCTCTCTCTCTCTCTCTCACGCCGATTGCCCTCCTCTTGATATTGAATCTCTGTCGCTTTGTTTCCATCGCCGTCGGGTAAGGAGCATCACTACCATCGAGCACCACCGTCGATCCACTATTGGAGCATTACCCCAGTATGTCCTCTCTATTTTGCCTTCTCTCTGTCCCTCTCTTCCCCTAATATCTGTCTCTCTCACCCTAATATTTATCTCTCTCACTTTGTGACTCTCTCTGTCTTTGTTTTCTCTTTGACTAAAGTAATTTTGTTGTACAATGTCTCACCCACCAGGGCCTTCACCATCTCTATTTTCTAGAGCATCTTCAACTCTCCCTAAAAACAATTTGAGGTATAAATATCCCTCTCTTTCTATAAAATGATTCAAGGAACATATAATTTCTTGTTTTTCTTTTTTTGGGTTGTGAAAGCCTGAAATTCATAACACTTTAGGATGATTGGAGATCATTGGTTAGGTATGGCTAAGAAGAAGGGTTCGCCGAGAGGTTGATCTCCTCTTCGAGGGTTTTCCTCATCCTCGAAGAGGCCACCTCCTCGGATAAGATGGTTAGAGAGAATATTCCCTATGTGCCTTGCACATGGGCTCCATCCTACATCATGAGGTGCCTATAAATAGCACCCACCCATAGCTTTACAAGGGATGGATTTTGGAGAGATAACTCTTGGGAAAAAACTAATTTCATTTCTACATTATCAACCTTGAAAGTGAAAGTGGGAGATCCATGAGAGAGCCTTGTCATTATTCTCTCTCTAACTACTTTGCCTTCTTCTTTATCCAATCTCTTATCTCCACTATCTTTTTACTTTTGTGTTCTTAGTTGAGACTATTGAAGAATCTAAGCCTCTCATCATCTTCTAGAGAATTCGAATTTTTCTTCAACATTCTTCGAAGATTTTCGAATTTTCCAACGACGTTCTTGAACCCTCTTATACAACCATATTAAATAATTATAGGAGTATTTTTTTTTAAAAAAACTATAATTTATATAATATTTATATTTATCAATTTTTAGAAAGAAATTTGAACAAGTTTTTAGTAAAATAGGGGGAAAACCTCTCTCTCTCTCTCTCTCTCTCTCTCTCTCTCTCTCTCTCCATTTTCGCTCATTTTTCAAAACACAGTCTGAAAGCGAGTCGAACCATTTCGAAGTGAAAATTTTCTGTTTCCCTCTTCTTTCATCTTCTTCTTCATCCCTTAAAAATCAGAACACAAAGCTTTAATTTTCAAATTTCTTCTCTTTTCCCTCCGCCCACATTCCCAAACCCAAAAAGCTTCCCAAAATCGAACCTTCAAAACCCTAATTTCGTTTTCCTTTCCCTAACTCCACATTCCCAAACTTTCCCCGCCTCTTTCTCTGCATTTCAATGGATATCCATCTCACAGAAACACTCCAATTTGAATACCCACCTCCCGATTCAGTTGATTCGAAGCAAACCTTAGATGGGTCTTCACACAATTCACCTCCGCCGCAAACCTGAGATTGTCTGCTCAACGCGCCAGCAGCTCCGCCCGACTCGAATCCCGATGATCACTCTGATTCGGCTTTATTTGGTGGCGTTGATTTCAAAAGAACGAAGAAAACAATGCATTCAGTTCTTCGCATTGGTCGTCCATGGGGTGGGACTCCCGGGGAGGCACTAAGACCTCGACCTCGGCCTCGGCCTCGGGTTAGTCCGATTGGCCTTCGGTAGAAGACACCAAGCCCTCTAGCTTGGATTGGTCTGATTCAATGCCTTTGCAGGAAGAAACTGGAGCCAAGGTTTCTGATTCGGTCTCTCCGGATTGGTCAAGTGAAGCTAAGCCGGCTATGGTGGTGTGTTGTTATGCTAAATCTTCATGCCACACTCAATTTTTAGTTTACTTCTGCTGATTTTTGTTTTTAGGAGTTTGGGTATTTGAATTTTCTTTATTTTGTGAATTTGTAGGGTGCAGGGCTTGCAAATCTAGGCAACACTTGTTTTCTTAATGCAATCTTACAATGTTTTACACACATAGTGCCACACGTTCAGGGTCTTAGGTCATACAATCACTTGAGGCCTTGTGACCGTAAGATTCTATACCCCGATTATGCGTACTTCGTCTCATTTCGCTTTAGTTTATATTATTGATTTGTTCATATATTTCATTTGTTATATTTATGTGTTGAGTTTTGATTTGGAATTGGAATTTGCCGGTGATAATGAAGGGTTTTGTGTAATTTGCACTCTCCGTGACCACATTGAATACTCCATAGCTTTGATGGACAGGGTTTTCTCCCCTTGGAAGCTTGTTGACAATTTGAACTATATCCTCTTCTACAGTGATATTTATTGATAGGACACTATGATTTTAATAAAGTCGGGTTTAATTGATTGGTGTTGATTTATCTACATTTTCTTAGGATGTATTAATAATATAGTTTTTGTCACTACATCAAAGCAAATTGAACTAATCAGCATTTCTGATTGCTTTATTTCTCTGTGTTTGTGGTCTCATGTTATCTCGTTTAGCTAACTATTGCTTCTTCAAATATTAACTTCTTAGAAGTTTATGTCATTGTGATTCTTGACCTAGGAAATTCCAGATATTTCATCCAACTTTCGGAGATTCCAGCAGGAAGATGCACATGAGTTCCTGCAATGCTTGTTGGATAGACTTGACAGCTGTTGTATTTATTCACAGACAAAGGATACTTCTTTGCCTTCAGCTGATGAGAGCTTGGTCAAGCAAGTTTTTGGTGGCCGTCTGATTAGCAAAGTATGAATTTTAAATTTATTTCTGATTCACCTTTTATATTGATTATTTTGATAACGAGGTTAGCTATTATTTATTAGAAAAAAGTTTGCTATTAAAGCTAACATCATACGCACACAGACATACATATATGGGTAGGATTTAGGATTTGGAATTGTTTCTTAATTGTTGAATGCTTTTGTGTTTGAATTCTAGCTTCAATGTTGCAATTGTGGTCACTCTTCTGACACCTATGAGCCCTTGATTGACCTGAGTTTGGAGATTAAGAATGTGGGTACTCTTCCTAGTGCATTGGAATCTTTCACCAAGGTGGAAAAGATTGAAGATCCAGAGACAAAGTTCACTTGTGAACAATGTAAAGAAAAAGTGTCAGTAGAAAAGCAGCTTATATTGAATTACCAAAAGAAAATTTACTAAAAACTCATGCAAAGGTATGATCACTCAATTAGTAAAAATATTTGAAGCAACTAAGTTTTCTAAAGCCATTTACCATCAGCACCCAACAAAAAATGCAAATTACTCAACCATCGAAAATTTTCAGATTAGATCATGAGACAGTTGCATTAGGACTTCTATTTATGAAGTTCATTTTCCTAACAGATCTTTCAACCAATGGCTTTGACATTAGTAACAAACTTACTATTTGATTATTTGTTGATAGAAATTCTCTAGCAAAACTGGAGCCCATATACTCACATCATTATTCTGATCGCCACCAGTGTATGGCAGCAAGTCTAGCTCTAGTGGGAACTCCACGTGCTTGTCAATCTTCTAGCAAGAATGATGGCTCCTATGTTGAGAAGATTGACAAGCACGTGGAGTTCCCACTAGAGCTAGACTTGCTGCCATACACTGGTGGCGATCAGAATAATGATGTGAGTATATGGGCTCCAGTTTTGCTAGAGAATTTCTATCAACAAATAATCAAATAGTAAGTTTGTTACTAATGTCAAAGCCATTGGTTGAAAGATCTGTTAGGAAAATGAACTTCATAAATAGAAGTCCTAATGCAACTGTCTCATGATCTAATCTGAAAATTTTCGATGGTTGAGTAATTTGCATTTTTTGTTGGGTGCTGATGGTAAATGGCTTTAGAAAACTTAGTTGCTTCAAATATTTTTACTAATTGAGTGATCATACCTTTGCATGAGTTTTTAGTAAATTTTCTTTTGGTAATCCAGTGGTAAAGATACTTTTGGGATGGGATTAGTGGGGTTTAAGTATTACTTTAAACTTGAAAAGAAAATGCATATTTCAATTATCTTTGTTTGGTTTTTGTTATATGGATAGGTACTAAACTCTGTTTTGTCTATACCATATAGGTGGAATTGAAGTACAATCTGTATGCAGTTGTTGTGCATATCGGATTCTCATCCACTTCGGGTCATTACTATTGCTTCATTCGTCCTGCCCCAGATGCATGGTACAGGTTGGATGACTCAAAGGTAATACTTGCTGTAGTTACATGTATTTTTGGATTAGTAAGATTAGTATTTTATGGATGTCATATGTTGGCAATTGAGATTCACCTTCTTACATTTAGGTTTTGTTTGGATAATAGGAGGAATCAAAGAGTGAGAATGAGAATCTTTCTACCAGTGATTCCATTACTAGTAATAATATATTTCTGTGTCAATGTAATTTCTACCAGTGATTCCATTACTAGTAATAATATATTTCTGTGTCAATGTAATTTAAGTGTTTGGTTTGGTTAGGAATCCTCTATAAATCCTCTAAAGGAATATGAGTTAATTTTAAATTTTATGGGACCATCAATTTATTTTATTCTGAAATGAGTTATGTACCTCCAGGAATGTGAGATTTCGATGGGGAATGTGGGAATGGGATTCTTACTAGTGTGGTAATTTCATTTTGCCTTGGGAACTATTGTAAGAATCACATTCTCATTCTTAGATGCATCCAAACAAAGGAATGAAAGAGACATGGAATGAGATTCTCATTTTCCTTGCCACTCCTGCCAGCGAAACATGGCCTTAAGGTTGCATTATGTTTGTTGGATATAACCTACTTTCCTAGTTTTGGCATTTGCAACAGTCTAGTGGCAAAATATGATGATGGATAACAATTTGATTATTCTGGATCATAGTTAAGTAGTGATAGTTAAGCCACAAAGTGCAATGGCTAAATTTTTTGAGAATGTCCATATCGTTGCTGAAGTACAATAACTTAAATTTTCTCTACATACTGAACCTGTAGGTTATTACTCGAATGGGACTGAGCAGTCCATCATTGATTTTTTCAACTTGTGACATTGATATTTGAGGATGGGCCCTGTTATGGTGTAGCCAGTTGATCTGGTTTTGTTTTAGTATGGAGATGCTCCAGAATATTGTATTGTTTCAATATGTAAACTAATTATAAGATACATGGTCTTGTCATTCTGTTTGTGATTTAACAACATAAGAAACAGTAGCATCATAATTTTTTCTTCCTTTACCAAATTGACATGAACAGAAACAGAATAATGCTATGTACACAGAACACACACATACATTAGTCTCGTATGGAATTGTAAACTTCTTAACTACATAAGTTTTGAATAATGTGCACTTCAGTGTGTGACTAACGAAAAAACCTTTTACTGAGGGAATTGATTTTCAGATTCTACATCTGCATATTAAAGCATAAGTTTTATTATATGCTTTCTTTCCAAGCTACAAAGGCATGTTTGCACCCCTTCATGCAGTAGCTTAAAGTGAAAATAGTAGTTGTAGAGATGGCTAGAGACAAAAACATATAGACTATTTAGAAGTATCTTCCACTACGCTTTCACAAAAACACATACATTAGTCTGGTAACATATAGACAAACATATAGGCTATTCAAACAAAAACACATACATTAGTCTGGTAATATGCTTCTGATAGAGAGATGGGTTTGTTGTGTTGTTGGAGCTTGTGTTGATAATCCCAACCTCGTATCTTCCACTCCGCTCTCACACTTGCCCTCCTCTAAGTAAAAGTTCAACCAAAGCATATAGACTATTCAGAAGTAGAAAGACTGTTTTAACTTAGTTTCCATTGTTGAAACATAGGTCAATATTGGCATATTGTGGAACAATAGTTAGAATTGATATATACATATGAATGATGTTTTATTTATAAAATGGTATTGATAGTCATTTAATTTGTTAATGTTTCCTTTACTTTCCATGTAGAATTTACATTTTTTATCCAATTTTACAATACAGTGATGTGCAAATATTTTCAACAAAAATTTACCTAACATTATTTCTCATTTTCTTCGGTACAGATGGATTATCTTGTGCACAAAGCTAAATTGTATATGACTGATTGGCACTATAAGCATTTTTGGAAGGAATATATATTTTTGGATAGATGTGTATGGAAAAGATTTGGGTGGACTAGTAGTTATATTTTTGGAAAGACTAGTAGTTATATTTTTTGGATGAATGTGTATGGAAAATATTTGGATAGAGTACTAGTGTGTATATTTTTTGATAGATGCGCATGGATAACAATTTAAAACATAATAACAACTAATTGTTATGTTTTAAATTATTATGCTAGATGGATGTGACTTGGATGATTATATAGATTACAAGTGGATTTTTAATTGGAGGAATATGTAGTTTGAAATTACTTGTGGATGAAAACTTATAATAGTTGATGACTTTCATTAAACAGGTTCAGTTTGGATGATTTATATTTTGTCGAATGTTCATGATTCAGTTGATTTGAATGATGCTTGTAAATTACATATTATATTGAATGGATTGGATGAATTATTATGAATTACAGGTTTATTTAGTTGGATGTTGGCGACCAAATGTTGATCTTGTTTTTTCTGTTTTGGCGACCAATTGATTTGTTGGGAAAGATAACTAATATTTTTGCCGACTAAATAATTAGTCGTTAAAGTCATTAATTTTGGCGACCAAAAAAGAATTCGTCGCTAATAGGTCAATTGCCGACTAAAGTTTTAGTTGCGCAAACATTCTTTTTCATGACTAACATGTTTGGTGGTTGAATGTGACAACTGCCGACCAATCTTTTTGGTCGTGGAATGTGCCATTTGCCAACCAAACTTGTTGGTCGTGGAATGTATTGCCGACCAAACTTTTTGGTTGCGGAATGTGACAATTGGCGACCAAATTTGTTGGTCGTGGAAATGGGGCACAATTGCCGACCAAACTATTTGGTCGTTGAATGTGCGAATTGGCGACTAACATGTTTGGTCGGGAAAATATGACTTTTTGCGACTAAAGTGTTTTAGCAACTAAATGGATTGATCGCAGTAATTATATATTTAGCGACCAAAAATTTAGTCGGCAAATATAACTTTTTCGCGACTAAAAAATTTTTTAGTCACTAATTATTTTCCGCAACCCTCAATTGGCGACCAAAGTGGCGACTAAAAAAATTAGTCGCGGATAACTTTTGCCGACCAAATTTTTAGTCGGCAAAAGTGTGAATTCTTGTAGTGAATATATATAATATGAGGGAATCAAGGAAAAGAATGAAGAAAATTAAGTTAAGTTCAAGAATTAAGGAATTGATTTAGAAACTCATCTTTGAGAATGATTTTTAGTCACCTTTGATGAATTTGAGTTAATTTCACATGCATCATTATTTTCCAAGGGTTTTGGTGTTTCAATTTCATACAATTAGAACAAAATTAGCAAGAAGATGATGAAAATTGAATTAGATTCATAATTATGGGAATTAATTTAGGAATCAATTATGTTGAGTTTGATTTTTGTAATCTTGCATGAGATTAAGCTCCATTGTTACATGCATGAGAGAATTCTATGAGTATTTGAATTTATATTTACATGCATCATGGATTTTGAAGAAATTGAGCCATCTAAGTTCATATTGTGATAAGAAAAAAAAAAAGAAATGTTTTATGAACATCAAGTTTATAGAAATTTAGAATTAATCCTAATGTTAGATTAACTTTTGATTTTATAATTAGATTTTTAATCCATGCATAAGATTTTATTTAAATTAAACATATTTTGGAACATCTATGATTACGAATTAAGTTGAGGTTGCAAAATTAAGTTAAGTTTAAGATTGTGGAAATTAGTTGGAAAATTTATAAGAATATAAAATTAGCAATTTTGATGTCAATTTCATACATGTGAATGATTTTATAAGGAGTTTATGACCTTAATTTCATGTTTTGAAGGAGAATAGAAAGAGCTTGAAATCAATTTTATGTAACTGAAAAGAAAATGAGAAATTGGAGCCATGTTCAATTTATGGAAATTAATTTAGAGATTAATCACTTTGGGTTTGAAATTTGGCTTGATATGGAGAAAATGAGTTAAAACTAAATTTGAACAATTGGAGCATGATTTGGAATAAATGATTTCTAGTTGAGAGTGTTTACTAAATTATACAATGGTTCTCCATATTTGTGTACCAAAAATACATGTGTTAAGGCTTTGAATATCTAATTTGAACTTCAATTACAATTCTGGAAATTCCAGAATTCACACTGTCTGCTCGAGCGGGGAAAGTCTCGCTCGAGCATGAAAATTGAGCTCCCAGAAGTTTTTCAAAATTTTACAGTCCGCTTGAGCGACCAAAGTGGCGCTCGAGCGAAGACCCTATTTTCAGCATGTTTTGGAAAATTGCATTTAGTTCACATTTTTATTCTCATCTCTTTCCAAAGCATTCTAGACTTGATTTATGGCTCAATAAAGATTAATAAGCTAACAATCAACATTAATTAGTTGATTAAAAGAATACGTCATTAACTTAGTAGTACTTGATTAAGAAGCCAAGTAAGAAATGGTTTATTCAGAAAAGAATGATTTAGTAGTGAAAGGATATGTGAAATAAGAATCCGATTCATTTGAATAAAGGAAGAATACACATAGTAGAATCTCGGACTACTTAGACAGAAAAAGAGAAGAAAAGTCAAGCTTGATCAAGGAATTGATATTGTGTTTCGATGTATATATGTTAGGGGTTTGTGTAGGTCATGCGCTATCGCTCGCCTGATTTATCTAAATTGTCTGCATTATCTGATCTGCTAGTGGAACCATCTGTGAGTAACAATATTGTAAAGTTATGTTCAATTATAATTATTTTCTGAACGATTGACTGTACTGTTTTCTGAAACGACATTGTTTACAGAATGAATAGTTGTCCTGTTTTACGAACTGTACTCGTGGCATCGATAGCAACTAACTGTTACTGTTACTGTTACTGCTATTGCTACTGTTACTGTTACTGCCACTGCTACTGTTACAGAGATCTCTGTCAGTTCCTATCCTTGGAACTACTGTTACTGTATTGATAGCCATCAACTGACTGTTCGGTCTATTAAGACCTATTGTACTGTTCTGCTATTGGATGTACCACGTATGACTGCTATGATTTCTAAATGATTGATATGACATGAAATATGAGACACTGATCGAATAACTGATCTACAGATGCAATTGACTATTTTAATTACTGAAAGGACATTCATTCTTAATCCCTTTACACATTCGTTATTCAATGAGCTTTAGCTCACAGTTTATTATATATATGTAGGTGATTAGGCACCGGAGCAAAGTTAGCGGCGTCATCCTAATTTTGTTTTGTCAAGCTAATCTACTGTGCCTCACCACGAGGTTCCAAATCGTTATTGTCAAGGCTTTGTTTTGGCTGGTTTAAACCGACATCTTTTGAATGAATGCCATATGGAGTCAAGTGAATGTTTCATAAGTTGTTTTGGCTTTGGGATTTATTTCCCCAACATGTCTTTTATTTTTTACTTAGACGTGTTTGGGACTTCTGTTTTTACATATATATTGAATATGGACTTGGACTTATGCCTGTATTGGTATATATATAAGTTGTTTGTGCATTTAAGCCCTCACAGCTCTTTGGACATCATATTTTAATATTTACAGGCTTCCGCCGGCCCTTCCTATTGTATAATTGTTATTACTGTTAAGCAGGCCTTTGGTAATCACGGATTATTGGCCGGTTACGATGCTAAACCCTTAGGGGCGGGTTTGGGTCGTGACAGAGTGGTCCATTGAGCATTAGAATGTCTACAACGGATTTAAGTTTCATGCATCTAGTAAGTAAGTAAGAAGTTGTGCATTCGAGAATATGTATATGCGTTTGTGTAATATGTTGAGTATTGAGACTAAGTATTATGAGCTATTATGGAATTATGAGAATTATATGGAAATTGGAATGTGTTGAATCAATTTAGCAACGAGGCTAAAAGCTAAGAATTATGGTGAGATTTCTGAAATTTCTACTGTTATAAGGAAATCAGAATATTTGACTAGTACATTGGTGAGAATAAGTATGTTGATTTGTGGAAACATAGTATTATGCAGAATTAGAATCTTTAATGAAAGTCATGAAAGCTATATGGGTTATATGTCAAATTGGACAATGAGAATATTTGGGAATTGAGGAATTTGATAACCAATGAAATATGTGAAACTATGGTAACTGAGGATGGGAGAGTTATTTGATATGCAAGATGGCATATTTTGGCAGGAACCTATTGTGTGAAATATTAAACCGTAGAGTCTCATGCCTTTGTTGAATGACCTTGAAAGTCTGATTGGAATCACGTTTGGCCAACGTAGCTTCGAATTGGAAATTCTTGATAAATTCCATGGGAATGAATAGGTTACCCTACCAGTGTCTTTATATGCCTATATGTGTATGTCTACTTGTATATGATATATGCTTTGTGTTATAATCTAAGTCAGTTAAATTAACCAAAGTTTTATCAATCATCTTCTTGTGTTTAACCCTTCTCTTCTGTCATTAGGAAAAGATGGTGAGAAGGGTGAAGGAAGTGGAGGTTGAATCCTTATCAAAGCGTCTAGACAAAGTAGAAGAAGTGTTAGAGAATATGATGAAACCTATGCAAACATGTCATGAAAAAATACAAGATCAAAAGAAAAAGCTAAGTGTGAGGTCAATGAAGGGGCCAAAGAATGTATTTGAGAGTGTGGTGATAGGAGAGACGAGCAATCCTAACCAAGGTCGTAAAAGAAGTAAACTTGCCCCCAACATGTTCAATATGTCTCAAACGTCATAAGCAATTATGTTATCGACTCACAGGGGCATGCTTCAGATGTGGAGAAATAGGGCATCAAGTAAAAGATTGTCCAAAACCTAAGGGATGTTCCAAGTCACTCAATCAGATTATAAGTGAGTACTTAATGGAGAAATCAATAAGAACATGATTAGTATATGCAAGAAATTTTAAATTCGATATGTCTGCATATGCCTGATTTGATTTGATTTGATTTAAAAATAAATAAATAATGCATTTCTTTCTGGCTTATCAAGATTGTTTAGTCTGATGAAATTATATGCTTTTGGGAACTTGTTTGAATATGAGGGAAGGTGTACTCGACGTTAGGAGACTGACACCTATGAGAATTAGAAAGGAAAGACTCAAGTTATTAGAACCCATCTATTTGACTATTTGGAATTCAACCTGAGATTGCTGAAGAATGTTAGACTATCGCCAAGACTTAAGCTAAGTAGAAGATTAAATGATTTAAGCTAATGAAAATTTTCCTACTGAGTACCCGAATATGTATAACTCAATTTATTGAAATCATATCGTCATCGAGCCTTCTGATAACATTGAAAAATATGATATTCATGTAACTCGATATAGTAATATTCATACATGAACAATTGATGAAGTTAGGATCCAATACTTGGATATTTGAGACTTGACCTAAAATTGTCAGACTTAGAAAGATGAGATCAAGACTTAAAATGATTTGGAAAACAGGTCAAATAAGATCACATTGACAACATTAGAAGAGAAACACTTGTGGTTTACTTAAGTTTAAAGTCAAAAATACAGACCTTTTACAAAAAAAAAAAAAAAAAAAGAAAAAAAAAAAAAGAGGAAGAAAGGAGAAGAAGATCTAGTAATTTCGTATCTGAATAATGGTTAAAAGGAATGATGATATGATCTTATAGACACATAATTGAATTTTGATTTTGAATCCTAACTTAGATAGCCTAACTTATTGTAAAGAAATTAAACTCTAGTGTTAAACGGAAGAAGGATATTGTACTGAGAAATAAAAAAATGAATTTCATTAGAATGACAATTGTATATTTCTTAACGGACCTTTGGGAACATAAGAATCTCTGTCAGCTAATTGTAATGAAAGTTTTTTTTTTTTTTTTTTTTTTTAAAAAAAAAATTTGCCCTAAGTTACCATGTGGCAATTTATCAAAGTCAATGAATAAATCTATACAGGTCTAAGATTTAGAATTAGTATTAAGACAATGTAATTTGAATTACTTGTATAAGCGTAATCTTAAGTAAATAAGGAAATTAATGACCGCGTAAAATGTAGACCTATTGTGAATCGAATCACCACTTTGAAATGATAGTATGTAAAAGATTGTCAAAAACGGTAATTTTAATTTCATAGAAGTATGTATAGTTATGCTCTAATTTGTATGACTGTCTGCTACTATATAAGTACAAGCCAACATCTGTTACTTGCAATAGGCTCAATGAATTTCTGTGAAATATGCTTCCATTGTGACTCTGATATGCTTCTGTTCTGAATCCGATGAGTCCCTCTATTTCACAATAACTCATATTAATTGGTTTTATTTGGGGATACTACATTATATGCATAAAAAAAAAAAAAGGGAATGTTTTTGGGTGCCCGCTATCCCGCCGTATCAAGCTGGCAAAAGGTGGAACGTAATGAGAAATGTGTTGAGTCAGTACTAATGTGAATGACTCGTAAAGAACTTATGTTCTTGAATAGTGATGCATTGACTATTAAATTTAATTTGAAGAATCTAACATGTCATTAGCAAAATATTTTGATAAGTTTGAAAATAATGAGAATCATGAACATTCCTTAAAATAAATCTCCTACTATTGGAAGTATATAAATTATAGATTGATGAACTAAAGTATATAAGTTATGTGATTGACGTTAATAGAGACGTTAATGAATCTCCAATTTGGGTTGTTAACCATTAAGTGATTGGGAATAAGTTCACTTTATGTGAAGAAAGTCCTGTAAGATGAGCTAATTTGAGCCTATTAAATTAATTAGGCCTAATAGTCTAAAGTTGGTGAGCCCGAATTTATCTCAAGTCCAAGATTGGTGGGCCCGGATTTATCGCCATCAAATGGGCCGAATCGCTCTAAGCCTTGAAAGGGTTCGGATCCACGAATCTAGAGACTTACTCGGGCTCGGGCTCGGACTCGAAAGGGTTCGGATCCACAAACCTAGAGATCCGAAGCACTTGGCTTCGAACGGATTCTGACGCAATCTAGAAGCCGCTCCATTAATGAGTCCCAGAACACTTGCGGGCTCGGAGCTTTCCGGGATTTACGCACCAGAACCATAGGCGTGATGGAGTCCGAACAAAGGACCCGATCCCGAGAACGGTGAGTGGAGATAAATTCACTCTTCGGTTAAACTAGCCTATACCCGGGTCGAGGTGGCACGATCTAGGGGGTCCTTGAGACTCAGCAATATTTGTGGCAGGGCGTTCTCTTGAACTACCCCTGACCCTTATGCGGCAGGACGTCCTCTAGGACTACCCCTAACCCTTTGGGATGATTGGGGATCATTGGTTAGGTGTGGCTAAGAAGAAGGATTCGCCAAGGGGTTGATCTCCTCTTTAGGGTTTTTCTCATCCTAGGAGAGGTCACCTCCTCGGACAAGGTGGTTAGAGAGAATATTCCCCATGTGCCTTGCACATGGGCTCCATCCTACATCATGAGGTGCCTATAAATAGCACCCACCCATAGGTTTACAAGGGATGGATTTTGGAAAGATAACTCTTGGGAAAGAACTAATTTCCCTTCTCTATTATCAACCTTGAGAGTGAAAGTGGGAGATCCATGGGAGAGCCTTGCCATTATTCTCTCTCTAGCTACTTTGCCTTCTTCTTCACCTAATCTCTTATCTCCATCATCTCCTTTCTTTTGTGTTCTTAGTTGAGACTATTGAAGAATCTAAGCCTCTCATCATCTTCTAGGGAATTTGAATTTTTCTTCAAGGATCTTCGAATTTTCCAATGGCGTTCTTGAACCCTCTCATACATTTGGCGACTTCACTGGGGAGGCGGATTGGTTAATGGTCTCAATGAGATCTGGAACTCATACAACACCGGCAAAAATGGCAGATAATGAGGCTCATCAATAAGGCTCTTCCAATGGTGGTGATGAAAGGACTTAAGTTCAAGACGCACCTCTCATCGTTGAAGCCATTCAAGGACTCCAACACACTCAACAAGAGATTCTCATGACCCTTCAAAATCTCACCCACACCATGTTGGTGATGGGTTCGAATTTCGCACCACCAGCAACAAATGGAGGTCAAATCAACACCAACAAGCATCAACAACTTCATGGTAATGTTGGGAATAGTCAAAACCATCAAGATCCACTCCAAATCCTCCCTGAAGTTATACAAAATGGCGTGCAAAATCAAGTGCTAGGAGAAACAAGTCATGACCAACATGTGGCCCATGAAGCCCAAAATCATGCACCTGGAGGATCGAGCCATGGTCCAGCGGTGGTTGGAAGAGTTTCCGGCGCGATGAATGGTATTCCAACGGCTGTGGAAGTTCAAGGAAGGCCTATACAAATTCCTCTACAAAATGGTGTTCCATCCATGCCTAATTTTGTTCCACCGATTGTAAATACTCATGTACCGAGTGGGTCTCTTTTGGCTCCGATGCCAAGTTTGCAAGTCCAACCCAGTATAGTCGTGGCGTGCAATGAACTTTATGGGGCCCAATGTAACGTCCCATCACCAAATGGCATGTCCATAGGTACCGATGGCCAATATCGTCATGTGTCTTCACTGATGATGAATTCTCAACACCAGAGTGGCCAAGTTGCTCCTAGTTCAGTCTTGGGGTCTACAAGCCAAGTTCTGGAAATGCCACCATCAAGTTCTCTCCCTCAACGATTCCTCACCCTTGCAGATGTGCAAGCCATGTTCGAGCTAGAATGGAGCAAGAAAACTTTACCCTCTTTGCCTGATCCGGATGTCAAGCCACCATACCCTATCGAGATGTTGAGTTATCCATACCCGGAGGGGTACACGGTGCCGAAGTTCATCAAATTCAATGGCAAACAAGGAAATGCTCGAGAACATGTTGTGCGGTTCATCGAGACTCTGGGTATTCATGGTTCAAATCATGTCCTCCGGCTGAGAGAATTCTCCAAGTCCCTCACCGACCGAGCATATAGTTGGTACGTTAACTTGACCCCAAACTCTGTTCGGAGTTGGGAGGAGATAGTCAACAAATTCCACACCAAATTCTTTCAAGCGGCTGAGAAGGTAACCGCACTTACCCTATGTAAGGAAAAGCAGCGGGAAGGTGAAGACATTCTCGAATATGTGAAGAGGTTTCAAGACAAAGCCATAGACTGTCATGAGGCTGTGGAGGAAAGCTACTTGGTCCAAATCTGTGTTGAAGGGGCATTGAACGGATACAAGATGCTTCTAGTTAATCACAAGCTATCCACCTTCTCGGCACTAGTTGAAACATCTCGGAACATCAACATACCTCAATCTCAGGAGATCGGGTTCGAGACTAGTTATAAAACCAGCTTCAAGTCATCCCAAGGACCTTCTGTCACTGCGACTTCCGTGTCTTCTACCCGAAAGTTGCAGGGGGAGGAATTCAGAGGTCAGAAAAGGAAATACCACGAAGATGACACTCCTTTTCTGTGTAGTGTTGAGGAGGTGAAGGCCTTAGTTAAAGAATGGGTGGCAGATGGGGAACTGAAGTTGCCTCGTATCGAAGAGCTTTTGCCGAAGAAGGACCGTGAGGGCCCTAATTATTGTGTTTTCCACCGATCACTAGGGCATCCTACAGAAAAGTGCCGGACACTTAAGAAGATCTTTAGAAAGAAAGTCGAAGCAGATGAGCTAGAGTTCAAAGAATAAGGGCCCCAGGATATCTTAGAAGACATGGCTATGATGGTGTATGACGACCACAACCCGAGCAGTTGGTGAAAGCTTTCCAAATGACCTTGCAGCTCTAGGGGCAAATGTCAACATTCCGTAGAAGAAGTCTATCCATGACATTTACAATTTGTATTTACTGCATTGTCTAAGAATTTTCTATCTTTCTTTCTTATGTTATCAAGAAAGTTATTTCCTCCATATTATGTATCTCCATTAGAAGTTATTTTCTCTACATTGTATATCTTCATTGTGTTATGTTGCTTGAAACAGTTTTCAATTTTTTGTTGCCCTTCGAAGAAGAAAGAGGAATAGTAGACTCAGTTACCAACCTGAAGGGGCTTTTCTTGACGCAGTAGAAGTGTACTCCCACTCGGAGAGGGACAACCTTTGCTTCCATTAGTTGCCGAAATAGTATGTGCTCCCATTTGGACCTCCGAAAAGCAGCCATTACTTCCATCAGTGCAAGCTTCGAGGGTCTTTCTTGTTGAAGCAGAGTGTGTGCTCCCACTCGAACTTCCGAAAAAGAGCCCCTACTTCCATCAATGCAAGCTTCGAGGGTCTTTCTTGTTGAAGCAGAGTGTGTGTTCCCACTCGAACTTTCGAAGAACAGCCCTTACTTCCATCAGTGCAAGCTTCGAGGGTCTTTCTTGTTGAAGCAGAGTGTGTGTTCTCACTCGGACTTCCGAATAATAGCCCTTGCTTCCATCAATGCAAGCTTCGAGGGTCTTTCTTGCTGAAGTAGAGTGTGTGCTCCCACTCGAACTTCTGAAGAATAGCCCTTACTTCCATCAGTATGAGCTTCGAAGGATCTTTTTTGCCAAAGAAAAGAGTGTGCTTCCACCCGGACTTTCGAGGGACAGCCCTTGTTTCCATTTAGAATTCTAAGGAATAAACCTCATTTCCATCAGTGCGAGCTTCGAGGATCTCTCTTGTTAAAGTAGAGTGTGTGCTCCCACTCAGACTTTCGAAGAGCAAATCTCATTTCTATCAGTGCGAGCTTCAAGGATCTTTCTTGTTGAAGTAGAGTGTGTGCTCCCACTCAAACTTTTGAAGAACAGACCTCGCTTCCATCAATTCGAGTCTCAAGGATCTTTCTTGCTAAAGTAGAGTGTGTTCTTCCACTCAGACTTTCAAAGAGTGTCAAGGATCTTTCTTGCTGAAGTAAAGTGTGTTCTCCCACTCAGACTTTCGAAGAACAACCCTCGAGGTGGCCTATCAGAAGGGATCTTCTTGAGTAGGGTGTGTGCTACTATTCAAACTCCTGAGGGACAGCCTTGCTTTCGTTTGGACTTTCGAGGGACAGCTCTTGCTCTCATTAGTGCGGGTCCGAAGAACAGCCCTTGCTTTCATTAATACGAGCTTCGAGGATCTTTCTTTTCAAAGTAGAGTGGACTCCTACTCGAACTCCCGAGGGATAGCCTTTGCTTCCATTAGTTGCCGAAGTAGAAGTGCGCATTCACTCGGACTTCCGAGGGACAACCTTGTTTCTGCTCGAACTTCTGAGGGACAACCTTGCTTCTGCTTAGACTTCTAAAAGACAATCTTTACTTCTGTTGGTGCAAGCTTGGTAGACTCAGTCGCCTTCCAGAGGGATCTTTCTTGCCAAAGTAGGGTGTGTGCTACTTTCGAACTCCCGAGGGACAATCTTGTTTCAATTCGGACTTCCGAGGAACAGCCCTTGCTCTCGTTAGTGCGAGTTCTGAGGGCACCGAGGTCGTGGAGTTCTTACAAGAATTCATTTGCCTGAAATAGCGAACCTGACGAACAAGACTAGCAATATCAATTTCAGATTATGATTCAAACATTACCGAAAGAAAGGGGACATCAACAATAATAATGATCTACTTCAGCTGCAACAATTTTTTTCTTCTAAGCAAGTTCATGAAAATGCAACAATCAAGGTTTTGTCTCTCCAGGCCGGTTCCTCTCAAGCCGACGTAAAGCTACAACGGTCACACAAAATTTTGGCATCAGCTATGTATTTCCCAAGCATCCACAAGATCAACAAAACGACAATCAATCATTCAACAACAACATTTATTTTATTCGTCCCATTCAAGCAAAGCTAGCAACAACACTCACGTGGATTACATGTTCTTCCTCAACATCAATAACTCATACAAGATTCAAGTGGGTCATTCTCTCTCAGATTACAGTATTCAATATTAAAGACCCAGTTTATACAAGACTCTGACTCTAATCAAACAGAGTAAGTTGAGTAACAAATTTCAGGCCCAAGATCTCAAACATTTTTTATTTGGATATTATATTTCTCAGTCATACCAATTTCAAGAATATCTCTTCCAAGTCAAGATTCATAGCCTAAAATTTCTTACAAAACAAGATTCATCAAGAGTGGTGGTTATCTCAAGATCAAGAGGTCAAATTTCAGTCAGGGTAGCAAAACCCAAATTCTTTACATGTCCAAGTGCATAAACTTAAAAGCCATCAAAAATGGAGAGTCAAGTTTCAAGGGTTCTAGAAATTTGTTCGTAAAACCTGTAAAAAGCCAAAGAAAGAGGATTTCAAGCATATACTCTCAAATCCAAAGCAATGAAGAGAATGAAGTTTGTTGAATCAAGACCAAAACCCATCAAAATGAGGAGTTCAAAAATGGGTTTCAACAAGTACTTACCCACAGATTTGAAGGAGCAGATTCAAGGCAATAATTACCAAGAGAGAAATGAAGAATAATGTAAATTGAGGCTCAACGGTGCTAGGCAAGACCACACACGTCGCGTTGAGTGGGCAAACGTGTGTGGTCGGCGTTGGACAATCGAGTCCGAAAACGGCGTTAGACGAAGCTCGAAGCAACAATGGTGTCACGGAGGAGTCGGCAACCACACACGTTACGTTGAGTGGGCAACGTGTGTGGTCTGCGTTGGAACAGTTGAAGCCGACGGCGGAGTTCCAGCAAATAGAAGCCAACAGTGATTGGAGGGGGAGCAGAGACAGGCCAATGGCGGCTTGATTGGAGCTGGAACAGCGAGAGGTCGACGGCAACTTGGGCCACGGCATTTGTAGTAGGTGAAGCTGCGACAGTGACAGTGGCGGCTTGACGAGTTGGTGCCGGTGCTGGCCAACCGTGACAGTGGCGTGGGTCTTCGGTGGCGTTGCTTGAAGCCGCGATGGAGCTCTGTGCAAACGGCAGCAACTCTGGTTTGTTGAAGAAGAAGGTTTGGTTTCTTGAAGAAAAAAAAAAAAAAAGCGAAGAGCTGGGTTGGTCTCTCGATTTAGAGAGAGAGGGCGCCGCTGTGCAACAAGTAAAAAGAAATGAGCTATTGAAAAAGAAATGAGCTATTAATTAGGGTTGCAGCCTTTTTTTTTCTTAAATAGAAAAAAGTGGTGTAATGCTGGAATATTCCCTCAGAATATACTATTTATATATATCCATATATAGACGAATCTGTTGAGTTGCCAAACAAGAGAAGAAAAAGCTTGGTTTGTGGCATTATTTTAAAAAGAGTGTTTGGACTTGAAAAAAAAAGGTGAGTGCTTTGTTTTTTCTTTTTATTATCTTTGACTTGAAAAAAAAAAAGAGTGACCTTTAGATGTTCTAAAAAAAAAAGATTTGGAGTCATGCATCTTGTTAAAAGGAATTAAAAAAAAGGTTTACTTTCAAAAAAAAAAAAAACTTAAAAAAAAAAAGTTATTTATTTATTTAATATTACTTGTTGACTTTATCTGTAAATTACGGTGAATCCTCAGCTTTATCCTTAGACTTTGTCAAGACCAAATATTCCTGAAAATGTAATGGGAAGCATGGCTGATAAGGTGAAATTATGCATGTCCGAAAAAACTACAATTTCTCATACACGCAAGGGGCAAATGTAAGAGGAGCTAATTTGAGCCCATTAAATTAATTAGGCCTAATAGTCTAAAGTTGGTGAGCTCGAATTTATCTCAAGTCCAAGATTGGTGGGCCCGGATTTATCGCCATCAAACGGGCCGAATCGCTCTAAGCCTCGAAAGGGTTCGGATCCACAAACCTAAAGATCCGAAGCACTTGTCTTCGAACGGATTCTGACGCAATCTAGAAGCCGCTCCATTAATGAGTCCCAGAACACTTGCGGGCTCGGAGCTTTCCGGGATTTACGCACCCGAACCATAGGCGTGATGGAGTCCGAACAAAGGACCCGATCCCGAGGATGGTGAGTGGAGATAAATTCACTCTTCGGTTAAACTAGCCTATACCCGGGTCGAGGTGGCACGATCTATGGGGTCCTTGAGACTTAGCAATATTTGCGGCAGGACGTTCTCTTGAACTACCCCTGACCCTTATGCGGCAGGACGTCCTCTGGGACTACCCCTGACCCTTTGGGATGATTGGGGATCATTGGTTAGGTGTGGCTAAGAAGAAGGGTTCGCCGAGGGGTTGATCTCCTCTTCGGGGTTTTTCTCATCCTCGGAGAGGTCACCTCCTCGGACAAGGTGGTTAGAGAGAATATTCCCCATATGCCTTGCACATGGGCTCCATCCTACATCATGAGGTGCCTATAAATAGCACCCACCCATAGGTTTACAAGGGATGGATTTTGGAGAGATAACTCTTGGGAAAGAACTAATTTCCCTTCTCCATTATCAACCTTGAGAGTGAAAGTGGGAGATCCATGGAAGAGCCTTGTCATTATTTTCTCTCTAGCTACTTTGCCTTCTTCTTCACCCAATCTCTTATCCCCATCATCTCCTTTCTTTTCTTTTGTGTTCTTAGTTGAGACTATTGAAGAGTCTAAGCCTCTCATCATCTTCTAGGAAATTTGAATTTTTCTTCAAGGATCTTCGAATTTTCCAACGGCGTTCTTGAACCCTCTCATACAAGTCCATTGGAAAAGAAGTTACCTAGAGGAGGAAATGTAGTGAGGCAAAGTTATATGACTAATTTTCGGTACAAGTGTCTTAAGTTTGGAGGACCAAACTTCCTAAGGGGGGGGAAGGCTGTGACGACCCCACCCCGTATAATGAATAACACTAAATTAATTAAGGAGATTTGAAATTTAATTGTCAATTATTCTAATTTAATCTGGGATTTAAGAAAAGTTATGAAGGCTGATTCGTATATGATTCTATTGAGGATTTATTTTGGAATTAGAAATTGAAAGCCTAAATGGCTCAAGATAGTACACATGGTGAATTGAATTATTTAATTTCGAGTATTGGAGCGTATGGGAGTTTTATTAAACATTCGATTCGGATTTATAAAATTGAGATTTGAATAATTGGGTTCGAATTGTAGTTAATTAAGTTATACGAATTCGGAATTAAGATTATTATGAATTTAATTTGTTTATGAGGTGTTTAATTGATTATGTAATTTATTGATGGAGATTTTGGGTTCGATCTAAAATTGAAGGCCTTAATGATGTGAGAAACCAAGATTGAGGATGAGAATAAGTTTAATTTAATATTTGGAGCCTTTTGAAAGTTTGATTAAAAATCTGATTTAGAATGATAAATTTTAAATATAGTTAATTGGGCTCTAAAAGAAGTCAAATTAGACTAATTAAATTAAGTAAGATTTGTACTTAATCATGATTAATTGGGTTAGAATTTTACATAACTAATTAAAATTATAGATGGTTAATTAAGCTAAATATAATCAAAGTTCAATCTGAATTAAGTATTTTAAGAAAGATTAATTAATTAAAGAATTAATTAATACATCACCACATGGATGTATATAATGAGGCCAAGTATCCCACTAATTGAAAAGAATAAAATAATAATAAATGAAATCAAGAAGAGTTAGAGCCTTAAAGCTATCATCAATCTGTTCGGCTGGAAAGAAAAGAATCCGAGAGAGAGAGAGAGAGAGAGAGAGAGAGAGAGAGAGAGAGATATGAAGCCTAATCAATGTTTTGGCCAGAAGGAATTTGATGGAAGCTAGGGATTGAAGATAAAGGAAGATCTTGGAGACTAATAGGTAAGAAATTCTAACCCAATGTTTATAGGCAATCTCTTCAACACCTAAATTTATGAGGTAATTGAGTTTAAATACATATAATATGAGGGAATCAAGGAAAAGAATGAAGAAAATTAAGTTAAGTTCAAGAATTAAGGAATTGAATTAGAAACTCATCTTTGAGTATGATTTTTAGTCACCTTTGATGAATTTGAGTTCTAATTTCACATGCATCATTATTTTCCAAGGGTTTTGGTGCTTCAATTTCATACAATTAGAACAAAATTAGCGAGAAGATGATGAAAATTGAATTAGATTCATAATTTTGGGAATTAATTTAGGAATCAATATTATGTTGAGTTTGATTTTTGTAATCTTGCATGAGATTAAGCTCCATTGTTACATGCATGAGGGAATTCTATGAGTATTTGAATTTATATTTACATGCATCATGGATTTTGAAGAAATCGAGCCATTTAAGTTCATATTTTGACGAGAAAAAAAAAGAAATGTTTTATGAACATCAAGTTTATGGAAATTTAGAATTAATCCTAATGTTAGATTAATCCTAATGTTAGATTAAGTTTTGATTTTATAATTAGATTTTTAATCCATGCATGTAATGTAATTTAAGATTTTATTTAAATTAAACATATTTTGGAACATCTATGATTATGAATTAAGTTGAGGTCGCAAATTAAGTTAAGTTTAAGATTATGGAAATTAGTTGGAAAATGTATAAGAATATAAAATTAGCAATTTTGATGTCAATTTCATACATGTGAATGATTTTATAAGGAGTTTATGACCTTAATTTCATGTTTTGAAGGAGAATAGAAAGAGCTTGAAATCAATTTTATGTAACTGAAAAGAAAATGAGAAATTGGAGCCATGTTCAATTTATGGAGATTAATTTAGAGATTAATCACTTTGGGTTTGAAATTTGTCTTGATATGGAGAAAATGAGTTAAAACTAAATTTGGACAATTGGGGCATGATTTGGAATAAATGATTTCTAGTTGAGAGTGTTTACTAAATTATACAATGGTTCTCCATATTTGTGTACAAAAAAATACATGTGTTGAGGCTTTGAATATCTAATCTAAATGTCAATTACAATTTTGGAAATTCCAGAATATACACTATCCGCTCAAGCGAGGAAAGTCTCACTCGAGCGTGAAAATCGAGCTCCCAGAAGTTTTTCAAAATTTTACAGTCCGCTCGAGCGACCAAAGTGGTGCTCAAGCGAAGACCCTATTTTCAGCATGTTTTGGAAAATTGCATTTAGTTCACATTTTTATTCTCATCTCTTTCCAAAGCATTCTAGACTTGATTTATGCCTCAATAAAGATTAATAAGCTAACAATCAACATTAATTAGTTGATTAAAAGAATATGTCATTAACTTAGTAGTACTTGATTAAGAAGCCAAGTAAGAAATGGTTTATTCAGAAAGGAATGATTTAGTAGTGAAAGGATATGTGAAATAAGAATCCGATTCATTTGAATAAAGGAAGAATACACGTAGTAGAATCTCAGACTACTTAGACAGAAAAAGACATGAAAAGTCAAGCTTGATCAAGGAATTGATATTGTGTTTCGATGTATATATGTTATGGGTTTGTGTAGGTCACGAGCTATCGTTCGCCTGATCTATCTGAATTGTCTGCATTATCTGATCTGCTAGTGGAGCCATCTGTGAGTAACATTGTTGTAAAGTTATGTTCAATTATAATTATTTTCTGAACGATTGACTGTACTGTTTTCTGAAACCACATTGTTTACCGAATGAATGTTTGTCCTATTTTACGAACTGTACTCGTGGCATCCATAGCAACTGACTGTTACTATTATTGTTACTGTTACTGCTACTGTTACTGTTACTGTTACTGCCACTGCTACGGTTACAGAGATCTCTGTCAGTTCCTATCCTTGGAACTACTGTTACTGTATTGATGGCCATCAACTGATTGTTCGGTCTATTAAGACCTATTGTACTATTCTGCTATTGGATGTACCACTGACTGCTATGATTTCTAAATGACTGATATGACATGAAATATGAAACACTGATTGAATAACTGATCTACAGATGCAATTGACTTTTTTAATTATTGAAAGGACATTCATTCTTAATCCCTTTACATATCCGTTATTCGCTGAGTTTTAGCTCACAGTTTATTGTATATATGTAGGTGATTAGGCACCGGAGCAAAGTTAGCGGTGTCAACCTAATTTTGTTTTGTCCAGCCAACCTACTGTGCCTCACAACGAGGTTCCAAACCGTTATTGTCAAGGCTTTGTTTTGGGTGGTCTAAACCCACATCTTTTGAATAAATGCCATATGGAGTCAAGTGAATGTTTCCTAAGTTGTTTTGGCTTTGGGATTTATTTCCCCAACATGTCTTTTATTCTGTACTTAGACGTGTTTGGGACTTCAATTTTTACATACATATTGAATATAAACTTGGACTTATGTCTGTATTGGTATATATATATATATAAGTTGTTTGTGCATTTAAGTCCTCATAGCTCTTTGGACATCATATTTTAATATTTACAGGCTTCCGCCGGCCCCTCCTATTGTATAATTGTTATTACTGTTAAGCAGGTCTTTGGTAATCACGGATTACTGGCTGGTTACAATGCTAAACCCTTAGGAATGGGTTTGGGTCGTGACAGTCTGGTTACTGGTAGGAGTGAAGCAAACACAGGCTGTCCCTTAACAAGATCCCCGGATTTGTAAAGTCTCCTTATACGAGTTCGGAGTGCTCGGGGGGTAACCGAACTGTCCGAAGCAATTGTGATAAACTACCTTGTAAAAAGTTAAAACAAAAGGAAAGCAAAAATCAGAAACCGCACAGCACCTCAGCTCAGATGTGAACAACACACAGATGTAATCAAAAGCTGTAGAACTGCACTCAACACTGACTTCTGCCTCGTAATTTGATACCCAAACTTGTAACTGATATGCACATTCTTGTAAAGTTTCACTCTAAAAGCACATACCCATTAAGTGAGAGCCAAAACACCCTTATAAAGGGGGTAGGGCTACCCTGTCCTAGTTTCGTTAGGAACTAGGGTTCACTATTCAAGCAAAGTGAAAGGAGGATCAAACGGTACAGCGGTAGTCCAGATCCAAGGGTTATGTTCTCATCATGGCAGAGCCAGCAACCGATCAGCCTTTTGGCAAACTTTTCCAAGCAAGCCTCCGGCAAACCGTCTAGGAATAGCAGATGAAAAACACAATGACTTAGGTGCACCAATGCAAATGCAATGCAGAGAAACACATAAGTGTAGATAAAAAGTCATATTATGAAGTTCGAGTCAAGTTCTCTAAATCCTCAGCAGAGTCACCAGAAACTATAGCTTGACTTTTTCGCGCCCCCTTTCGGAAACTCAAAAGAAACCCTACAGTTCGGACTCCCGTGGTTCTGAATCTAATCTCATAAGTGCAATGTGAAATTGATAAACACCAAAGAGTCTAAATCTAGCAAATCTTTTGGAAAATCAATTTTGAATCAAATTGCCAAAAATGGACTTCTTTAACAGATACAGAGTCGCTACCTGAATATTTTATTTTTGGGAAATTTAGGAAACCCATGACTCGTGCCAAAGGCCACGTGTTCATCATCACCAAGATTGTCTCGGCTCGGGAACTTAGGTACGAGAGAGGAAGGTTATGGATTGAGCACCCCTGCTCGCCCGATCAAAGATCGGCCTCTACTAATCATGATATGATTTTTATCAACATTATATGCTCTTGTTCCGGTTATTAAGCTAGCATTACTATGTGATGTGCGCATACAAGGTATAGATTACTTTGCCTGAATTAGAACAATTCAATTTCATGTTTGCTTTTCGAAAAGGATTTGAATTTGCCACCTCAAGTGGGCTTAAAGTTTGTGAATTTGCCACTTGACAAAGTGGGCTTAAACATACATTTATCAAATCGTTCCAATTCAAACAACAAGCCTTCATCCACAGGCACTCAAACAGTTTAACACGTAATCATTTAGCCTCATGGCAATCACTGTAAGCACGCTAATCATGGCAATCACGCTAATCATGGCAATCACTCACACTCATGTAAGTATGCTGAAGCACTAAAAACTCACCTAGTACTCCATGCTAAGAGAAACAAAAGAGAGTTAGAAAAAAAATGCATGATTCCTAACTATACAAGATGTCTAATGCAACACATGAAATATGCAACTAAATAGGCTAGGCTACTTAACATGTTATTTGCAACAATTTGATAACATGCGTTTTAAACACGTATTCATCAAGGTATTGAAACGACAATGCAGTTTGAATGATGCGCCGAGCCTCGGTGCATGCAATACAAAATGAATGGATACAAGCATGTGATATGCTAATTGAAACATGATGCCCCTAATCTAATCATAAAAAGGGGTTAACTAAAAGGGAGAAAGATGTGGGGTTGGAAGACATACATATTATTACATTACGCTCTCATAAAGGAGAGTCCAAATGAATAAAAGCTAACTAGCTAACTAAGCTAAGTTAATTAAGCTAATTATTACAAAACCTTGAACGAATAATTAACTAACTATCTAAGTTAATTAATTAAGAATTTAACTAGGCTAAGTTAATTAAATATTACAACACGAACTAATTAGTTACAACTAATTAAACTAATTAAATATTACAACATAATTAGCTACAACTAACTAACTACAAGAAATAAATGCTTAATTGCTAATTAAACTAATTAACTAGTTAACTAGTCCCAAGAAGCGAGAGAGGCCCATGCATGCTCGGTTTTCACCCGAAGAACATTCGCTGTTTGCTCCCGAAAGCCTCTGTTTGCATAACCCTTGCACTAGTTTCCTTCTTCGGATCAACTCTGCCATGATTCACAAGCACACTGCCCAAAATTCACTAGTGGCCGGCAGGCCAGAAGTGGTGGCCGGTCGGCCACTGATGACATGCCATTTTTGCTGCAACAGAGAGAGCAAACATGGCAAAGTGAGGGTATTCTCACAGGTTGTCTGTACTAAGTATCCCTCCTTATCATCAAAACATTTCAAAGAAGTGATACACTCAGTCCTCAAACTATCAATCAAGCAATTTTATTGTATGATGGCTAAGGAACCAAGGTGTACAAGTTTAATAAATGCACAAACAAGACCAAAAACCATCACCCTATCATGCATGATCAAGGGCAATGGAGACCTTAGAAAAATTGGCACATTTCATCACTTTGAGTATGAAATGCCCCAATTTTTTCCTTGTGTTTAATTAACGTCCGATTGAACACATCAAAACACAACCAATTTCTTATCTTGCACCATTTTAGTTGCAAATTGTTAGTTACTCATTTTAGATTACCAACCATTCCTTTACCAATTAAGTCCATTGGTGAGTTGTCCTCTAAAGAGAATGATGTGTCAAACAATGGGTAGTTTAAGGCAAGAAAGAGGTATCATGCTGTTGGTAATGAACCTCCAAAAGAGGATTAAACCATTAAGCAATGAACCTCAATCTCAAGCTTAAGCTATCCTAAGGTTGAAACAACACTCAAAGCAAATAAAGAGTGAAATGAAGTGGGAAATGAAGTGGGAAAAGAACTAAAACATGCAATCAACTCAAACAAGGGGTGTCTAAATGCCTAAAACACTAAACTTGTGAGGACTATTATACTACAGGCATGCAAAACAGGACTCAAATGCAACAACCAAACAAAAACAGAGGCAAAACAATATAAAATAGAGCTTAAAACATGTTGGCATTAAGCTACAAAAAGCTATAAAAATAAGCTAACAAATAGGGCTAACTAGGCTAGCAAACAAGACATAAGAAGGGAAGGCTAACCCCTCCAATTTTGGACTTCAAAACATGATTTTTGTCACTGAAAATACTCTGAAATTCAGTGCTCAAAAGCCCAAGAAAAAGATAGTTTGAAGGTGGGAAACAAAGGTGGAAAAACCTTACAAGCAAGGAATAAAGAAGAGTGAGATACCCCCCTAACCTTAAATGGCCTAAAACACCAATTTCAATCCACAAAAATAGAGTTTTTTATGGCCCCAAAATAGCCCAAAAACAGTAGGAATAGATAGAAAAAACAAGTATACAAAGCAAGCTTAAAAGGGAAGTAGTATACTTCTTGAAGCAAAGATCAACTTTAGGCAAAAATTCAAGCCAAAACCACCTTCAAGAGCTCTAAGAAGGCTTCAAGGAACTTCAACTCAAAGATGATCAACTCTGGTTAAGGAGGTGTAGGCAAAAGTGTAGTGTATATAGGCTAATATGCACAAATTTGCAAGAGAGAGAGAAATGTAGAGAGAAAGAGAGAGAGAGAGAGAATGATTTTTGTTCCAAAATTTCTAACCCTCAAAAATGGGGAAGGAGACCCCATATATGTAGAAAAACATGAATTTGGATGAGCTAAATCCCTCTATATACGTGTAGGGAGATGAAACCAATTGTACCAACAGTTGGAACTGTTGTCAACAAAATATCTGCAAAAAGGGCACTGGTGGTCAGCAGGCCACACCATTGGCCGACAAGGTACAAGGGTGGCCGGCAACCTCAAACAGTGGCCGCCTGGCCACCAGAGGTTGCAAGCTTAAAGGTTTTGGTTCAAAACAGGGCATAGAATGGATAGGTTTTGAAGGCTAAAAAACATGGCATTTCGTCGAGGACTTTGGGCACCAAAACGAGCACATGCAATCATAATCATCGAGTGCACAAGTAATGATGTCCAAGTCTTGGAGACAGTAAAAAATAGAGTGTCTACAATATCTTAGTAGGATAAATGTGTGTAAAATAAATTCAAAAATTATCTTACTTTATTATGTAGATTTTTATTTTATATAACAGTACAAATAAATAGTACACAAATAAATAGTGTGATATTTTTTTTGTGCTTATCCCTAGCTGTCTTGAATCCTGATCTACAAGTGCAGTGCATTGAATCCGTCATGGAAAACAAGTAGGAGAGAAAAATAATGGATCGTGGGACCACCACACCACTAGTAGTAATAAAAAAATTGCGCTTTGTTTAGTTTTTTAAATGAATTTTAAATTTTGAATTGTATTTTAAAAGATAAATAATTGGAAAGGATTTTAAAAATTAAATTTTGTTTTAGTTATAAGTTTTGAAAATAGTTTTTAAATGATTTATAATTTTTTATTTTATTGTTTTTTAGTTTAATATATGAGTGAAGAGAAAAAAAATACTATAAATTTTAAATAACCTATTAAAATTTTTATCAAATCTTTCACATGGACGTGAGACCAAACTCATCCTGATGCAAATATATCCGAACAAATTGGCAAATTACATTGCAACTGGCCTTGATTGGGAACATATTTTTTTTACTTAGTTTTTTGACTAAAATATGATGTAAAAAAACTTATGGGTGTGTTTGGTTTGCTTTTGAGAGAGTGATTTTCAAAACAAAAAAAAATTGGGGAGAAAGTTTAGAAATTTTTTTGGTTTGTTTGGTTGTATATTTTGAAAGTAGTTTTGGAGTTTGGAAGTTTGGGATGATTTGATATTTTATTGTAATTGAGTAGATATGTATGAGAGAAAAAGTAATTAAGAAGGAGAGATGAGAGAGAAAAAATGATGATTGATATGTAAGAGAGAGAAAGTGATTTTGGAAATTTTTTGGAAAACACCACAAACCAAACAAAATTTTTAAAAAAATTTCAAAAACAACTCTCTCAAAACCAAACCAAACAAGCCCTATATGTTTCGGATTACTTTTTGATTTTTTACGAAAAGATGTGCAAAAAATAAAGAGAAATTTTTTTTTTGACTTTTTAATATAAGTGGTTGACATTTTAATTTTTTAATGACTTTTTGACTTATAGACTAAAAAATAATATTGCCAAATAAAATTAATTTAATCTTCTAATTCTCATTTCATGTAAGCATTGGATGTGCCTACTACACGTGTTGATTTTTGTCTCTCCACACCTCCAATGAATGATATTTTGGCTTATTTTGAAAATAAAGTTAAAAGCCAATTTTTAAATTTTTTTAGATCACAATATTTCTCTTTTTTTTAAAAAAAAATTAATAGAATTAAAAGAACAACTTTTTATCTATCTCTCATAATTAAAAAAACAGCTTTGGTTTTTGATGAGGTTAGAAAAAAATTATTAAAATGTTCTAAACACCCTTTCAATTGGAGATGCTCGCAATTAAGAGTGTAAAAATGCCACAAATGGGCGATTCAAGTGTAAAAATGTCACAAATGGGCGATTCGAAACCCGTCGGCGGCCTGAGGTCGGATCAGCCCGTTTAGGCCTGAACTCGAGCCCAGGCCCGAGCCTGAGCCTCTGGGCCTGAGTTATCATTTTGAATCCCAAGCCCATTAGCTCGCTTAAGGCCTACTCAAGGCTCGATTCGCCAGAAGCTCAGTGTCTTTTTTAGTTAAAAATAATAAAATTTTGATAGAAAAAATAAAAAAGAAGAAAAAAAATTGATCAAGCCCGCCCAAGCTTGAGCCTAGGCCTATTAGCCCACCCAAGGCCCAAATACCCCTTGGACCTGGGTCTAGACCTAATTTTTTGACCTGTAAGCCGGCCCGATTTGAATTTTGATGAAAACCTGCAAGAACCAACATGAATTGGGTCAGGCTGGGTCAGGCCAAATTTACACTCCTGTTCGCAATTGATCATAACCAAGGTTACATAACCAACATTATATTGAGCTATTACCCAAAACAAAACAAGAAAAAATATGATTCTACAATTACAATGCGTCTTAACTACATATTATTGTACTCATAACCAAGTATATGATACACAATTTTTTTAGAATGAGTATTATAAATTTTTTCAAATTGAATGAAAATTAAGAGAAAAAATAATTAAAGATTGAAGTCTAATTTAAAATTGTTCATTCCTTTCCTAATTGATCATTTCGTCGTTGCAATTTTATTTAATTTTTTAATAAATATTATTAATTAAATTAAATTTATACAATATAAAAAATTAAATATCAAAATAAATAAAAATTAGAACTACAGAAGCAAAATTGAGACAAAAAAATAATAATAATTACAAGACTAAAATTTTGCTCAGAAAAAAACCAGTTGCTTCCCAAGTCTAAGAGCATCTCCAACCCATCCTCCATATCTTCAAATATGGAGGATTTGCTCCTCCAACCCACCCTTCAAATTCATCTCCATTTGGGAGGAGAATGAGTTCATCCTCCATATATGGAGGGAGGATGAAAAAATAGAGGATCCTCCAAAACACTATTCATTTATATATTTGGTATCATATTACAAATAACTTTTAATTTATAAATTTAATTTTTATAAAATTGATATCATTAAAAAGTATAAAATCATACCTTTAAAATGAGTATAATATTAAATATATTTTACAAAAGTTTTAAAATTAAATATTTATTAATGAATAAAAATTACTTTTTGAATAGAGTTTAAATGAAGAAATGAAGGATTGTGGTTGGAGTTTGAATGAATAGTAACTTTCTCTATATTTGCTTTTTGAATAAAAAATATTATTTTCATCCTCTTAATGAGAGGATTACATTGGAGATGCTCTAATACCACCTGTAAAAGGAGCCACACGCCTCTGGTTTTTCACTCACATCATCTATATATACACATTGCTTACATAGAACACTTCCATAGTTTAATAACCATCATTTACTTTATAGCAAAAAGCTACTTTAAATCTCTGAAAGAAGAGATGAGTTCCACAAGCAGAGCTTGGATAGTGGCGGCGAGTGTTGGAGCAGTAGAGGCACTGAAAGATCAGGGATTCTGTAGGTGGAACTACACCGTAAGGTCGATGCAGCAGCACGGCAAGAACAGCCTGAGGTCCTCCGCCGTTGTTTCGAGAAAAGTGAGGGGAGAGAAGAAGGCAAAGCAGTCGGAGGAGTCTGTGAGGAAAGTCATGTACTTGAGCTGCTGTTGGGGTCCCTATTGATCATCAATCCAAACCTCAGCTCAAAGTATATTTTCTTTTTCAAATTTTCTTTTTTTATTTTATTTTGAGTCTTGTCTGAGTGTTGTATAATCCACTCTGGCCTCGATTGTAAATATATATTTTGAGATTAGGCTGTCTCCGGTCAGCAATCGGACTGTACAGTCCGACCCAATGCGTTTAAATGTGAACTTTGTTTCAATGATATGAATAATTCGTTGAATATATTATTTTTATAAAAAAATAATTTAATTGGATAACAGAAATCAAGTGCTTGAATCAAATTTGTATAAATTATTTATTTTTTTAACGTCTATTTTTTTTTTAATACAAAACTGATCTAAACGCAAAGTACTTGACTTTTTTTTATAGAAATAATATAATCGACGAATTTTAAAAATGTGAATATTTTGAATTATCAAAACGGTTCGAATTATAAAAATGAAATCGAAAGGCTCACCAGTACCTCTCCCATCCAATAGAGGAGTAGAGAGAAGCCATAGCATTTTTTATTTTTTTTTGGTCAATAGATAAAATATAGTTACAAGTATGATAATTATCTACGTCATCAAGCAACCATCACTAATTTCATAAGTTCAATAATAGGCGATAAATAAATCACTATAAAAAGAATGTAACTTCTTTTTATAAAATTTGAGACTTCACACATGTTTTATTGTTTATAAAAATTTGAGACTTCATGTTATATAACTATTAAGTCAAATGTCTAGTTGGTCTAGAATGTGAATTTTGAAAGGAATTTTTGATCCATTAACGGCTCATTATTTTTATTTATTCATTTATTGTTATTATTCTTATTCACAAATACTTTATTTTTTCAGTTAATAGCAATTAACTTCTTACGTTACTTACCCAAAAAAAACTTCTTACGTTATTGAACTAACAACAATGATTCATATCACTAAAAAAAAAAAAATTACTAATAGTATTAATGCATTAAGAATGTCAAAAAAAAAAAAAAAAAAAAAAAAAAAGGCATAGGCAGTGAGGGTACCCATTGTCATATCATTAATAGTGTTATTAAAGCACCACTTTTAGGGGTTGTTTGGAGTGTCCTAAATAAGTGCACTTTTTGTCTTTTTGGACTAAAAAATTGAGGAAAAAAAAATATGGATATTTGAGTTAATTTTTTAACTTTTTATGAAAAAATGTGTATTAAAAAATTGTATAAATTAGTGTGTAGGGAAAAATTAAAATTGAGAGTTGTACAATCGTAATTTTTGAATTTTAATAAATAGTGATAATTTTTTAATTTTTTGAGTAACTTTTTGACTTTTCATGACCTTGCCAAACTTGGCCTTTGTCAACCATTTTTCTTGAACTAATTTGTGGTATTATTTGGCGTTTTCGAAATTAAAGGTAGAACACAGAGGAAACTCAAAATAAGACAAAGACGGAAATATTGTCACGTTAAACTGTATCAAATTTCTATTTTTTTAAGTTGAATTATGCTAATCTCTATTAAATTTTTTTAAAAAATACAATAAATTTCACAAATTTAGCATAATATATTATGTGTTCTTAAGATTTTATTTCACATAGTACTTAAATTCTATTTTTATTAAAAATTTATTAATCATATAAATAGAAAAATAATATTTTATTTTTTTATGTCGAAATGAGTATTTTACCTTATTTATTTTTGTGTCTTTACTATCTTTCTTAATTCCAATACTATTAACTTCATTAAAAAGAATGGATATTTATCAATAAATCCCATCTCACAAACAAGTATTTCAATTAGTCTTAAGTTTTTTCTTTTGATCTGTTAAGTCTTATTAGTGTAGAGTTTCTCTCCGTGTGATTCTATTTTTTATTTTGATAGTGTTTTGGTAGACAATTATACTCTTTTATTAATGTGACAGATATGATGTAATACTCTAATTTGACAAGTATTAATGTGACATTTCAACGATGTGGCACTCTAAAAAAAAAATTTTTTTAAAAAAAATTAGTATACTTTTCCTAAATGTGACACTCTAAAAAAATTAAAAACTCCTTAGTGTACTTTTCCTAAATGTGACAGCGTGGTGGGTATAATGTGACACTCCAAAACTTTTACTCCAAAAAAAATTTAAACTCTTTAGTGTACTTTTTCCTAATGTGACAACGTGATAGGTATAATGTGACATTTCAAAAAAAATAAAAACTCTTTAGTGTAGTTTTCTCAAACGTGACAACGTAGCGGGTATGATATGACACTCTAAAAAAAATTAAAAACTCCTTAGTATACTTTTTCCAAACATGACATGTGATATTCCAACGTGGCGAGTATGATGTAACACTTTAAAAAAAAATAAAACTCTTTAGTGTATTTTTTCCAAATGTGACACTTCAATGTAGCGAGCAAATGAGACATTATACATCCAAAAAGACTAAATAGATCACAAAGAAAAAAAAAATGGGGCTATATGGATTATAAGTCTGTTGGCTACATATTTTGTAAAAGCCAATTACAATTCGACACGTGGCAGAATAGGGGTATTATGGGAAGATGATTCAAGTCTTTGATCCCGATAGTACACGTGGCGATGAATATTGGTTCTCACGTGATCTGAGTAGTACTAGATCAGTAAGGAGATACAAGGTGACGTGGCTTCAACGGTTGCTCATATTCAAATTCAAATACAAGAGGGAAGCTTAACTGCAAGCGATGACATAGTGGAACTACTTCTAAGGCAGTATGATCAACGATCATGGAGGAGCAGTTTGACGGTTTGAAGTGCAGTTCGAAGGTCATCCTTGACGAGTATAAATAGCAGGGAAGCCCCCAGAAAAGAGCCCCCAGACTCAGATCATACAAACCAGTCTTTACTTCATATTTTCCTTTCCAGTTTTACATTTCCTGCAATTTAAATACCTGCACTTTAAATACCTGCACTTTAAATACCTGTTCTTTAAATACCCGCACTGTACTTCGATTCATAGGAGTAGTTTCAAGTAGATTCAAGTAGGCTGTTGCTGTAAACCTCTTCGAGGCTGAGTTTGGACCATTGTAAGTGTTCATTTTAATGAAATACTTCGATTGTTCTTCACATTAAACTGTTATTTCTCTTAATTTCTCCTAAGTCAAGCCACCAGTAAAAGTCCTCTTCATTGAGGCTGAAAGAACTATAACACAATCGTCTGATAATTGGTTGGCAATTATAATTTCTGTAAGGACTGATTGATCCTTACTGGCACGCTCGCATTCACTAAAATACCCTTCGAAAGCCAAAAAGCCAACATATATTTTTGGCACGCCCGGTGGGACTTAATTTAAAATGGCTAGAAGAAGACGACAAGGAGAAAACGAACGTCTGGAAGAAGGCGTAGAAGGAGAGGTAGAAATACCTAATCCAGAGGATAATGTGGTAACACATCCTGTGGAGACTCCCATGTTATCAGAACCTATGGTCGAACAGACCAGTACTTCTGGACAAGAACCATATGTTCATAATATTGGACGAAACCAAGGAATTGGACCATCCACTGTTCCATCTACTCAGCCAACAAATCCATGGGATGGCTTAGTAGATGCTATGGGACAACAATTAATGAACACAATGGAAAGGTGGGCAACATCCTTTTTGGATCGAATGAATAACCACCAACCAACAAACACAAGACACACAGAGGAAGTTTTAAATGTCCCTCAGCAAAGATTGGCTAGAGATAAACAGCCTATGCAAGTTAATGGACAATCTAATGGTCAAACTAGTACTCAGAACTATGAGAGACCATCGCCTCAGTCTTGGTATGAACCCATTTCGAGGCCTGTAGTAGGCCAAAATGCCTCAGTACTCAACAATGAAGCCACACAAGTTGGTGGATCTGGCCAAGTACAAGAAACTGGCATAAGAATGGTTAGTAATCCTATGTTCGAAGCCATACCTGGCACTAGGGGGTATAATAATCCCTTGTTCGAATTTATACCCGGGGGGTTGGAAGGGTTTTCCTGTAAATGGAAGGGACACAACACCTGTTCCAGCACCTTTCGCAGGTCCTTTCGCAGGACAGGCTCAAAGGGGTTACCCATACCCCCAACAGCAACCTGCACCACAGGGGCAACCAGTCCCAAATGTACCACTTTATAGACCAAGAGGACCACAGGCGCAAGTTTGTCCACCAAACCCTGCGTTTGTCCCTCCAGTAGTGGTTCAGCAAGCACAAAATATGGTCCCCTAGGGACCAAATTGCTGATATTGTTAGGGAGATGTGTGGACCGATGGCTCGGGGGGTCCAGACTCCTGTATACAGAAAACCATACCCAGAATGGGTAGATAGGGTACATGAATACCCAAGAGGATTCAGAATACCGGATTTTACCTTATTTTATGGAACTGGAAATCAGTCAACAGTAGAGCACATTGCCAGATTCGCTGCTCAGTGTGGTGAATTCACTAATCATGATTACATGAAACTGAGATTATTTCCAAATTCTCTAACTGGGGGAGCATTTGTATGATACATCAACCTTACACCTGGCTCCATTCAAAATTGGCAACAAATGGAAGAGGCATTTCATGCCCAATTTTTCCAGTCGGAGCCAGAGGTTTCTATGGCAGACTTGGCAAGATTGAGTCAAAGGCCTGAAGAAAAGGCCACTCAGTTTATTGCCAGATTTAAAAGGGCTCGAAATAAATGTAGGGTCATCCTTCCAGACCCAGAATTTGTAAGATTGGCTCAAAACGGTTTAGAGTTCAGGCTTCGAAAAAAGTTTGACTCAACTGAATTCAGGGATTTGGTCGAACTGACCTATAAGGTGTCTCGATATGAAGCATTACTAGAGGAGGAACAAGATCGAAATAATGCTTCGTATAAGACGTATTATGGAGATCCCAATTATGAGATCGATGCAGCAGAGATTGTGGGTAAAGAACCTGTAATCTGTGAAGCATTAATTCATAAGGATACAACCATCGACCAGCAGTTTAAAAAGAAAGACTTTCACAGAAAGTACTCTTTCGATTTAACAAAAGCAGATGACATTTTTGATCATCTGCTTGCAGCCAATTTCCTTAAGTTACCAAAAGGAGTAAAACTGCCATCTCCAGATGAACTTAAAGGAAAAGTATACTGTAAATGGCATAATTCTTGGTCTCACTCGACTAAAAACTGCATTGTTTTTCGAGACAGGATCCAAGAGCAAATTCGGAAAGGTAGTTTGAAGTTCCCAGCCAAAACAGAAAAGGCCATGGGGATTGACAGTAACCCGTTTCCAGAAGTTGGAGAAAGCGCGGCTAATGTGGTTGTTTCAAACTTTCAGAATCTATCTCTGCAGGAATTGGAAGAAGTCAATGTGCAAATGCATATTGCCAACCAGACAACTGCCAAAAAGGAGACTAGAAACCCACCAGTCATTGGACAAGGTTTCTCACATCAGAAGGAACACTCTGATGAAGAAGTACTGGATGACGATTCCTTGGAAGCAGTAGTAATACAGAGGATGTGTCCCAGATGCAGACTAAGCTACAAATGGTTGAAGGGGCTTCCAGTTGACGGGAAGCAATATTACAGGGATGTTCAGAGACGTCCTAAGTCAACCAACGCTTACAACAAAAGGCCGTATCCGGCTGGTGACAGGCAGCGACCACCAGTGGTTGAGCCTGCAATGGACAAGATGCATGCTAAAGGCAAAAGGCCCTTACATGAATCTAGGCCACCCAATTACTACAGAATAGAGAGTTGCCATGCTGAAAGAAGACTGGAGAGAGGCTCATTTCATGGGAATAAAGCCAGGGATTGGCCTCCTAGACCAGCTTCACGCAGGACAGAAAGTGATTACCTTCACCAAAGGTCTGAATCGGGCTCAAAGCATGAGGTCAGAACCAACCACGTACCTTCATAGCCAGCTTCGAAGATGGCTTCGAAGGTCGGAAAAGGCAGTTCAACATCTGAGTCAGCAAGTTCGTGGGTACCTGGAGTCCCAGACTGGTTTGTAATGCAAAGCAAACCTAGGGAACTGCCTGTTCGAAGAGATGTTGGAATCCAAGGCAGGATGGTCAAGCCTCCTTTGGTGGCTCCGAACAACTGGGTATTGCTGAAACACCCAAAGACAAATGAACCAAATATGGTTCTAGTTATTTCCAGATCACAGAGGAGGAAGATTCAGCGCAGGTACACCCAGTACCAGCAAGATCTGAAAGAAAGTGGGGAGAGTTCTTCACTGGTCAAGGCAGAAGGAAAGAAAACTTCGAAGTCGGACCATACTCCAAAACCGACCCTACAAAGCAAAGTGGTTTGTAGCAGAGAACAGTTGGCCCAGGTTCATTCTGAACTAAAGGCCAGAGAGAAGTCTAGTTTGGCAGGGCTGGAAAAGGCTCTGATGGAAAGTGATAGCGAAACGGAAGAAGAGATTGGCATGAGCCAAAAGAAGGAAATGATAGAAGAGGAAATGTTCGAAGCCTTCATGGCTGAGCAAACATTCCTGGCTGAAGAACCAGTTGAGAAGGATCCTTTGAAGGGATCAGTTAACAATGAAATGCCAGAGTGCAGCATGGAGGATGCTGTTGAAGTCACTGGGCAAGGTAGCCAAGGGGAGGAGAAGGTACAGCCAGTCATCCAATTTGGCTCATTTCCGCCAGTATCAGTCAATATGGTACACATATTGCCTCATGAGTTCCAGGCTGAAGACGAGAGCCAAAGTGACCAAGACATGGATCCAATTCCTGTCTCTAGTGAAGAGTCACAAGTGAGTATGGTACAGGATGCTTCTGGAATGGCTACTCCAATGGAAACTGAGTGTGAAAGCGAGGAAGAGGTGAGCATCAACCTCTCATATCCTTTTGAATATCCCTTGAATTCCATGACCCAACATGTCAAGCCTTTGTACATCAAGGCTTTCTTCGATGGGATACAGCTGAACCGAGTCCTAATAGACAATGGGGCAGCGGTAAACTTATTACCGAAATCTTCTTTGAAGAAACTAGGGAAAAAGAATCCCAGGTTGATCCCTACCAGCACAACCATCGCTGGCTTTGCTGGAGACAAACAGATGGCTCAAGGGATTTTACCCATTAATTTGAGTGTTGGAACTAGGGACTGTATGACAGCATTCTTTGTAATCGACAGTAATGCTAAATACAATGCCTTACTTGGGAGAGACTGGATCCACACTAACAAATGTGTGCCTTCCTCTTTGCATCAGAAAATCATGATGGCTTTGGGCAATGGAGAGACAGAGGAGATCGATGCAGATCCCCAACCCTTCATAGCTTGTGCAGACTTTGCAGAGGCTAAGTTGTATATTGAGGGAGTAACACCGCTCAATATACTGAGGAAAGCTGATGGCTCAGCCGAAGTGACGGCTGATGAGGAAGTGACACACCTGAAGCACTTGGTTCAAGAGAGTGCTGATGAAAAGATTGTCGTTAAAGATGACAATGATGCCTGGTTGTAGGCAAAGGAATGAAGAACAAGAAGCCAGGTCTTTGGCTCTGGTTAAATTCTCACCATTGGACGTAAAAGCAATAGTCCAGAAAGTACAGGAGCAAGAAAGAGAAGCCATGATATTTGGCTGTAAACAAGAGCAGCAACAGGTCAGAATTCTGACCCTTGGGAAATACTGTGCATTGGACATTGAGACAAAAGTCCAAGAGATACAGGAAGAGGATGCATTATGGACAGATTTTGTCTATGAGGAAGAGGGTAAAGATGTTGAACTAAAGAACCTAAAAGCAGAACAAGGTGAGAAGATTGCTTCGAAGGTAGAAGAAACTAGAGAAGAAGCTTCGATAAGTTCTCAAACGCAAGACCCCTTAGAAGAAGTAAATCTAGGGGAAGGTTCCATACAACAACCCACTTATATAAGTGCTTGCTTGAATGTTCTGGACAGAGACCAGTTGTTGGTTATCCTGAAGAAATACAAGGACTGCTTTGCATGGTCCTACAATGAACTAACAGGATTGGATAGGTCATTAGTGGAACATAGGCTCCCTATGAAGCCTAATTTCAAGCCATACAAGCAGAAACCAAGAAGAATGAGTCCAGAAGTAATTCAGAAAGTCAATGAAGAGATTCTGAGACTACTCAAGGTAGGCTTTATTAGAACAGCCAGGTATGTTGAATGGCTATCTAATATTGTGCCTGTAGTCAAGAAGAATGGCAAAATGAGGGTATGCATCGATTTCAGAAACTTAAATCTAGCAACTCCTAAAGATGAGTACCCTATGCCTATAGTGGATCTGCTAGTAGACAGTTCAGCAGGGCATCAAGTTTTATCAATGATGGATGGTCACTCTGGTTACAACCAAATATGCATTGCAGAGGAGGATATCCACAAGACAGCATTCAGATGTCCTGGGAATATTGGCACCTTCGAATGGGTTAAAATGCCATTTGGTCTGAAGAATGCTAGGGCTACATATCAGAGGGCTATGAACACCATCTTTCATGATCTCATTGGAGGGTATCTAGAGTGTTATATTGATGACATTGTAGTGAAATCCCAGTCCATAAAGGAGCATCTGTATCATTTAGAAGCGGCCTTTGAAAGGATGAGAAAGTTCAAATTAAAGCTCAATCCCCTTAAGTGTGCTTTTGGCGTATCATCTGGAAATTTCTTGGGTTATGTAGTGCACAAGAAAGGAATACAGATTGATCAGAATAAAGCCAAGGCCATCATTGAAGCCAAGCCTCCATCAAGTAAGAAAGAATTACAAAGGTTCCTTGGGCAGGTTAACTTTCTTCGAAGGTTTATTTCTAACACTGCTGGAAAAACTAAAATATTTTCTTCCTTGTTAAGGCTGAAAGATGAAGAAGAATTTGTGTGGACAGCAGAGCACCAAATTGCTTTCGAAGGTATCAAAGCCTACTTGGCCAAACCTCCAGTGCTGATGCCACCTAAGGGTGATAAGCCCTTGAAGTTGTACATAGCTGCAGCAGAAGATTCATTGGGAGCTTTCTTGGCCCAAGACAATGAAGAAGGCAAGGAGCAAGCTGTTTATTACCTTAGTAGGTTTTTAAATTCTTGTGAATGTAAATATTCAGCTGTTGAAAAGCTGTGTCTTGCTTTATATTTTGCTGCAATGAAATTAAGATATTATCTTTTACCTACAACTGTCTTGGTAATTGCAACCACAGATTTGGTTAAGTACATGTTATCCAGACCTATGTTGAGGGGAAGAATTGGCAAGTGGATACTAGCCTTATCAGAATTTCATTTAGAATATGTCCCTCAAAGGGCAGTAAAAGGGCAAGTTTTGGCCAATTTTCTGGCAGATCATCCATCTCAAACAGAAAGCCAAGAGATAATGGAGCTTGGTATGGTTAATGTTGAGCCATGGCAGATGTGGTTTGATGGATCGAAAGCCAATGGCTTAATTGGAATTGGTGTTGTGATTAGATCTCCACAGGGGGTAGAAACCACACATGGTTTCAGAGTGGACGAAGCCACTTGTTCCAATAACCAGGCTGAATATGAAGCCTTAATAGTGGGGCTAGAAATCCTCATTGGATTACAGGTACATGCAGTTGACATATTTGGGGATTCCCAATTGGTAGTTAACCAAGTGAAAGGGATTTTCAAGTGTCAAAGCATAACTATTCTGCCATATTATGTTGTTGCATTACATCTGCTTTCTCAATTCCAAGTAGCTAATGTAACTCATGTTCCAAGATTCTTGAATAATAGAGCCAGTGATGTGGCTCAGAAAGCTTCGAACTTCAAGAGAAGGGATAATGCCCAAAGGGACATAAGCCAAACAACAAATCAAAAATTGATACCACCTTTGAGTAAAAGGAATGTGGTCTTGGAAGTCAATCATAATGACTTACAAGAACAAGATTGGAGGCATCCAATAATGCAGTATTTGATTGGTCTATCTTCAAAGGCCAGCAGGAGAATCAAATTACAGTCCATGCAATATATATTATATGGTAATGCTCTCTACAAAAGAGGGGGAGATGGTTTATTGCTGGAGTGTTTAGGCCCAAAAGAAGCATTAACAGCCATGGCTGAGGTTCATGAAGGCATTTGTGGTGCTCATCAACCTGGTGTGAAGATGAGATGGTTGCTTCGAAGGCATTCCTACTATTGGCCAACTATCCTTAAAGACTGCATAGAATATGCAAAGGGTTGCCAGGCATGCCAGAAGCATGGCACGATAAGGCATGTGCCTATAACTGATTTACATACAGTAGTGAAGCCTTGGCCATTCAGAGGATGGGCCATGGATATGATGGGAAAAATACACCCACCCTCTTCGAAGCATCACTGTTTCATTCTAGTGGCCACTGACTACTTCACTAAGTGGGTCGAAGCTAAGCCATACAAGGCTGTAGACCAAACAGAGGTTATTGGGTTCATTAAAGATCTGATCCATAGATTTGGTATCCCACAAACCATAACAGTTGATAATGGGACTGTGTTCGATGGGAAAATGGTGAAAGCTTTTGTGGCAGAGTTTGGAATTAGCCTTGTTAATTCCACACCTTATTATGCACAAGCCAATGGTCAAGCTGAATCATCCAATAAGTCCTTGAAAAAAGGAATACAAAAGGTTGTGGAGGATAATCCTAGGGATTGGCATAATCTATTGTTAGATGTGTTATGGGCTTACAGAACCTCCCCAAGGTCAAGCACAGGAGTTACTCCTTATGCCTTAGTATATGGGCATGATGCAGTTTTACCTGTGGAGATTAATGTTAAATCTTTGAGGGTAAGATGCCAAGATCAGTTAGATCCTGAGCAGTACCATCAAAGTATGTGCTTGGAATTAGAAGGCATAGATGAAGCCAGGATTTTGGCATTAAACAACATTCTTTTCCAAAAGAAGAAAGCAGCCAAGAATTATAATAAGAGGGTCAAACATATTGGCTTTGATGAAGGTGATTTGGTATGGAAAACAATACTCCCAATAGGAATTAAAAGCCATAAGTTTGGCAAATGGTCACCTAACTGGGAAGGACCATATCAAATTCATAGAGTTTTGCCTTTTGGAGCATACCATTTAAGAAATTTGAATGGGTATGTACATCCCAAGAAGATTAATGGCAGATATTTGAAGCCTTATTTTCCAACCATTTGGGAAACACAAGGAATAAAATAAACATGAAATACAAAAGCATAAGACTACTCAAATGATGGACAAAATTTGTTCTTTTATAAAGAGTTGAGTACATTGTGCCACAAATTGGCCCAGAAATCATTACAATGTCTTAATTGTTTTTGTATAGTGGATTTCCTGTTACTAAGTGATGGAAACAATTGAATAGCTGCAGCCATGTCTTCTTTTCGATCAGCCAGCCCTTGGTTGGTGATGTGCAATTTGGTATCAGTTCTAACCAAGGCTTGGTTTACTGCGGCCAACTCCTCCTCAAGACGAGCTTTCTTCTCCAGCAGTTGGACTCGAAAGTGGGAGGCAAAAGAGTGTTGTTCCTTAAGCGTTGATATCTCAGTATGCACCTGGGAAACAAAACTCTGGTCCCTAGCTAGCTTCTCATCCGCAGTCTGAGCAGCATGACAAATGTTGAGATAGAAATCAATAGTAGCTGCAGCCTGGGATAGATGACTTGAGACATTCAGGCCAGACTGCTCAGCAATGTTACAGCATTGAAGGAACCCATTCCTGATGATAGGCCTTTGTAGAGCCTCGAAGGGGATCCTCGAAAAAGAAGTCAGCAGTTCCAGGCATGCGTCCATGTCTATCGAAGGTGTAGAAGGCTTGCTGCTGGAGGAAGGAAGACTCTCGAAAATTTCTAGTAAGGAGTCGGCCAAAGCTAATGGCTCAGCCTCAGCACTAACTGCTGGAGAGGTAGAAGGTATGTCGAAGAGACTAGCTAGCTTTCCTTCGAAGATGTCTACCTCATCCCTGGACATAAAGGGCATGGAGAGTGTTGTGGTGGAGGACACAGAGGACTGCATGGGGATGGGAGAAATGGATGGAGCATCTTTTGCAGCCTCTATGGTCTTAGCCACCAACGAGTCAAGTGAGGAGGGGCTGGAAGTAGGCATAGGTGATGAACCATGAATTGGAGAACTACCAGCACCCTCTGAGGGAGAATCAACTGCCATTGGGAATGGAGTAGCACTTGGAATTTCTGAGAAGGAAGCAGGAAGAGCAAGGCTCGAAGAAGAAGAAGACTGAGGCAGATTAAAAGTAAAAAAAGGGAGATATGGCTGTAAGCCAAGGAAAAGAGACGCAGGGATGCTTGGGCTCAAAGAAGGTGTATCGAATATAGGCTTAGAGAGTGGGAGCGTGATTTGGATGGTCTTCACATGTTGCATCTGGTCAACTTCAACTGAGATCGAAGGAGGCCTTGCTGGGAAGATGAATGCAGTAGCTGTTGCTGCAAGAGGAAGAAATACAAAGGACTGTCAAAATTCAGTATTAAAAATTGACAAAAGGAAAACAACGGAAGAGTGAAAGAAATTACTCGATCCAATGGTATTAGTACTAATGGGAGAGCTGCGTAGGGAGTAATGTTCGGTAGCCCGTTGCCTTCTTACTATTTCCCTTTGTAACATATCGGCAGCAGCAGCCTCTTCTCTTAAAATTTGTTGCTGCCGTCTCCTCTCAGCCCTTTCGAAGACAATTATGGCCTTGGAATGTTCTTGGTCCACAGCCTTGGCAGCTGCCTCATGAATGGGATCTTCGACTAAGGTAGTGGTTGAAGCAGTCACTTTCCTCCTTTTTCCTATTGCTTGGGCAATTGTTTCGGAATCAGAGTCCTCAGCAAAATCGGAGGGAGAGACAGTCATCTTTCTTCTCTTTTTTCTATGGATTGGTATTGTTTGCTCCTCAATTGTCTTCTTAGCTGTTTCAGTCTGAGACTCGGATTCCCTGAAGATAAGCTTCTCCTCTACTTCCTTAGCAGCTGTCTCCTCTTGAACCAAATCAGCCACTCTTGTTTTCCTTATCAAGGGTGACTCGTGCTCTGGATCTTCTTCTTCTTCTTTTTCTTCTTCTTCTTGCGCCTCAGTTATTGTCTTTTCAGGCTCGAGTAGTTTCCTTTTCTTTTGCTGTCGACCACCTTCACAGAAGAAGAATAAAAAATAAGATAAACAAGCATCATAGCGATAGTCTAAGGAAAGAAAACAAAGGCATATACCTTTCTTCGAAGCAACCCGAGTGGACTTCGAAGGAGTTGATGTAGCAGGAATGGACTGGGTTATAGGAGGCACAGTGGAGGAAGGGACAGTTTCGGCTCCCTTGGGCTTGGCCACACCTAACACCTCCAGTAGGCTTTGAGGTGAAATGGCCAAGTAGATTTCCATATTATGTTCCCACCAATTTTGGTATCTCTTCAATGCGGTACCTTCAGGAATGAAAGGGGTGTACTCAAAACTGGCCAAGTCATCTAAGAATTTGAAGACTGCCTCCTCCAGCCTTGACTTTCTAACTTTCAGATCTCTCCTGGTAAGGCTCAGATTGGTGTTGCTGCAGAGAGGTATTGGGACCCCTTGGGTGAAACCAAATTGTCTAGCAAATTGAGCAGGACAATAAGGCTCTGCTATACATTTATAAGCTCTGGGGTTCGTGGTCCCGATGAACAGTTCTCTAGGAAGCAGAAGGGAGGCCCATATGTCCTTGTGAATAGGTGAAGCACAGAGCCTGTCACTTAAGAAGTGACTCAACCAAGTTGGACCTATGTTGGTCTCGAAGGGACGGAAGCGGTGAATAGGAAGGGCGGTTGGTAGTTGATGGAAGAAAGAGAAATAAAAAGCAAAAGAGGAAGGATAGAGAGAAGCATTGGCTAGTCTTATGCCATGGGTGAGAGAATGTAACCCAGAAAATTTAAGGCATTTGGATTGTAGTTCAGTGAAATAGGCAAAAAGCCAAAGCTGAAGGATCCAGAATGGCCCCCCTTGATTCGCATCTAAAGGCTTCTCACAAAAAAGGGAACAAACTCTATATACATGACCTAGAATGTATGGGGCTAAGGCTACTCTTTTTTGCAAAACAAAGGCTTTGGCAAGTGGAGCAAATTCAGGCATAATTCTTTGTGAAGAAGTGCAGAAGAGGAATTTGCAAAGCCAATATAACAAGAAGGAAAAGAATTCCCTGTCAGTTACCGGGCCCTCTTTCTTATTTTCAGCTTTAACAAAATAGCTGTAAGATAAGTTAAGTGAGGGGAGGGAGAAAGAGACTGTTGAATCAGGGAAGTCTGGTGTAATAATGGTACCAATGGGGGACACTCCTAGTAGATGGCAAATATCAAGAACAGTAGGAGCCATCATCCCACATTTAAATTGAAAGAAATTAAAGATAGGGTTCCAAAAGCATAAAGCAGCAGGGACTAAGAAAGGGTCTTCCGGGATAGTTACCCTAGATAGTCGGAGAGCATCGAGGAGGCAGAGCTCTTGAAGGTCCAATGTCCTCGCAGGGATAACCCGATCATACCACTCTTGCCACTCCGGTCTCATCGTGGGCCAACATCGGTGGGGGCGATTGATTCTCCAGTTCCTCCAATCAAGACCACATTCATAAAGGAGACATTGGTTTTCCAGACGAGGGTACAGAGCTGGGAGCTCTATAGGGATCTCTTTGAAGATTGGCCCAAGCACGTAGTCTTGTCGCTCATGACGACGAGGGACAAAGACACGCCCGTCAATGGCGCTTTTCCCCCCAGCCTTGTATTTCTCACACTCTACATCAATGAGTCTTTTCAAGGCTACGGATGAGCTCACACGTTCTACGATTGGTACTTCTGATGAGGAAGAAGCCATTGATGGTACGTTTTTTTGAAAAGGAAGGGGGAAAGTAGAAAGAAGTGAGGGATATGAGGGTTTGTGCGTTAAAAGGCAAGTGATTTCAGAACATGAAAAAAGGGGGGGCTTTGTGTCTGAAAAATATATTGCGTAAGTCGTTAAGTACTAAAAGTATGAATATGAGAAGTCTCTTCCAATATTGATAGTTTTTGGAGGGAAAGAACATAACCCAGATGCTGAGATTAGCTTCGAAGCGGGGTATTTGGCTTCGAAGCCAAAATTTTGGCGCCAAAAATCAAACAACGACGGCTTCGAGATGTAGAAGCCGGCTTCGAAGCATACTACGTGCTTAAAGATGCTAGAATGCTCGATCATTGGTCTACTTCAAAGGGTTTGGAGACCTGTTTGAGGGTTAACGGCCTTCGAAGCAAAACTTAGAATTCTTTAAGAAGAAGAATTACTGTTCAAAGCATTAAAACCAATAGTTGGTTTTTATATATATAAGGAGGAATTGCTTTTTGAACCAAAACAGTATGGATTACTCTTCGAAGCAAAAATGGTCAGTTTGAAATTGATTGGCTATATTAACCACAACCATATATTGGTTATAGTTAGCTTTAAGGGGTAATGTTGTTAAAATTCAAAGCATTAATTCCAGTTGATATCAGCCAGAATTGTCAACTTTACTCCAAAAATTGGGAAAAGACATGATTGGTTCTTTTAGTGTTTCATTAAACAATTGGGTCCTGATTCGAAGGATGAGATTGTTCAATTCGAAGCTATGAGTTGGCTTTTAAAGGCAAAAGGAAACAGAGTCGAACAATGTCAGATGCAGAAAGACTTTGTTTGTATTGAAGCCAAGACAATTACATTAAGTAACCCTATTTGGGTACAAATTCAAGCTCATAAAAATAAGGAATAGAATAAATAACAAGATCATGAAACTTTGTCCAACAATGATCAATGAATGTTTGTTCTTTCTTTATTATATCTTCTATCTCCTCTAATGTTGGCTGCATAAGGTGGTGTGCTCTCACTTCATAGTAGAGCTCCTCAGCCTTTATTTCGAAAGCCTCTTCCCTCAACTTTTGTTCCAACTCATCTATAACCAAATCATCCCAATACGCAGAATCTTTATTTTTGAAGTCATCGAAATCTTCGATGAAGTTTTCTGCTTCATACTGGGCATGAATTCGGAGAGATGAAAGTTGATCCAAAGACTGGATGGTGACCTTGGAATTCCGATGCCAGTGGAGGAGCACTGGAAGTTGGTCCAGGAACAGGTGAAGTTCTGCTTGGGCAATGGGGTTAAGGACATGGCCTCTGGTCAGAATGTCACAAGCCCATTGAAAATTCTTGAGAGGGGTGTCATCCTCAAGAACATTGAAGGGCAAGTGAGAGAAGGCCGCAAGCAGAAGTTGAGCTTGTTTCCGCTCAGCTGGAGAAGGGGATGATGGAGGATTGTAAGATGAAAAGACTTTGTCCATTGGAAGGGCAAGCCTTAGTTTCTCTATCCAGGAAAGAGTGGGAGGAGAAGAAGGTGTGGATGCTTCAATTTCAGAAGATGGAGAAGATGAAGAAGAAGGTGTGGATGCTTCTATTATAGGAGATGGCACAGGAGCGGAAGGAACAAAGGCATTAATATAGTCAAGCCAGTCAGAAGAGCAAATCTTCGCCTTCTTGGCTAAAAATGAAGGGGTATACCCTTGTGATTCTTCCAGACACCGGGCAGTGTGCATTATCCTTGTGGGCATAGAGGATGTGTACCAGGCCACAAGCAAATTCTCCTCCAAACTGCGTCGAAGGTCAATGGGCACATAAGGATAGACCACCGAGCTTCGAGCGTAAGAAGGAAAATCTAAAGGGTCAGTGAACTCAACAAAATGGTGATTAATTCGTTCCCTCAAGTCCCAGGACTCAGGTGTTGACCAGTTCGTCCATCCGGAACCCCCAGAAGATGAAGAAGTTGTAGCTTCATCCCAAGCAGAAGTTTGTGAAGAAGAGCTTCCCAAGTCCATATTTGCAACTTGTTGAAGCAAAGGCTCGAGAGTAGTTCGTTCAAAGTACAAGGGGAGTTTAGAGGAAGAACTTCTTGTATCTGTAAATTTGTAAACCAAGGGATTAAGGGAAATGTGTTCGTAGTCCAAAGGTTGATAATCTGCGAAAGCCTCCATGACCTGAATATAGAAGGGCGGGTAAAGGTGGCTAATGAATGCATGGAGATTCTTTCGAGGGGAAACAGCATTACTCAATGGCTCTTCGTATGCTTGATCAATAGAGTGAGGAGTCAATTGAGCCATGGTACGTTCGAATGCTAAAGGTATTGGGATGTTCAACAAGTTGAGAGTTAATGCCAATGATCACTAAATAGGTGACGGTTGTGTTTCCTGAAGATGGGTTCCATGCACATTCCAAAAGCGCGGGAAAAGCTTTTGATCCACTAATATCACCAAGTATTGGGTATATTAGTGCGGGGGGTAATGTTGGCTATATATTTTGTAAAAGCCAATTACAATTCGACACGTGGCAGAATAGGGGTATTATGGGAAGAGGATTCAAGTCTTTGATCCCGATCGTACACGTGGCGATGAATATTGGTTCTCACGTGATCTGAGTAGTGCTAGATTAGTAAGGAGATACAAGGTGACGTGGCTTCAACGGTTGCTCATATTCAAATTCAAATACAAGAGGGAAGCTTAACTGCAAGTGATGGCATAGTGGAACTACTTCTAAGGCAGCATAATCAACGATCATGGAGGAGCAGTTCGACGGTTTGAAGTGCAGTTCGAAGGTCATCCTTGACGAGTATAAATAGCAGGGAAGCCCCCAGAAAAAAGCCCCCAGACTCAGATCATACAAACCAGTCTTTACTTCATATTTTCCTTTCCAGTTTTACATTTCTTGCAATTTAAATACCTGCACTTTAAATACCTGTTCTTTAAATACCCGCACTGTACTTCGATTCATAGGAGTAGTTTCAAGTAGATTCAAGTAGGTTGTTGCTGTAAACCTCTTCGAGGCTGAGTTTGGACCATTGTAAGTGTTCATTTTAATGAAATACTTCGATTGTTCTTCACATTAAACTGTTATTTCTCTTAATTTCTCCTAAGTCAAGCCACCAGTAAAAGTCCTCTTCATTGAGGCTAAAAGAACTACAACACAATCGTCTGATAATTGGTTGGCAATTATAATTTCTGTAAGGACTGATTGATCCTTACTAGCACGCTCGCATTCACTAAAATACCCTTCGAAAGCCAAAAAGCCAACAAAGTCCAAAACAAGAGACTTATTGATCAATCTCCCTAAAAAAAAAAGTCAGTATAACTATATCAAAAATTATATATATTTTCTTCAAAACTCAAAGAAACACATATAACAATAATTTCATACTTAACGCATCACATACATATTCAAATTTAATTCATGCTTCTTGTATGAATATTTATATGCAACAAATTAATGAATTCAATCCATACCTGAGTATTTCAAATGCGAATAATGAACCTGATGAGTGAATCACCTGCCTTCGAATTACCAGTTGAAATCACAGCAATGGAGTAATGCTACAATGCGAGTGAATCACATGCTTTCGAATTACCGGTTAAAATCCCAACAATAGAGTGATACTACAATGTGAGCGACACCCACACAACTCACAGTATAAGACTTGTGTTTAGTTCTTCAATGATAGAGAGATTGAAAAGCACTCAAGAATTTTACCCACACAATATTAAGTTTTGCTTTCCCAATTTCCACTATAATGATTAGTAGTAGTAGTAGTATATAGAGATATATATAGAGAGATAGATAACCACCTATTCTTATCCCAAAAAAGATGGGATGGTAAGCTATTCTTATCTCTTAGGATAACTCTAAAAAGATGGGTCTTATATGGGTTATGAGTCATACCACCATGAGCGCCCAAATCCATATCTAAAACCCGACCCGTTTTATAACACTTATAATCATATCAGGTTACAGCTTACAAGTGGTGCAAATAAATAAAATAAAAATTTTCAAAATTAAAATTAATAATTTATCCATGACATATTGATCACATATAATAATGTATAACATGTAAAACATGCCTTGCATATATATAGAGATTTTGTTCATGCTCATTATGAGATTGCGTAGCATATAAGTTTAATTAATTTCAAAAAAATAAATTTTTATTTGGATCTTTCCGTAAGAAATATGCATAATACTGTTACTAGTGTGTAGCAAGCTTAAAGTGAAGTGAGAATGTCATTACACTTAAAAAATCATAGAAAATATTTAGAATTATAATAATTTATGACAAGTAATTAAGAAAATGAGTAGGTGTTAATGGTAGGTGACTTATAAGCTTAGATATGTTCTTAACGCGCCGAACTTGGGGTGATTGTTGTGATTTATGCACAACGGTGACTGACTTTATCATCGGTTTTGTGACAAGTTCGATGTTGTAATTTATGACAAGTAAACGGTTTTTTAACCCGTTTTGTGTTTCTTGTGAGTGGTTATTGTCAGTGGTTGACGACCAATTGGGGATAGGAACTAACTGATGAAACTCATAATCTTTCTTCCATTACAATCAATATATATTGAATACAATATCATAACAAACACTAACCTTCTAACCACTCCTCTAACTAATTGTATTGAGAGTCATACTCATCTATGATGCAGTACATCATACTTTAAGATGTGACTCACAACTAGTTGATGTAGTATCCTTATCATTCCCCCTCAAGCACATGGGAGAAGCAGAGACCATGAGCTTGTGAATGAGGTAAGAAAATTTGGAGGTTGACAAAGGCTTAGTGAAAATCTCAGTTAGTTGATCAAAAGTGGGAACATACTTGACGAGTATTTTATGAGCAACCACCTTCTCTCTTACAAAATGACAATCGACCTCTATGTGTTTGCACCTGTTGTAAAAACTGGATTAGCAGCTAGAGAGATGGATGAGAGATTATCACACCACAATATGGGAGTAGAAGTCTGAGGAATGCAAAAATCAACAAGCAACATTTGTATCCAAGTTAACTCACCTGATGTATTAGACAAAGACCTATATTTTGCTTCTGTAGAAGATCTTGAGACTGTAGATTGTTTCTTTGATAACCATGAAATGAGATTTTGGCCCAAGTAAATGCAATACCGAGAGTTGGATCTCCTGTCAGTTTGATCACTAGCCTAATTTGAATCACTAAAAGCTTGTAAGTTAAAATTGCTAGATTGGAAAAACAGACCATGGGCTAAAATACCCTTTAACATATCTTAGTATTCACTTGACAGCTGCAAACTGTCCCACAGTAGAGGAATGCATGAATTGGCAAAGCTTGGTTGACAGCATAAGATAGCTTAGGCCTTGTAATGGTTAGATATTGAAAAGCTCCCACAATACTTCTATAGAGAAAATGTTGAAAACAAGGAAGATCAGCATCTGCGATTATAGGAGGCTTAGTGGACATGCCAGATTTGACAAGTAACTCAGATGCATACTTATGTTGAGACAAAAAGTATGCTTGTGAAGTTTTCTGAATGGATATGCCCAAAAAACATGAAATGTCCCCTGATTCCTTCATTGAAAAAGCCTTATGCACATGTTGAAGAAGAGTTTGAAGATAATATTCATTGGTCCCAGTGAGTAGAATGTCATCCACATAGATGAGTAGGTAAGTGACTAATGTAGTGGTTTTATGAATGAACAAGGATGAGTCACATTACTCTGATTAAACCTTTGACATAGAAGAAAAGAGGAGAAGATGGAGAACCATGCTCTAGGGCCTGTTTAAGACCATACAGAGCTTTGTGAAGCTTGCACACCAAATGGGGTTGAGTAGGATCAACAGATGCTGGTGGTTTTTCCATGTAAACCTCCTCATCCAAGAGACCATGAAGAAATGCATTGCTAATGTCAAGTTGCTTGATAGGCTAGTTATGATGTAAGGCTAAGCAGAGAAGAATTTTGATAATGAGATGTTTAGCAACAAGACTGAATGTATCTTGGAAATCAATGCCATGTTGTTGAAGAAAACCCTTAGCAACAAGCATGGCTATAGAACCATTGGAATCTCTTTTTAGTTTGAACACCCACTTGCAGCCAACAGGTTGCTTAGAAGGAGGTAGAGGGACTAGAGACTAAGTGCCCTTTTGTTGGAGAGCATTATACTCATCCAACATAGCGTGAAACCATATAAGAGAAGTAAGAGCTTGCTTGGAAGAAGATGGTTCAATGTGAGAGTTAATGGTAGAAGATGAGACAGATAAGGATGAGGAAGATACAGTAAAATATAAGGGTTTTGTTTTGGATCTAGTCTGCATAAGATGAGTATTGATAGGTGGAGGGGGAGGAAGAAGAGGAAGATGATGAGATGGCAGAGACAAAACAACTTCAAGAGAGGCTATAGGAATAACAGGGATAATCGGTGAAGAATGTGAAGGATGTGAAGAAACAGAGGTGGCAGGGGTCTATGGCTGTGGCGGAAGAGGTGCATGTTGATGGGACATTGCAGCAGCAAAGTTTGATTTGTTGTGTGTGGCAAATGGATTGTTGCCAAAGGCAGATAGTCAGGAACAGTTGACCCAGTGGTTGTGTTCTGTGGCCTATGAGTTATGTCACGTGAGGCATTGATATCCTTTAACAGATAGATGATATCTCAAAAATACACAAGAAATAGATATGGGTTCCAACGTATGAGAATGGCAAGGCTTGAGCCATAGGAAACACAAACATCCAAAAACTTTAAGATGAGAATAATCTGGTGTATGATGATATAAGAGTTGAAAGGGTGAGAAATTGTTAAGAGTAGCACTAGATAGTTTGTTTATGAGATAGGTGGCTGTGGCATTGACATCAAACCAATAAGTGAGTGGTAAGGAGGACGGACTGGTGTAGAAGAGAAATTGTTGTTTCAGTTATGTGTAAATGTTTCCTTTCTACCACTCCATTTTGAAATGGAGTGTGACGACAAGAATGTTGATGAAGTATGCCATGAGTATGCATGAATGTTTGCATAGAAGTATTAACAAGCTCACCACCTTCATCAATCCTAAGAATTTTAAGAGGAAAGCCAAATTGCTTTTTAACAGAGGCTTATTATAAAGTGGATAAAGCCATGTAAATCTGGTAACATCATCAAAAAGCAAAGCATAGAACTTGTAACCATTTGGTGAACAATTGAAGGGTCTCCAATGATGTAGAACAAGTAGCCGAAGACTTCTTGGAACAATTGGACCGACAAAATGCAAGAAAGATGTAGAACAAAATTCTATAATTTTTATTTTTCTTAATTTTATTCTTAATTTTATTTAGAATTAGGTTTTTGGCTAGGATTTTAAATAGTTTAGAATTTTTAGTCTCTTAGGTTTCCTAGTTCTCTTAGGTTTCTTAATTTGTGTTGATTTAAGTTTCCTAGTTTATTTTGGAATCACTTTTCCTACAAGTATTAGGTTTAGTTTATTCACTTTTCCTACAAGTATTAGGTTTAGTTTATTATAAATAAGCCTACAAGCATATGTAATTGATTCATTCAATAATATTTTAAAGAGCTTTTCTTCTATCTTCCTTGTGTGTTCAAGGGTGTTCTTGTCGATTCAAGAATTCTCGTCTACTAGAACGATATCTAGTCTCGTGTGATTTATTTCGCTGCGTCAAGTGGTATCAGAGCAAGGAGTCACCTGGCTCAATGGCACAAGACAGAGTAGATCATGCAAACCCTACTGGCAGTAATCGTGGGGTCGAGGTCCTATGGGTAGCATATGAGAAACAACAAGAGCAGTTGAACGAAATTCGTGATCTGCTTATTGGCCTGAATCTCAATGCCAACAACAGGCCACCAGTGGTTGATAGGGTCCGTGCTGAGGGAGTTGCCCAAGGCCAACCTGTTAACCAGAACAGAGTGCGCACTGAAGGATTCGCCCGAGGTCAACCTGTTCAGAATGCTCCTAGACATCCCCTTCGTTGTCCATCTGATAGTGAGGAGGAGTCTGAACCAGAGTTTGAACCACTTCCAGCTAACTATCAACCCAGAAGGCAACAACAACAAGGGTTTGATGAGTATCGAATAAAGATAGATCTTCCCCAGTTCAATGGAAATCTGCATATTGAGGATTTTCTTGACTGGCTTTTAGAGGTGGAACGATTTTTTGGGATGATGTATGTTCCAGAATCAAAGATGGTGAAATTGGTGGCGTACAAACTAAAAGGAGGTGCTGCAGTATTATGGGATCAATTGCAGAAAAATAGGCATCGACAAGAAAAAGAATCTGTACGGACTTGGCGTCAGATGAAACAACTCCTTCAAGATAGATTTTTACCACCAGATTATGATCAATACTTGTTTCAATTGTACCAAAATTGCACCCAAGGAAGCCGAACTGTATTTGATTATACAACTAAATTTTGCCGACTTTCAGATCGCAATAATCTGAATGAGACCGAAGGACAGCGTGTAGCCCAGTATCTCAATGGGTTAAAATTAACCATTCGAGAGAAGATGGGTCTATCAGTAGTGTGGACTGTGGATGAAGCACATAATATGGCTCTCAAAGTCGAGCTAATGGAGCGCAAGACAACCTATTATGGATATCGTCAGAACCTTCCTGATTCATCGTTTCCTATTAGGGAAAAAGGAAAAGAGGCTACCCAACCAACAATTCCAGTAAATCAGCAGAGGAGCACCGCTGGTGGAGGAGGAGGAAACCAGATGACTGGATCAAGTAGCAGAGAGGCACCTCGAAACACAAATCCTTATGCCAAACCAACAACAGATAAGTGTTATAAATGTGGTGCGCCTGGCCATCGCTCTAATGTGTGCCCAGAAAGAAGGACTGCTAATTTAGTTGAAGAAGAAGATGAAATTAGGGATGATGGAAATGCAGAATATGAGGGTGGTCAGTATGAAGGTGCTGAACTCGCCAGAGAAGAAGGAGAACGAGTCAACTGTGTAGTTCAAAGGGTTCTATTTACACCAAAAACTGAGGACCTCAGTCAAGGTCACAATATTTTTTTGCTCTTGTTGTACCATAAATCAAAAGGTGTGTGACCTTATTGTAGACAGTGGAAGTTGCGAAAATTTTGTGGCTAAACGATTGGTAACGCACCTGAAGTTGTCTCCTGAACCACGCCCCTCTCCCTACAGTATTGGCTGGATCAAAGAAGGACCTGCTGTCAAGATAACCGAAGTATGTAAGGTACCTATTTCTATTGGTAAACATTATAAATCCGATGTATTATGTGATGTGGTTGATATGGATGCTAGTTATGTATTACTTGGAAGACATTGGCAATTTGATGTGGATATTACATTTAGGGGGCGAGACAACACTTATGTGTTTAATTGGGGGTCTCATAAAATTGCTATGAGTCCCTTAAAATAACACACAGTGCCTCCGAAAGTCGAAGCGAAGTCTTTCCTCACTATAACCAATTCAGAGGCCGAGTTTGTGGCAGATGCGAAAACTTCACAAGAGTTATATGCTATGGTTGTGAAAACAATGGTACTTGTGGCCAAGGAGAACACAGTCACACTAATCCCTCAGAAAATTCAACCATTGTTGGAGGAATTTCAAGAGCTTACTGCTGATGAGTTGCCAGATGAACTTCCGCCCATGAGGAAAATTCAGCATCAGATTGATTTCATACCAAGAGCAAGTCTGCCAAACCTACCACACTATAGAATGAGTCCAAAAGAGGGTGAGATCCTGCGGGAGAAAGTCGAAGAATTGCTGCGAAAGGGACTTATTCGTGAAAGCCTAAGTCCATGTGCTGTTCCGGCATTATTAACGCCAAAGAAAGATGGAAGTTGGCGAATGTGTGTAGACAGCCGAGCCATCAACAAGATTACTATCAAGTATAGATTTCCCATTCCTCGACTAGATGATATGTTGGACATGCGGGAAGGATCAAAGTGGTTTTCAAAGATCGATCTGCGAAGTGGGTACTATCAAATTCGAATTCGTCCTAGGGATAAATGGAAAACAGCATTCAAGACTAAAGATGGTTTGTATGAATGGATGGTTATGCCATTCGGCCTTTCTAATGCTCCCAGCACCTTCATGCGAGTTATGCATCAGGTATTACGACCTTTCACTGGGAAATTTGTCGTGGTTTATTTTGATGACATATTAATCTACAGTAAATCAGAGGAGGACCACATGGCCCATTTACGAGAGGTGTTGACAGCACTGGAGGTAAGCAAGTTGTACGTTAACCTTAAGAAGTGCAGTTTCCTTACAAGTAGTTTGCTGTTCTTGGGTTATGTGGTTAGTTCAGATGGCATTCATGTGGATCAAGAGAAGGTTCGAGCCATCCAAGAGTGGCCAACACCTAAGACTATTAGTGATGTTCGGAGTTTCCATGGGTTGGCTACGTTTTATAGCCGTTTCATTCGAAGTTTCAGCACTATTGTGGCACCAATAATAGAGTGCATGAAGAAAGGAAAATTTCTGTGGGGTGATGATGCAGAAGAGAGCTTTTTGTTGATCAAAGAGAAGTTGTGCACTGCACCAGTGCTAGCTTTGCCTAGTTTTGAGAAGATTTTTGAGATAGAATGTGATGCCAGTGGTATAGGCATTGGGGCTGTCCTATCTCAAGAACATAAACCAGTGGCCTTTTTCAATGAAAAATTAAGTGAAGCTCGGCAAAAGTGGAGCACTTACGACCAAGAATTTTATGCAGTGGTTCGAGCTTTGAAGCATTGGGAACATTACCTGATACAGAGAAAGTTTGTGTTGTATACTGATCATCAAGCCTTAAAGTTTATCAACAGCCAGAAGCACCTAGATAACATGCATGTAAGATGGTCTACTTTCCTTCAGAAATTTCCTTTTACTATTCGCCACAAATCAGGGGTTTTGAATCGAGTCGCGGATGTCTTGAGTCGACGGGCTAGTTTATTAGTCACGTTGACACATGAGATTGTGGGGTTTGAGTTCCTGAAAGAACTTTACCCTGATGATGATGACTTCAAGGAGATATGGGCAAAGTGTATTCAAAGGCAACCAGTCACTGATTTTCACATCACTGATGCCTATCTATTTTGAGGAAATCGCTAATGCATCCCCCGTAGCTCTTTGCGATAGAAACTAATTCGGGATCTCCATGGTAGTGGCTTAAGTGGACATTTGAGCAGGGACAAGACTATCGCAAGTATGGAAGAACGATATTTCTGGCCTCAATTGAAGCGAGATGTTGGCAATTTGTGAGGAAGTGCTACATTTGTCAAGTATCCAAAGGGCAGTCTCAGAATACTGGCCTCTATATGCCTCTACCTGTTCCTAACAGCATTTGGGACGACTTGTCAATGGACTTTGTGTTGGGACTCCCTCGTACCCAACGTGGAGTTGATTCTGTGTTCGTAGTGGTTGACAGGTTTTCAAAGATGGCGCATTTTATTCCTTGTCGAAAGACTTCAGATGCCTCTCATGTGGCTCTATTATTCTTTCGAGAAGTAGTTCGTTTGCATGGAGTCCCTCAATCCATTACCTCAGATCGTGATGTCAAGTTCCTTAGCCACTTTTGGGTGACTTTGTGGAAGATATTTAACACAGCCTTGAATCACAGTTCAACCGCGCATCCTCAAATAGATGGTCAAACAGAGGTGACTAATAGGACTTTGGGCAATTTGGTTCGCAGCATTTGTAGAGACAAACCAAAGCAATGGGATCTTACTTTGCCTCAAACAGAATTCGCATATAATAGCGCAGTTCACAGTGCCACAGGAAAGTCACCATTCTCTAGTGTATGTCACGCCTCCAAAACATGCAGTTGATTTGCTCCGTTTGCCTCGGGGTCCAAGAGTGAGTACTGCCGTCGAAACCATGGCCAAACAAGCCCAAGCAGTACAAGAAGAAGTACGACAGAAGCTGAAAGAAACAAATACCAAATATAAGGCAGCTGCAAACAACCATCGGCGCTCCAAACTGTTCAAGGAAGGAGATTCAGTAATGGTGTTTTTGCGCAAAGACAGATTTCCAGTGGGCACATACAACAAATTGAAGCCTCGCAAGTATGGTCCATATAGGGTGTTGAAGAAAATCAATGACAATGCTTATGCGATTGAGCTACCAGACGACATAAAGATTTCCAAGACTTTTAATGTAGCTGATTTATATGAGTATTATGCTGAAGAACCCCTCTATCCAGAATCGAACTCGAGGTCGAGTTCTCTCCAAGAAGAAAGGACTGATGTAGAACAAGTAGCCGAAGACTTCTTGGAACAATTGGACCGACAAAAGGCAAGAAAGATGTAGAACAAAATTCTATAATTTTTATATTTCTTAATTTTATTTAGAATTAGGTTTTTGGCTAGGATTTTAAATAGTTTAGAATTTTTAGTCTCTTAGGTTTCCTAGTTCTCTTAGGTTTCTTAATTTGTGTTGATTTAAGTTTCCTAGTTTATTTTGGAATCACTTTTCCTACAAGTATTAGGTGTAGTTTATTCACTTTTCCTACAAGTATTACGTTTAGTTTATTATAAATAAGCCTACAAGCATATGTAATTGATTCATTCAATAATATTTTAAAGAGTTTTTCTTCTATCTTCCTTGTGGATTCAAGGGTGTTCTTGTGGATTCAAGAATTCTCGTCTACTAGAGCGATATCTAGTCTCGTGTGATTTATTCCGCTGCATCACCCAAACATCACTATGCACTAAGGCAAATGTACTATTAATAGATGAATTTAACAGTTTAAAAGGTAGCCTGTGACATTTTGAAACAGAACAATCAATACAAGCCAAGTCATCTTTATTTAAAGCTAATAACAAATGATGCTTAAGTGCTTGAAACTTAAAAAATGATGAATGGCCTAATTACTTGTGCCAAACAGTAGCAGATGAAGGGATGAGACTGCAACAAATGATTTTACACCTATGGTGGAACTGTGAGAAATATGAGAAGAATTAGAAGAAGAGACGGTAAAATGATAGAGACCATTAGCATGAAAGCCGTGATGAAGAATTGCTTTAGAAAGCTTGTCCTGAATATAAAAAGGAGATCTATCAAAAACAATAGAGCAATTGTTGTCTCCAGCCAATTGTTGAACTGAAAGAAGATTGGAGGAAATAGTAGGAAAATGAAGAATTATATTAAGTTTGAAAGAGTGATGGAGAGTTGGTAATATACCTTTGCCTGTGTGATGAATAGGGAGAGAAGAGCCATTACCAATGGTGATTTGATCAGTGCTTGAGTAAGGTTGGTAAGAATTCAAATGATGAAGGTCATTTGTAACCAGTGGCGACTCTAGGAATTTATTCTAGTGGTAACATTCTTAAAAATAATTTCTATAATTTCTCAAGCAAATTTATAGAAAAATTATTAAGTGTTTTTGGAATAATACTACACACTATTTATCAACTGTCACATACCATGTTTGCTCCTAAAATAATAACACAAAAATGCAAAATTTTACTGTTTAGACCAATATCAAGTTAGGGTATGGCATGTACTTGCTCTAAGAACTTTGAATAGTTTTTTTGTCTTTATCATATCCATCACCTATTTGAATGAAGTCAACAAACTAATATGAATTTAAACCTTCCAATCAATAAACTAAAGATAATATTAATATATTAAAACTATTACTTTAATTAATTTTTTTTTATAAATATATGAATTTTTACAATCAGTCTTAATAATACTTCAAAATCATTGCATAATAACTTCCAATATGAAATGGTGAACGCTTTGATAAGCGTGAAACATAATCAAAAGAAAAACTTCAATTACAAAGCAAAATGGTGCACATCATGAGTTAATTTTTTGTTTATTTATTATGAAAGTTATGATTATTTGTGATGTGTTATGATATTTTGTAAGAAAGTTATAAATGGTAAATTTATGGTGAACTCCTAAATGTTAGCGATAATAATGTTATGATATTTTGTCATTTTTGTTATAACATTTTTTGATTTTTGTTACGACATTTTATGGTGAAAAAACATATGATTTTTGTGATAAAAAAATTTATGATTTTTATGATTTATATTATGAAAAAGTTATGGAGAAGTATTCAAAGACAGGCGAGATTGAATGAACTTCAACTCATAAGTGGAAGTGGAGGAAAGGAAAAGACAGAACAAGGTGGGTGGATTCCAGTTGTCAAGCGAAGGAAAAAGAGTGAAGCTTCGCGCATGGAGGTCGGTAACGGATTATTATCCGCCTTTGTGGATAATCTACCTTCCAATATGGATCCTATAGCACTGTTTAAACTATTCTCAAAGTTTGGAATAGTGAAGGATGTGTTTATACCTCAGAAGAGGAGGAAAGCAACAAATACTAGATTTGGGTTTTTTAGATTTGATTGCTCAGTGGCAGCAACTGTTGCAGTTCAAAAAGCCAATGGTTTATGGGTGGAGGACAGGAAGCTTAAAGTTAAAATGACAGAATATGGTAGACTCAAAGATAAAATAGTTCGAAGAAATCAGCCTGGAGGAGGTATCGGTGGAAATGAAATTAGGTGAAGGTATGCTCCATATCATTATGGGTTACAGAGATCTTTTGCTGATGTTTTAAAAATGGGTGTAAATATACCAGTGGGGAAAGCAGTATCTACCATTAAGGTAAATGAAGAAGGGCATGGCTGGTTGTATGACAGTGTGCTACTGAACTGCCAAACAGAGTATTCTTTGCAAAGCATTAAGGAGGTGCCAAAAGAGAAAGGATTGGGGCAATGTACTGGTCATAAATGGAGGTGGTAGGGATGTAGTGTTGACCTTTTTATTAAAAGCTGATATGTTGTCAAAACTATCGTCGATCAAAGCATGGTTTAAGAATTGGTGTGAATATGTCAAAATTTGGGAACTAGGATTCTGTGCACAGCCAGAGCGATGCATATGGCTCAGATGTTATGGTGTCCCTCTCAGCATGTGGAATAGGAGCACCTTTAATAAGATCTGTAGCATTTGGGGTAGTGTTCTTAGTCTGGATGGGACCATTAGCCAACCACAGTCCTTTAGTTATGGCAGAGTCAGAATTGCTACAGGTTGTATGGAGTTTATCAATACAACCATTAATCTGGAATGCAAGGAACGACTCCATCCAGTGATGGTTTGTGAAGAATAGCCGCACAGTACAATTGTGAATGGAAGCATATTATCCAGTGAGGTTGAGGAAGTTCGTAGTTCAAATGAGGTCGATAAGCCTGAACCTGTAAGGGTGGGCGATGGTGATAAGACTGTTGAGAATCAAGCTGTGGAGGAGGAAGACAATGACGTTGAGTTGGCAAGTTCTGGCGATATGGCACTAGGGAATGGGCTGGAATTGACTAGTAAAAGCAATCATGGGGATACAATAGTGGCAGAGACTCAAAGTGGCGTAGGGAACATATTGGTGGTTAAGGAGCGTATGGAGATGGCGGTTGCAGAGCATAGCTTAGAGGCTAATGATGATAATCTAAGGGTTGAGGAGCAGCTAGTTACACCTGGTTTTGTTGGGTGTTTAAGTGGGTCTATTGGCCATAGGCCTGGTATTAACCTATAAGTTAACTTGGGCCATATCCTTGATCTAGTGAAGAATAACAGAATGGGTTTGGTGGTGAGGGGCCCAAGTACACAGTTAACTTCTATTTCTAATTGGGCATCTATAAGGCCCAATATGTACCAGGTGCAAACAAACCCAAATAGATTGATAGATAGCATATTTGGTGTGAAGAAGTCAAAAAAGAAAGGTAAAGGTAAGGCAAGATTTTCTACTGCAACAAAATCCATTACTGAGGTGAAAGGGTACTCATCTCTAGCTCGTTTGTATGGTCATAAAGGTGCATCATCAAGTAAGTCCACCCCTAAATGTGCTGTATTTAGGGCTACTATAGCAGCTTTGTCACTCTCTGCTTCAAATGAGGGTAACTCTTCCAGTAGAAGTCACATCCTTAGTGAGGCACAAGCAAACATACAACTGGGGAAAATCCTGGGCATCAATTATAAAGGCAGGGAGTCTGAAGCTTTAGAAATGATGGTTGCTCTGGAATTAGTTGACAGAGAAAGGAGGAAGGAGAAGAGGAAAGAATAGGAGTTTTGAGTCTATTTATAGGGATTTGGTGCTACAACAGTTTACATATGAAGTAGATGTCTTTGAATGTTAGAGGGTTGGGGGAAGTTAGAGAAGAGGGGAAGGATTAGAAAGCTCATATATGAAAGTAAGGATGATTTTGGGCTTCTTCAGGAGACCAATAAAGTTTCTGTTTCTGAGAATGAAATCAGAGCTTTGTGGGGAAGGAGAAACATGGATTTTATGGTTGTGGGTTCTGAAGGGACTGCTGGGGGTCTACTTTGTATATGGGACCTAGATTTTTTTCAATTGGTGAATTGTTGTAGCAGTAGGAGATTTATTCTCCTCTCTAGTACCTTGCTGAATACTTTTGATTGTACTATTTTGAATGTGTATGCACCAAATGAGGTGAGTAGTAGATGTAAATTTTGGGAATCCTTGTTGAAGTTAAAATCTGAGTTCCCAAAACCATGGTGCTTGGGGGGTGACTTAAATGAGATTAGGAATATTAGTGAGAGGGTGCGTTGTTCTAGAAAAGATAAGGGGATGTTGGATCTAAATTCCTTCATTGAGAGTTGTGAGTTAAATGATTTACCATTGCTGGGTAGAAAGTTCACATGGTGTAATGCTTAAGATGGGGAGAAATGGAGTAGGATAGATAGAATTCTGTTTAATCCAGAGTGGATACTGAAGTTTAACTTCCAATTATGGGGTCTTCCTAGGCTATTTTTTGATCATTATCCTATTTTGCTAATGGATGATAAGAGGGATTGGGGACCTAAGCCTTTTAGATTCATTAATGCCTGGACTCTTTATCCAAGTTTTCCCTCATTCGTGGACAAGGTATGGCATGAATCTAGAATTATTAGGAGAGCATGGTCTGTTTTGTTTCAGAAATTGAAAATTCTAAAGTTGGAGCTAAAAAAATGGAATTCTAAAGTTTTTGGGAATCTATCAACAAAACTCAAGAAGGCAGAGAAGGAGTTGGTTGAACTGGACATTCTGGCTAAAGATAGACCTCTGGTGGAGGCTAAGAGGTTTAGAAGAAGAGAAGTGAGAGGTGAACTTTGGAAGCTTAGTAAAATGGTGGAATGGCTTTGGCAACAGAAGTCTAGAGTAAACAGGACCATTAATGGGGACAAAAACACTAAGTTTTTTCATATTATGGCTAGTAGCACGAGGAGTAGAAATTCAATTAATTCCATCATAGTTGAAGGTGAGGTCTTTGAGGAGCCAACAAAGGTAAAGTATGAAGTCTTACAACATTTCAAAAGGCAATTCACTGAAAGCTAGGTGAGAAGACCAGTTCTGGGAGGATTATTTAAGTTAGTCCAAGCAAGTTCTGTATTTCATGATCTTGAAGTAGTGTTCATTGAAGAGGAAGTAAGGGCAGCTGTTAAGGAGTGCAATGGTGATAAGGCTCCAGGCCCGGATGGGTTTAATCTCCTCTTTTTTCAGAAATTCTGAACGTCAATTCATCATGAGGTTATGCATTTCTTGAGAGAATTTCATGCTTTTAACAAGCTTCCCTATGGGATTAACAGTCCATTTATCACCTTTATTCCTAAGACTGATAATCCCTGTGGTCTATCTGATTATAGACCTATTGGTTTGGTAGGTAGTTTGTACAAAATTCTCTCTAAAGTTCTGGCTCATAGACTCAAGAAAGTTCTTGCTGTAGTTATTGGGGAAACACAATTTGCATTATTTTTTTTTGGGGGGGGGGGGGAGAAGTATATTGGATGGGGTGTTTATTGCTAATGAAATAGTTGATGAATGGAGAAAATCTAAAAGAAAAGGTGTTGTTATCAAACTGGACTTTGAGAAAGCTTATGATTCAATCAATTGGGAATTCCTATTCTCTATGTTATCTAATTTTGGTTTTGGATCTAAGTAGATATCCTGGATGCGGGAATGTATCTCTACAACAAGGCTGTCTGTCTTAGTGAATGGCTTACCAACGGAGGAGTTTTCTCCATAGAAAGGTCTCAGACAAGGTGATTCTCTTTCTCTTTTTCTATTCAACATAGTGGCTGAAGGTCTGAATATCTTAATGAACAGAGCTTACAAGAAAGGCATTATCAAGGGGGTTAAAGTGAGGGTAAAAGAGGTAGTGATATCCCACCTCCAATTTGCTGATAACTCCATTATATTTTGTGAGGTAGATATGGATCAAATAGTGCACACAAAGAGGATCTTAAGAAGTTTTGAAATATTGTCTAGAATGAGAATAAATTTCCACAGAGTGTGGTGTGTGGTGTGGGTGTGAGGAAACTTTGGTTTCTTTCGTTGATATTCTGAATTGCAAGGTTCATGGCCTGCCACTCAAATTTTTGGGTCTTTCCTTAGTTGCTAATCCAGGGAGGAAATCAACTTGGAAGCCAGTTTTAGATAAGCTAAAATCTCGATTGGCTGGGTGGAAGAGAAGGCTCATTTCCTTTGCAGGTAGATTAACTTTGATTAAGTCTATACTATAGCCTTCCTATTTATTACCTATCTTTGTTCAGAATGCCTAGTGGAGTGGTTAGAGAAATTGAAAGGCTTAAAGCTTCTTTCCTATGGGGTGGGAATAGTTTAAAGAGGAAGGTTCATCTGGTAAATTAGGTGGAAGTATCCAAAAATATGAATCAAGGAGCACTGGGGATTAGGAGAATCAAAGATGTCAATGCAAGTTCACTTATTAAATGGTGGTGGAAATTTGGAAGTGAAGTAAATGCTCTATGGAGAAGATTGGTGTGCAGTAAGTACATGATTGAGAAGGCTAGTTGGCTACCAAATGTGCACTCATCATCTAGACAATCTAGAATCTGGAGAGATGTTCTTTCAATTGTAGGTCATAATCAACCTCTGGTGGAGTTCTTTTTGGGACAGTATCAGATAAAGGTTGGAAATAGGTATAGAATTAAGTTTTGGTTTGATAAGTGGGTTGCAAATAGGTGCCTTAAAGATGAGTTCCCTAGACTCTTTAGTTTGTCAAATGACAAGGAGGGCACACTGTCTTATTTTTCAAAGAAGAAATCCAGTTTGGTTGAGTTGAACTTTGCCTTCAGAAGGGTGTTATATGATTGGGAGAAGGCGAAGGTCACTTGGTTAGTGGCAGCATTGAGGGAGACCCCTTCTCTAAGTCCTGATGTAGAAGACTGTCCTGTTTGGAATGGTTCAACTAGAGGTAACTTTAAGGTATCTGATATCTATAGGTTCAGTGATTCCCTTTTGGGCCCTCATCTCAAAATTTGTAAGTTTATTTGGAACAATGGTATTCCCCCCAAATTTCAATTTTTTGGTTGGTTGGCTTAGAGGAATAGAGTTAAAACAAGGTTTTTTTTTACAACATGTTGATGCCCTTAATAGTAGTGCTTCTGTCTTATGTGCTTTTTGCAAAAGTGAAAATGAATTTGCTATTCATGTTCTGCTACACTGTCCATTTTCATGGAAAGTTTGGTCTGATTTGCTGCATTGGTGAGGTGTTTATGGGTGGTGCCAAAGTCTATTGATTGCTTATTCCATTGGTGGCTAGATTGGAATCATAAGAAATTGGTTAGGAGGTTGTGGAGGGCCTTACCTTCTATTGTTCTCTGGTCCATTTGGAAGTTAAGAAATGATTGTATATTTAATGGAGTCTAGCCTAGTGGGTCTGAGTTATGTGAAATTATTAAGGTTAGATTTGCTCTTTGGGTTAAAGCTTCATCAAAGGGGATCATATACTCCGTCATGGACTTAATCAACAATCTAGAACAAATTAAGGACTGTAACTGAGATTTGTTCTATCATATGTTGGCTGCTGTTTGGGTGTTTTGGGGGGCTTTTTGGATTCTGTTGGTCTGCTAGTTTGCTGGTTTTGTGAACATCTGCTTCACCCCTGGCTGTGTATCTATCGGTCTCAATACTAGTGTGCTAGTTTGGGCAACACCTGCTGGTCTGCCACCATGTGTTGTGAGCTGGTCTGTCATTTGCTAGTTGCTGTTTTTGGTGTTTGGGGTAGCATTTTGGTATCTGCTGGTTTGTTGGTTTACTGGTTTGGGCAACACCTGTTTCAGTCCTGGCTGCGTATCTATCTGTCTCAGTGCTGTTAGCTCTGTTGACTTTGTGCCTTTGTGCTGTGTATCTGCTAGACATGCTGTTATGTTTCTGTGTACCTGTTGGTCCCTCACCAACAGATACTTGGTTTGGTGCTGTGTCACTGTGTTGGCCTTTGCATCCTCCTCTTTCCCCCTCCCTCCCGGCGGGGGGGCCCTCCCCCCCCCCCCCTTTATTGATGTTTTATTTCCTTTCTTATAAGGTAGTCTCTCATCAATAAAGTTTTTTTGTTGATATAAAAAAAATAAAAATAAAAATAAATTATGAAAAAGTTATGAAGGAAATACCATATATATGCACTATTTTGAGGGTGCAATTTACATACGAAGTGAATACAAAAATTAACTACACATTATTTTCTTATTATTATTGAGCATAATTTATGAGTCCTTGTTAAATTCACCCAATAGAGACTGAAAGAGTTACGTATATAATGTGGGCCTATGAGTTAGGGTTCATGTCACATCCTTTTTTTTTTTTTTATATTACTCAAATAATATTACCACATCTGTTATAATAATTCAATTTTATTGATAACATGTGCAACCTATATATATTAACAACAATTAATAATATAAGTTCTTTCATTCATATATATATTGGAAGTAAAATGGATTACATTTAAATGAGATGCCTGTCAACTTATATTATTGCGTAAAAAGAAAAAAGGACTTAACTATTTTTACAATAATGGCATACTGCCAACAAATATAAGGCCCCTTGGCCATCAATTAAAGAAGATCTTTCGACCTTGAACCACTTCTCAACTTGTACCTGAAAAATGATTAGTAACGTATGATGAACATAAAGTCCAGTAGAGATCCAAAAATGATCCTAAAGAATAATAATATATAGATAGCTATAATCATGAATATACCTGACACCCTATTTTTGACCGCCCTTAAGACTTGGGCGCCTTTGATTACTCACCCAATGATGAATTTATACGCTGGACAAATGCTCGATTTCCTCAGTAGGAAGCCTTAGTTTTGAGCCTCAGAAGCCTACAAACCTTGCACCACTTTTGGACCAAAATAGTATTTTTTCCAAAGCCTGACCACTGAAAGGCTTGTAGGCCAACTAGTGGCTGGTTGGCCAGAAGTAGTGTACGGTCGTTCCCTTTAGTGGGCGGCCGGCCAGTTGTGGCGGCAGAACAGATATTTTCTTGCCAGCTATGCCGGCTATTCCCACAGGTGCATGCACTGCACCAGCTATCTCTATACTAATATTTCCGAGATGGTAACATATTTTTCTATATATACTTGACCCCCCTCTTGAAATTACGTTAGAAAAAGTTTGGTGAAGCAAATTCTTGGAAAATATTTCTCTCTCTCTCTACCTTGCAACCTATACACACCTTACCTAGACTTCCTAAACCAAAATTTTGGGGCTCTTTGTTGAGGTTATTAAGCTTGAATTTTAGCTCTTGAGGGTGGGAATTTGTTGGTTTATAACTCAAAGTGTTACTCCTCTTCAAGAGGTATAACTTGTAGATTTTTTCCCTTACTTATTTCCTATCTTTACTTGTTGTTTTTGGACTATTTTTCAACTGTTTTTATGGGCTGAAACTTGTGGCTAAAAGCTATCTAAGGTAGAGGGGTTAATTACCATTCTTTGAACCTTATCTCCTAAGCTTTTACCCTTTTGTTTCCCATCTCTTTGTCAAATTTTTTCCACCTTTTTACCATTGATTTTCAGAGGTTTTCAGAGGCTAAAAATGTAGTTTTGAAGTATCAAAAATGAAGGGGTTAGCCACCCTTCCTTATACTTATTTACTAGCTCAATTTCTCCATTGTTGTAGCTAACTTTTTCAAGCTTTTCTCTTAGAATTCTAGCACTGTTTTGAGCTATTTTAGGACTATTTTAGGTTGTTCATTTCATTTATGCTTTGTATAGCATGCTTGTAGTGTAGTGGTCTCATAGGTATGGTGTTTTAGGCCTTAGTCACTAGCCTGTTTGAGTTAATAGCATTTATTTCATGCTTTCCATACTTGTGTTCACACATAATCACCTCTGCACTCTCCCTCCTTTCTTGTCTTTTTATTTCTTTGAGAGTTGTTTCAACCGAGTGTTGTTTAAGCTTGAGAAAGAGACCCTTCTATGCTTAATGGTTTAATCTCTTTGGAGGTTCATTACCAAGGCATGACATCTCTCTCATGCCCAAAACAACTTCTTGTTTGACACTGCTCTCCCTTTAGTGGACTTAATTCTCATTTTTGGACTAAAATGACTACGGAATGGAAATGTAATTAAAAGAAACAATAAAATTGGACTAAAATACAACAAGATAATAAAATCAACTTGGGTTCAATCGGACGTTAATTGAACCCATTGAGTCTTGAGTCATTTCATACTTGTTAGTGATGAAAATGATTCAAGATTCAATGTCAACCACTTCCCTTAATCAATATCATGATAGAGAAAGGGTTTTGTTAGCCTTTTAGTTTCATTTATTAAGCTTTTGTCCCTTGATCCATAAATCATCATGCAATAATTTTGTGTCGATTGATGGTTTGCGAATCAAGCCTATCTCTCCTTTGACTTATTTGATGATAAGGAGAGGCAGGGTGGACAAACATCCTCCTGAAAATACTCTGTTTGTGCTCTGTTTCTTGTTTGTTGCAGCAGGGCAATAACAGAAACTAGTGGCCGGCCGGCCATCTTATTGTACGGCCTACCATTTCTTCTAGTCGGCCTGCCACCTCTTTTCAGCAAGGTAGTGTCTTTTTCCTTGCAAAACAAAGTAGAGGCTAAGGCAAAAACAGTTCAATTTTCTAACTGCGCAACAGAACCATTCTAGCAGTAGAACATAGAGCATTTTCGGGTGGAAATCCGCATTCATGCATGAGCCATTCCCTCACTTCTCGGGGCCCGTTACAATTATGTTTTAATAGTAGCATATCGTACTCAAAGTAGTGGACTTGTAATTACTTAGCTCATTAATTTTGTGTTGTAATTAATTAGTTAGTTCAATTCTAATTTGTAATAATTAGCTAGTATAGTTAATCCATTTTGGTATTGTAATAGCCAGTTAATTTGGTAATTAGCTAGGACATTCATTCAGACCCTCTAGCATGAGGGCAAAACATGTAATAAATTGTGTATGTCTTCCAACCCCTATTTCTTTCTCCTTTTTACTTACCCACTTATGATGGATGGCGTAGAGCATCATGTTTCTTTTAGCATTTTCCATGATTTGCAATCATTTGTCTTGCATGCATAAGGTTCGGTTCATCATTCTAACGACATTCTCATTTATTACTTTCTTGAATACGTGTGCCACCGCATGCTATCAAAGTGATTCATATGACATATTAGAAAACTGAACCCATTAGTTGCATTTTTGTATGTATGGCATTAGGCACTTGCATATTAGAGCATGCATTTTGCTAACTATTTTATTTCTTTTGGCTTGCCTTGGAGTACTAGGTGAGCACTTATTGCTTTAGCATATTCTATACGTGTGATTGTTGCCATGTCAAGCATGATTATCATAAGGCTAAGTGCTTAAGTGATATACTTGTTTGAATGCCTGTGGATGAAGGCTAATTGCTCAAATTGGGATGATTTAATTAATGTGCATATGAGATCACCTTTTCAAGTAATACATATTCAAAATAATTTTCAAAACAAAACATGAGATCAAAGTGTTTCAACTTTTGCAAATTAGTCTATACTTGTGTGCAACACATAGTAAATTAGCCTAATAACCAGAACAAGAGCATATAATGTAAACAAAAATCACATCATGATTAGTAAAGGCCGATCTTTGATCGGATGAGTGGGGTGCTCAATTCATGACCTTCCCTTCTCATACCTAAGTTCCCGAGCCCCAACACTTTGGTGATGACAAACACGTGGCCTTTGGCACGAGTCACGGGTTTCCTAAATTTCCTCAAAATATTTAGGTGTCGACTCTGTAATCTAGCAAAGCAATCCATTTTTTGGCATTTTTGATTCAAAATTGATTTTTCAAAAGATTTGCCATATTTGGACTCTTTTGTGTTTATCTATTTCACATTGTACTTGTGAGATCAGATTCAGAACCACGGGAGTCCAAATTGTAGGGCTATCGTATCTGAAAGGAGCATGAAAAGAAAGCTACAATACCACATCATACTATATAAGTAATGTGACAGTTTTATATCTAAAATATACTTATATAATTACATTTTTCCCAAAATCACCCTCTTTAACACAACAAGGTGTAAAATCGCCTTTTTTTTTTTTTTTTTTTTTTTTCTCTCTTTGACCTTCTATTTTAATTTAAAAGAATTCCATATCAACATCTGTTTTGAAAACACTTTCAGACATTCTAATCATAATCCAGTCTTACATCACAACTCACTATACAAACATATTCATTAACATATCCACCACCTTCCTATGGCCTTAAGTACAGAGAGAAAGGAACGCCCACAGCAATATATATATATACATCTAATTGTGAATAACGAAAAACAACACATATTTTCATTTTTACCGTCAATGAAACAATCTACATAACACAACACGTTTTACTGGCCTCACCCGGACAGGAACAACCTGCAAGTCACACTTTACCAGGTGCAAACCAGAAGGGAAATGAACCTATCTCAAGGCACCACACTTTGCCTGTCACGACCCAAACCTGCCCTTATAGGTTTAGCGTCGTAACCAGCCAATAGTCCTGGGATTACCGAAGGCCTCTAACCTGAAAATCATATAAATAGAGGGGCTATGGAAGCGAATATACAAAATACAATGTCCATTGAGTTGTGCAAACATACATGAGACAGATAATTTAAAACTTATATAAAATATATATACATATATGACGTCATATCCACGTAAGTCATGCAACACCGTACAAGTATTATCAAAAGGAACTTAGCCCAGTGTACGGATAAACAAAACAAAACAAAACGTAACATCCTTAATATGATTCACAAAACTTGACTTCTTCAAACGGGAACCTCCCTGGGAGGCACGGTGGTTGGCTTACACAAAAACTCCTCAGGTAGTAGCTTAGGCCTGGTCATGCACTTGTTTACCTACATACACAATATAAATAGTGAACGAAAGCCCAGTGAATAATAACAAAGTAAAGGGTTTAATGAATGATGTCCCATAACAGATTCAGAAAGTATAAACAAAGTTATAGTTCTTATTCTTGTCCAAAATCATATATAGAAATCAAAATTCGTGCTTAATCATACATGGAATATCCAGTAGCACTAACAGATCAGATACAGAGCATTGAGGGTTATACTTGACTAGTTCCATAAAGGAACCTCTGGTACGGGAAACAGATAACATGCTTAAGCCACAGCATTGCTACCTTCAGGCGAGGGCCATGTTACCACGTCATTGTTACCCATGGGCAAAGGCCATGAGACCACGGTATTATTACCCCCGGGCAAGGGCCTTGTGCTAAGGATGCCACGAATACTTTTCAATATATGGATAATCATTTATTGATATATAACATAGCATTTCAGAAAAACAAATCATTGCTTGTCTTATCATAGCATATATAGGAAAATACTTAACGTGAACATAGCTTTACAAAGTTATTACTCACAGATGGTTCCAAAACAAACAAACAGAGCAGACAAATTAGATAATTTGCAGTGCGTGACCTACACAAAAATAACAGAAACACATATTGAACCACACACTCGGAATTTGTTAACTTAATTCTTTATTATCTTGGTGTATTTCTAGTCCTTATCCTCATTATTATGTCTTAATCATAGCCTAGAAATGCCTAGAATGCAATGAGGATGCCAAAACATGCTATTCAACACTTGGTCAAATTTGCTGAAAATAGGGTCCTCACTCAAGCGTAGTTTTCTTCATTCGACCAGAGAGTCAAAAATAAGGGTGGTCGCTCGAGCGCAACTTTCGTTGCTTGAGCAGTCTGTAAACTTCTACAAAAGTACTGGTTGTTTGATTTTTCCGTTCGATGCACACTCGACGGTCGCTCAAGCGCGAGACTGAGGTCTTCGCTCAAGCGCAACTCTTGTCGCTCGAGTAGTCTGCAAAATGTGTAAACTTCTGGGAGCATGCATTTTACACTCGAGCCAACTTTTGGTTGCTTGAGTGGGAGTGCAAAACAAAAAGTGGTTGCTCGAGCGCAGGTTCCGTCCCTCGATAGAGAAGACGAATTCTAGAATTTCCAGATTTGTTTCCAAGTTTCAAAACTCGAATTCAAAGTCTCAAAATGCAACCTTTAGGCCCTAAAACTTGAAGAAATATGTCTAAAGTTGCAAAACATTGAGAACTCAAAAATCATTTCGCAAAATCAAAGCCCAAAAGCATGCTCATTGTGCAAATTCAAACTTAAAACTTTGAAAACATAACGTGTAAGTAATAGATTGAGTTCAAAGCTTCCAAATCATGATCAACCAAGGTAAATTGATGAAAAACATGATAAATTCTCAAAACTAAGGTAGAATTGGGACATGCATGTGAGAATTCTTAACAATTAAACTCAAAATATAAGAAAATATGCATGTATGCATGGAATGCTCTCAAATTCCCTAATTTAAGCTCAATTCTCATGAACAAACACTTCATTCTCTAGAATTCTTGCACTAAAGCCTTGAATACAAAGTTTAAGGTCCAAATGCTTACCTGGAGTCTTAAATTCACAAGTATAGAGGCTTAAACTCCCAAATTCTCTTCAATTCTCCAACAATTCCTAGAAATTCTCCCTTTTTCTAGCTTTTGATCTCAATTTTCTTCCTTCTCTCTCTCTTCCACATTTTTGAGCTCAAGGATGAGGGAATGAGAGTGTAAAATGAAATCAAGGGCTTACTTGTGCCTTATATAGGCTTGATTAGGGGGCTCTACTTAAGCTTGGATTAAGTTAAGTAATGGTAATTATTATATTCTAATTATTTCATTCCGAATCAAATTTCAATTCAACCTACCATAAAATTCTAAAAATTCCAAATAACACATAAACCAAGTCAATTTCACGTTTTGTGGCCAATAAGGCCTTTAATTCGCAGAACAAATAGAAACATGAATAGATCTTTCTATGATAGACAAATAGAAACACAAATAATGCAACCACACATGCACTTAATTCAGAATTTCATTTTAATTACTTATTAGGCATCTTTAATCGTGGTTTAGCAATTAATCATAGGTCAGGGTTGTTACAGTCTTCCCCCTTAAAGAGTTTGGTCCTCCAAACTTGAATTACTTTTAGTCTGCAAGAATATTGGATCCAAAGGGAACAATTCAGGGTATCTGTTCATCATATCTTCTTCAGTCTCCCAAGTTGCATAAGTCCCTCCGTGGTTTTGCCAATCAACCTTCACTAATGGAATTTCTTTGTTCCTCAATCTTTTGATTATGTGATTCACAATCTGAATTGGCCTATTTTCGTACGTATAGTCACCCTTCAGAAGCATATAGGTCGGTTCCATGACATGGAATGGATCTCGTAAATATTCTTGAAGCATCAAAACATGAAAAAAATTATGCATATGTTCCATAACTGGAGGTAAAGCTACCCGATATGTCACTGGATTGATCTTATCAAGGATTTCATAGGACCTAACATATCTCGATGCTAGTTTCCCTTTCACACCAAACCAAGTTTTCCCTTTCATTAGAGTCACTTTGATAAATACGTGATCCCCGACTTCATATTCTCTGTCTCTTCTTTGGATATCTGCATAACTCTTTTGACGGCTTTATGTAGTCTTCAATCTTTGTTGAATCAATTTCATATTTTCTATCGTTTCTTGCACAAGTTCCAGTCCCAACAAAGGTCTGTCGCCTACCTCGGCCTAACAGATTAGAGAACAGCATTTTCTACCATACAAGGCTTCATAAGGAGCTATACCGATACAAGATTTGTAGCTGTTGTTATACACAAACTCGACTAATGGTAAGTAGGTCTCCCAATTACCTTGGAAATCTAGGGCACACATTCTAAGCATGTCTTCCAATGTCTGTATCATTCTTTTTGATTGGCCATCTATCTGTTCTGTGGGTGGTAAGTACTACTCAATCTCAATTTAGTCCCTAAAGCCTGTTGCAAACTTTGCCAAAATCTTGAAGTAAACTTGGGATATTTGTCGAATACTATGGAAACTGGAACTTCATGCAATTTCACAATCTCATTGACATACAAATTAGCCAACTTATCCACATTATACAAAGATTTGACAGGAAAAAAGTGGGCAAATTTAGTTAAATGATCAACAATGACCCAAATAGAATCCATACCTCAAGAGGAGCGAGGCAATCCAACAATGAAGTCCATCGTAATATGCTCCCATTTCCATTTCGGTATTGGAAGCAGTTGAAGTAACCCAACGGGTCATTGGTGTTCAACTTTAACTTGTTGACAATGCAAGCATCTAGCTACAAAATTAGCAACACTCTTCTTTATTCCCGACCACCAGAAATTTTATTTCAAGTCATGGTACATCTTTGTATTCTCCGGATGTTTCCTCAAGTCTATTGTAAGCTTTGCCAAATCTTATTTCAAGCCTGTTGCAAACTTTGCCATAATTTTATTTCAAGCCTGTTGCAAACTTTGCCAAAATCTTGAAGCAAATTTAGAATTGTAAGCTTCAATCATAACATGTTTCCTTAAGTCAGAACAATCTGGTACACAAAGTCTCTTCTGAAATTTCAACACATTATTATGAAGCACAAATCCCGGCTTCAGTTTTGAGTGAATCTCATTAACAATTTTCTTCAAGAACTCATCTTCAAGTTGTTTCTTTCTAATTTCTTCAATGATTGCAAACTGAGCAGAAATGGCAGCTAGGATCCCGCTCTAGTCTCGCAGTACAATTTCAATCTCATTCTTCTCCAAATCACTCAATAATTCATTCTGGTCAGTGAGCAAACAAGACAAATTCCTAATTGATTTTCAGCTTAAAGCATTTGCAATGGTATTGGCTTTTCCCGATGGTACAGAATTTGCAAGTCATAATCTTTGATTAACTCAAGCCATCGTCTTTGTCTCATATTTAACTCTTTTTGAGTAAAGAAGTATTTAAGGCTTTTGTGGTCAGCATACACCTCACAAGTTGTACCATACAGATAATGACGCCAAATTTTCAAAGCAAAAACCACAGTTGTAAGTTCAAGGTCGTAGGTTGGATAGTTCTTTTCATATGGGTGAAATTACCGAGAAGCATAAGAAATCACTTTCCCATTTTGCATTAATACACATCCCAAACCTTTGTACGAAGCGTTACTGTAAATTTGAAACCCATCAGTACCATTAAGCAAAGTTAAAATTGGTGCAGTTACTGACCTGGTCTTTAACTCTTAGAAGGCAGACTCCATTTGGTTGTTCCAATTAAACGATGTATTTTTCTGAGTCAGTTGTGTTAATGGTAAGGCAAGCTTAAAGAAGTCTCTTACAAATCTACAGTAGTAGCCAAAAAAGTCCCAGAAAACTCCTAACTTCTAACAAATTGGTTGGTCTTGGCCAATCTACAATGGCCTCAATTTTTTGTGGGTCCACTAATATCCCTCCTTATTGATCACATGTCCCAAAAATGCTACACTGTCGAGCCAAAATTCACATTTGGAAAATTTTGCATATAACTTCTTTTCTCTTAAGCTCTATAATACAATTCTCAGATGATTTTCATGTTCTTTCCTGCTTTTGGAGTAAATCAGTATGTCATCAATAAATACAACGATAAATTCATCAAGAAATTGTTTAAATACAGTGTTCATTAAGTCCATGAATGCTGCAGGTGCATTAGTTACTCCAAACGGCATTACTAAAAATTCATAGCATCCGTATCTAGTTCGGAAAGCTATTTTCTCAATGTCTTCCGCCTTAACCTTCAATTGATGATAGCCCGATCTAAGGTCAATTTTAGAAAACACTTGGGCTCCCTAGAGTTGGTCAAACAAATCGTCTATTCGAGGCAATGGATATTTATTCTTGATTGTTACTCTATTCAATTCTCGGTAATCTATACATAACCTCAATGACCCATCTTTCTTTTTAACAAACAAAACTGGAGCACCCCAAGGTGAAGTACTCGGTCGGATGAACTTCTTATCTAACAATTCTTGAAGTTGGATTTTCAATTCTTTCAGTTCTGAGGTTGACATTCTATAAGGGGTGTTAGAAATAGGTTGTGTTCCAGGTACTACATCAATAGTAAACTCAATTTCCCTATCAATTAGATCCCCGAGCAATTCATTTGGAAAGACATCAGGGAATTCATTAACCACATGAATAGTTCCCACATTAGCACTAACCAAAGATACAGTCAATACACAACACAAGTAGCCCCGACACCCTTTTCTCAACAACTTCTTGGCTTTCATAAACAAAATCAAGTGCAGCAGAGGAACTATCCCATTCCCAGTAAAGACAAACTCAGGCACACCGGGTGGTAGAAACACGACAGATTTACTCACACAATCAATGGTGGCATAGTATTTAGTCAACCAATCCATACCCGAAATACAATCAAAATGAGTAATGTCTAGTGGTAGCAAATCAGCATATAATAACATATCTCCAACCATGATGTCACACGTAGGATACACATAAGTACATAACATAGAGCCTCCAGATGGTGCAGATACAGATAACAAATAATTCAAAGGTTCTAAGGGTCTAGTTAATTTCCAAGAAAAGGCATACGACACAAAAAAGTCTGTAGAACCAGAATCTATCAACCCATAGGCACAACCACAACCTAACCCAATTGTCAAAAATTCCAATTTGTGGATACACAACCACAACCACAACCCAACCCAACATAACATTAACCAAACAATCACAAGGATTTGAATTGCTTAAAGTTGACTAGAGTTCTTAATTATTCATTGGTATGGACCTTAGTCGGCATCATTTTATGCTAATTATTTGGGGGTGTTACAACTTGGTATCAGAGCTATCAAGTTTGAATACTTGGGGGGTTGCAGGAAGAGGTTTTTCCACAATGGGTTTATTTCGCTAAATTTTAGGTGTTATGTGATAACATACTTATATGACTAGATGGGTATGAGGTTGAACTTTTAGGATATTATTTGTGCCTGTAAAATTCCTTGAGGTCTTATTACAAGAGCACCTGATCAATGCTGATTCTAATAAGAATTTTCATTATTTCATGGGACAAGTATCATCTTGAAGGAGTGATCCGTATGTGTTTATGTGATTAAGTACTTATGTGGAGTGAAACAAAGTGTTTACATGAAACAAAAGCTTGAAAATTATTGTAATGAGACATGTGATATTCAGTTGCGAGCACATATGTAATTGTGTGCTAAATTGTTCTTTGTTGTCCTTAATTAGGATGTTAGTACAAGGTCAGGTGTGGAGTGGTAAAGGTGGGAGATGTGGTAGGCCTCGTTGAGGTGTTTATGAAGTACTAGTCCATGAGGTTCTGGTGCAAGAAAAGGGTTTTGGCTAAGCTAATGTGGCCGAACAAGTGGGGCAAACGAGAGTCTCGAAACAAGCTGTAGACACCCCATTTTTGACAGCCTCAAGACTTGGATGTTCTTGCAGGTACATCGAGTGATGAGTCTGACTGCTCGTCGAGCACTCGAACTTCGCGGCGGGATGCTCCAGGTTTGATCTTTCCAAACCCTGTTTCCATTCTATCTCATATTTGGAACATGTGTTGGTCTTTGCAGAGTGATGTTCTTGATGGCCTGCCGGCCATGGGCTTTGCCCTACCGGCCATTAATGTGCCGTGCCGGCCATCAATGAAGCCCTACCGGCCACCACTGATGGCCGACCGGACACCAGTGCATCAGCAGATATTTTTGTAGATATTTTGGCAACTGTTTGCACAGATGAGCCCATCTGCTTGCACGTGGATGGCTGGATCTCTTCAAGAAGCCTTTGTATCTTCTATATATAGAGCTCATCTATATGTATGCAAAGGGTTACAAAAATTGTATGAGCAATATTTCTCTCTCTCTCTCTCTCTCTCTCTCTCTCTCTCACTCTAGAATCCTCTCTCTCTCTATATTTTGTGCTTGAAAGTGTGCTTTCTCTACACATTTTCACTAGCACCCTTAGCCAAACACCTTCACCATAGAGTTGAGGTTCTTGGAGGCCTCGTTTGAGCTCCTTGGAGTGGTTTTGGCTCAAAAGTTTGGCTGTTTTGTTGCTGTTCTTCAAGGGTAAGCACTTGACTCTTTTAAGCCTTGTTTTACTTCATTGCTTAGCCACCTTTGTATGCTACTTTGAAGCTCGTTTTAATCTCAAAAAAGTTCTATTTTTAAGGTCTTAAAATGATGGTTTAAGCCTTGTGTGGTTAGGGGGTGGTTTCCCCCTTTGCTCTTTGGCTTGTAATGCCTTTTAAGCCATCTTTCAAAGCCTTTGAAACATCCTTTGCTTGGAATTTTATCCACTGAAGCTCAGAGGAATTTTAGTGGTAAAAAGTTGGTTTTGAGGTCCAAAATAAGAGGGGGTGGCCTCCCCTCCTTGTATCTTGTTTGTATGTATAGATGGCCTAATAGTTGAGCATGCTTTTCTACCCTTTTGTAGCTTAGTTCAAGCATGTTTTTGGTTTTGTTTTGACATACTTCAACTCTATTTTTGGTTGGTTGGGTCACTTGTTGCTTGTTTTTTGTACTTATAGTGCAATCATGCTTACTAGCCTAGTATACTTGATGATTTAGCCTATCATTCTATCTTGTGTTAGTTTGATTCTAGCATATTTTTGCCACTAATTTAGCATGCTTTAACTCTGTCTTGAGTGGTCTTGGTCATATGAGACTTGCTATGCATGGTTCTAGTGCAATGGCCTTTACTAGCTTTAAGTTTTAAGGCCTCTAACATGTTGAGCATGTATTGCTTGCATGTTTTGGCATCATTTAGCATGTGATTTCAGTGCTTCTAACTCTGTCACACTCTCACATATTTCACTCTTTCATTGCTTTTGAGAGTTGTGCTTTAAGCCTTGTTCATGAGCCAATACATGAGCATGTTTTTCTTGCTTTTTAAGCTACCATCTCAGTACCTTTTAGCCTCTGTTTTGGCATGTTTGAGGTCTGTCTAGAGCTGGTTTAGCCATTTGAGTTTGATAGTGCATGGTTCTAGTGTAAAGCTCTTCACTAGTTTTAATGCTTAAGTCTCTAACATGTTGTACATGAGTTGTTTGCATGTTAGAGTCTTGTCTTTCATGTCATTTCAGCATTGAAATTCTGCCACCTCCCTCATTTCTTCATCTTTTCATTTGTTTTGAGGGTTGGTTAGTCTTAAAGTTATGTTTAAGCTTGAGATTGAGGCTTGTGCTTAAATGGCTTTAACCCTCCTTTAAGGGTTCCTCCTAGTCAAAGGCATGGTCTGTCACATGTCTTAAGTCATCTTTTGATTGACCTCTCTCTCATTAGAGGACTTTCACATTTGGACAAATCAATTAAAGAATAGTTTGGTAACTTAAAATGTGTAAACAAAAATTAAATCAAGTAAAACATGGCCAAGATAAGCATATTGTTTGCATTGCATGTGTTCAATCGGATGTTATATTGAACACAAGGTAGATTGGTCCATTTCATACTCAAAGTGATGAAAATGAGCCAATCTCCTTTGTCTCCATTGCCCTTGATCATGCATGATAGGGTGGTGGTGTCCTAGTGTCTTGTGTTTGTGCATTTATTGAATGTGTACAAAGTTGGATCTTTGGCCATCATGCATTGAGAATGCTTGATTGATGGTTTTGGATCCAATAGCGCAACTCCTTTGATGTTTTGAGATGATAAGGAGGTGCATAGTACAAACATACCCTTAGGAGACCCTCCATTTTCCTCTGGTTTGAGCTTTGTTGCAGAATGGTGATGCAGCACACTAGTGGCCGGCAGTGCCTCACTGATGGTCGGCAATGCTTCATCCTTGGCCGGCAGTGCACATCTTTGGCCGGTATGTGGCCGGCAGCAAGCTCCCATGGCCGGCAGGCCACTAGTGCATTCCTCAGCATTGATTTGGTAAGGTGGAGCAGAAACTTCTTGGAGTGACCCTGCAAACAGAGCCTCTCAAGAGCAAACCGGAAGGCTTTTCGGGGCGAGAAACTGAATGCATGCATCTTTCATTTCCAAACCAGTGCTGAGGCAGTGTAATTTGTAGTTTGATGCTTTCTTGTTAGTTAGCATGGTTTTGTAATTTAATCAAATAGCTTGAGCTTAGCTATTTCTTTATTGTTTTGTAATAATTAGTAATTAGTTTACTAGTTATTCGATTGGTTTGTAATAATTAGTCTAATTAGTTTAATTAGATTAGTTAGTTAGCTTAGCTTAGTGTAGCTTAGCTTATTCATTCGGACCCTACTTCGCAAGGGCGCAATGTTGTAATAAGCGTACGAGTGTGTGTGCATGTCTTCCAACCCCACGTCTTTCTCCCTTTTATTTATCTGCTTTCGATGGTTAGATTAGGGCACGTTTTGATTAGCATACTTTATGTTTGCATGTTTGCATCATTCATTTGTATTGCATGCACCGGGCTCGGCGCATCATTCAAACTGCATTGTATTTCAATACTTATTTGAATACGTGTTTCAAAGTATATTATCAAATTGTCGCATCCATATGCCATCTTAGATAGCCGAGCCTATTTGTTGCATTATTGTATGTGTTGCATTAGGCATCTTAACATAGTTAGGATCATGCATATTTCCAACTAGCTTTTGTTTTGGCTTGGAGTACACTGTAAGTTTTACACTTTAGCATACTTGCATGAGTGTGGTTGTTGCCACAACAGCATGCTTGCCATGAGGCTATTTACTTATGTGATTAACTGCTTGAATGCCTGTGGGTGAAGGCTTTGTTGCTTGAATTGGGACAATTCGATAAATGTGACTTTTAAGCCCACTTTGCGAAGTGGCAAAATCATGTTTTAAGCCCACTTGAGGGTGGCAAATCCGCACTTTAGCCCACTTGCGAGTGGCAATTCCAAACCATTTTTGAAAACAAACATGAGTTGTTTTGTTCCAATTCTTGCAATCTAATCTATACTTGTATGTGTGTGTCACATAGTAAAGTTAGCTAATAACCGGATAAGAACGCATGAGGTTTATAAAACAATATATCATGCTTAGTAGAGGCCGATCTTTGATCGGGCGAGCGGGGGTGCTCTTTTCAAGACCTTCCCCTCTCATACCCAAGTTCCCGAGCCGAGGCAACTTTGGTGATGACGGGCACGTGGCCTTTGGCATGAGTTAGGGTTTCCTAAATTTCTCAAAATAAAATATTTAGGTGGCAACTCTGTAATCTGGCAAAGCAGTCCTATTTTGGCATTATTTGATTTAAAATCAATTTTGCAAAAATGATTTGTCGGATTGGACACTTTGGTGTTTATCAGTCTCACATTACACTTTGTGAGATTAGATTCAGAACCGTGACAGGAGTCCGAACTGTAGGACACCAATTCGCGCCTCTCCAAAATGGGGGCACGCGAAGAAAGTTGAGTCTACATAAGCGAGTCAAGCCTCCATGGGTGCCTTAACCCGAGAAATGGTGGAGGCATTGAGAGAGTCCATGAATATCTTGAAGGTAGAGAATCAAGCATAAGAGAACACCGTGGAGACGAGGGCCGGCTTCCTTACCTGAGAGTCCTTGTGGACCAAACTGAACGAGTTTCACAGTGGTCTGGAGCCCAAGAAAGCAGACGAGTGGCTCGAGCAAACTGTGAAGACTTTTGAGATGCTTCACATCGATGAGAGTAAGCTTAGGGTGACCTTAGCGAGTTACTACCTTAAAGGATATGGGCCAATGGTGAAAGTACGCCAAAACCAGAATTGGAGTAACTTATGAGGTGTTTGTCATCGCTTTCTAGGACAAGTATTTACCTCCCACTACTAGGGAGAGACTAAGGCAAGAATTCTAGGACTTTAAGTAACTAAACATGTTGGTGGCTGAGTTTAAGGCGACCTTTACTAGTTTGTCCCAATTTGTGCTAGAGTTGGTAGCAACGGAGAAATGTCATTGCATAGAATTTGAGAAGAGATGAGAACCAAGATCTTGTTTAAGGTTGCCGGGAACATGATCTAGAACTACGACTGCCTTATGGAGGCGGTGACACGTGTTGAGATTATCGTTCAGGTTGGGGAGGAGAGACTTCGAGGTTTGAGGTCTAGGAGACAAGAGTCACAGAGGGACTTCAAACTTAGCAAGAGGTATAGGGGCTCCGCTTCATCTTAGCCCTAGCCACAGCAGACTCGATCCACTTTCCCGTTGCCTAGTGCTAGCCCGGTGGAGAATGCTCAAGTTGGGGACACTTGCTTTAAATGTGGCTAGTTAGGCCACAAGGTCAATGCCTATCTACAAAAGGAAGGAGGGTAACAAATGTTACCATCACCACCACCTAACCGATCTCAGAGTCAGTCCCATAGTAAGGAACAGAGACCTACATGCTTTCAGTGTAGTCAGTCTGCGCATATGAGGAGGACAGCAATTGGGAGGTGCATCTGGCACATTAGGATCGAGGCAGACTTAGAGCCACCAGTATGCTCATTCAGTCCAGCCTTCATGAGCTATTCAAAGAGCCACCTTGGCTCAATCAGTACATCAGGCCTATGCTTCGAGAGATGAGTAGGTTGATTAGAGGCCACAATGGTGCTTGTATGCTGTTACCATGCCAGAGTAGTTGCCCGAATCCTCTGTAGTGAGATCTAATTTTGTTGTGTTTTACAATGTGCCTCTTTCTAGAGGTGCACATTATTAATTTTTGAAAAATAATATATTAATTAATGGTGACAATAAAGTTCTTTTGTATTTAAATCAACTGCACATTCTATGTTTACTTACCTCAAGTTCTAAGAGTATGACAACATACAACATTGGATTCAAATCTTTTATAAGGCAATAATGTCTCTTCTATTCATATCAATTCTTTTATTTTTTTTTTAGTACATGGATTAAAACATTGCTACTTTTGTATTGTAGATTTGATATGACAAATCATTCAAGTGAAGGAGTTGATGTCAGATTGTTCAATGACCGATTAGTAGATGAATATTTTGTTGAGTCAGAATTAGCGTGTGATTTGAAGAATGTGGATTTCTCGTAAAATAAAATATGTCTACTTGTCAAGTCATCTTGATGTAGCAATCCTTTAAAGTCATGTGAAGGCTTGATTTTTGATGAACTACTATGACTTGTTACAAAGCATATGCAAGGAGAAAATGTTTTAACATTTGAAAAAATCATACTCAACTATCCATTAAAGATAAGTCATTAATTGGATCAGAATTTAGTGGGGAAGGATATCATTGCCCAAGTTATCAAAAAAGAACAAGGATGTCGAAGCTCGCCCTATAACCATGATTGGATGTAAAGTAATAATGTGTTTGAGAATTGTTGGAAATTGGGTCGAGTTTTGAACCTCGATCCAATTGAGTCGCCCATGGTGGCATGACCTGATTAGGAGATATCCAATTAAAATAATATTTCAAGACATGAGATAATCTTGATATGGATAAATGTCAATATATTAGATGATAATTATTAATTAGATATTATTGATATGTAATAGATATTATCTGGGATAATACGTCTATCCTACGGGTCTCCTAACCGTCCTATATAAACAGACATTGGGTTCTATATTTCAAACAACAAAGATGATACGTTCTCTCTTTCCATAAACCATTCTGCCTTTGTACTGTGAATAGTGTGGGTAATTCTCTAGTAGTTCTACCCCACTACTGGGAACTATTCGAAGACATCAATAGAGGCACGTGATTCACCCACATGATCCATGTATTCGGTTTGAGCGTGAAAGGTATATCCGAATCCGTTTATTTCCGCTGATTATTATATCTTATTTTTCCTACATTGGTATTAGAGTTATTGTTGGGTATTCTCGTGTTATTTGTGCATGAATATATGCATAGATATAATTTGTGCATAAAATTGATATTTTTCACACCATCTGTGATCGTCCTGAATTTCATATATGTTGTAGTCTGTATTATTTTGATCATATCTAAAAAGTTTTATAAGAATCGGACGGTCAGATTTTGAGAAAAATGAAAATTTATATTTAATTTTTTGTAACTTTAACTGTATGTTGATTTTATATGCTTTGTTTTTATATTATAAAAATTATATATTTGGAATCCTTATTTTGAAACCTTTGAAACGGTATATTATGAATTAAATTCCGACTTAGGGTTAAGTAGAAAACTTAAACCCTAATTTTGGGTTAGAGTTGAAGAATTGGAGGTTGCTGCGTATTGCATAGGCGCTGCGTCATAGACGCTGACGTCATCGTGATGCAAGTGCTAAAGCATTAAGGCTTTGTTTGGATTTTATGAAATTCAAAACTACATTAATTGCTTCTAACTTATTCGTATAATTCTGATTGAAGCATGGCTTATACTTTTGGACTCGTAATTAGTTTTCCTACAAGATATAAACGTTTCAGAATTTTATGAAAAATAAAATATTTTTCATTAATGAAACATTCAATATTTTTACGTTAAATTGCTCTTAGGGGAGCATGACTTGGATTCTGGAATTGAAATTTTTACAGTAGACTACTGTTATGTAATCTTATTTACTGGTATAATTTTTTTAATTTTCTAGATTCTGTAATATTTATTTCTGATTTTTTGTGTAATTATTAATTACTTGTAATTCTAGAAATTTTCAAAAAATTGTAGAATTTATAGAAATATGTTATGGTATTATTTAAATATTGTATACAACATATTAAGTTCTTTTAAATGATTAGAACTTGTAGTATGTTGTTATTTTAAATAGCATGATTTATTTATATTGGTGAATTTTAATTCCATAATTAAATATTGTAGCATGTTTTCTTTTATGAATTACATTGAGATGTTATCATGTGGAGTTAAATATTTTATCATGCTTTAGACATGCTATAGTTAGTTGGAGGTTGTTCGGTTAAGAGAAATCTTTGTATATTTACTCTCGAAAACTAATGTTTTGCGCATGAATTAAATTAAATTTTGGATAATTGTCATTTGTAGCGCAAGAGATAATTACGAGCATAGCGGATTTTCGATCTTGCAACTTGTGCAATATTGTCACTATTTAATTTGGATTTTTGCGGCAAAATTATATTATAATATGCTAATCAAATCAATCTCAATGCGCATTTTTTTTTTCTTCTCTAAATTAACTTAACTTATGGAAGTTAATTTAGTTGATCTAGACTTAGTAGAGATGTTCAAAAATGAACAATGTAATCATATTCCTTAGATAAGCAGAAAGTCTTGGAGACTTTAGGTCAAACTTTAATTGAGCCAAAGTAAGGAAACATGACCCAAAGTCACCGTGGTTTTGTTGCCTTGTTTGGCGCAATAAAATCTGATTGATGCGCTGTGGTTAGCGACATGCTAAGTAGTTTTGATTGATGAGTTTGGAGTTATGAAATGAGTAAGCCCTCAATAGATCTAGATATAATTTTGACTATTGAGCTGCATGGATTGACTTTGTAATTCGACTTGTAATAATGTAACATCATTGGATGAAGCAACATTCAAGGGTCACATCATCCAAGAAATGCAAGCTTAAATAAGTTAGTCATTAAGTGTAAGACGAGTGTAGACGTCCCCGAACGTCCCGGGAGGAGGAACCCTGTTCTATTCATTTGTGGGTCTACTACAGTTCGGACTCAAATTGTCACGGTTCTTAATCTTGAACCAAAGAGTCCAAATCCGGCAAATCGTTTTGAGAAACAACTTTTTGAAAGAAGTGCCAAACATGGACTGCTTTGCCAGATACAGAGTCGCCACCTAAATATTTATTTTGGGGGAATTTAGGAAACCCTGACTCGTTTGCCTAAGGCCACGTGTCCGTCATCACCAAAGTTGCCTCGGCTCGGGAACTTGGGTACGATTGGGGAAGGTCAGCTATGAGCACCCCCGCTCGCCCGATCAAAGATCGGCCTCTACTAATCATGATATCTTGTTTTGAAAACATTAAGTGCTCTTATTCCGGTTATTAGCCTTGATTTACTATGTGATACGCGCAGCAAAACAAGTATAGACTGGATCGCCTGAATTGGAACAACACATTTCATGTTTGTTTTGAAAATGGTTTGCTACTCGTAAGTAGGCTAAAATGCAGATGTTGCCACCTTCAGGTGGGCTCAAAAAACATGGTTTTGCCACTATCCAGTGGGCTTAAAACTCACAGTTTTAATGCATTATTCCAATTTAGGTAATTCAACCTCCACCCACAGGCATTCAGGCAGTTATATCACATAAGCAGCTAGCCTCATGGTATTTATGCTATCATGGCAACATTCACACACATGTGGCATGCTAAAGCATAAAAGCTTACCTAGTACTCCAAGCCAAAACAGAAACTAGTTAGTAATCATATGCATGATCCTAGTTCATGTTTAAAATGGCTAATACAACACATGCAAAGATGCAATCTAGACAGGCTCGGCTATCCTAAACATGGTATGTGAAATGCAACAAATAACACGTATTCAATTTGGAATTGAAATACAAAGCAGTTAGCATGATGCGCCGAGCCCGGTACATGCAAGACAAATGTATGAATGCACGCATGCATAATATAAGGTATGCTAATTTAAATATGCCCTAAACTAACCATCGAAAGCTAGTAAATAAAAGGGAAGAAAGACATGGGGTTGGAAGACATACACACACTCACACACACTTATTACACAATTGCCCTCGCTCGGAGGGTCCGAATAAATAATATAGTCTGAACAAATAATTAACTACTCTAGCTAATTAAATATTACAAAACCCCTAATTAATTAACAAATTAAATATAGAAGGAAGGTGGCCGCAGCCCCGCCTCGGGATGCGTGAATGATGCATGCTCAACTCGTCTCGCCCGGAAACTCGCTGCCATAGCACTACTGCCTCTGTTTACAATGCCTTGCCCCTCTAAAAATTCTGAAAGTCTCCACATCTGTTCTGAACTTCCTCCTGAGTGCTTCAGAATGCCACCGGCCAGAAAAAGAGGTCACCGGCCATTGGAACAGGACTATCGGCCAAATGTTGGACCACCGGCCAGCCACTGATGGCCGGTCGGCACTGTATATGGCCGGCCGGCCATTGCTTCCTGCAGAATCCTGTTTTTGACAGCAGTAGAGGGCAGACAGTGTATGGTAAGGAAATTCAAAGCAATGTGTGCATGGCCACTCTTCCAATCATGCTATGGACTCATGGAAGTATGACCCTCAGTCCTCGGGCCACCAATCACGCATTTCAATGCATGATGGCCTAAGGCACCAAGTTTGCAATTCAATGTAAATGCATGCAACAAACAAATGAATGCTAACACCCTATCATACTTGAGGTCAAGGGCATTGGCGACCGAGGATTGAGGCACGTTATGTCACTTTAAGTACAAACGCACCCCATTCCTTACGCTTAGTTTGACACCCCAAACCAAGCGAAATGTAATGCAATGCATGTATGCAAAATGGCTCAATCATGCAAATGAAACTAAGGTACAAGCCATGCCAAATGTAATGTAACATAAGCATGCAAGCTAAGTTAATGCAACATAAACATACCAAATATGCAACAAGTGTATGATATGCAACTAGTTAAACACTATGTAAACATGCAAGTATGATGCAATGCAAGCATGAAACCAAAACAATGCAATATGATCATGCAATGGTAGACCTAAGACCCAAAGAGCAGACCTCGGCCCACTCCCAAAATAGTGACCAAAAATGCCCGAAATGGTGGACAAATGCTCATGCAAGCATGCACACCAATAGGCCCAAGACAAGGAGCATTCTACTACAACTACCCCCAAACACTTATGGCATGGACTTTTCAATACAAAACAGAGTTTTAACATACAAAATGAGCTCCCAAAACCCACTGTTATGGCAGCTTAAAGCTTCAAACACATAGCCATGCACAATGACCCATTCCTAAACATGAAAGACCAATTCTTCAAGACATGAAAGGGATAATGAATGCAAGCATACAAGCATGGATTAGGGACTGAAATGACATGATAAGCGATTCCAAATCACTGGAATAGCCTAGCCAATGCATGCTAATGACACACACACCCGATGCCAACATGCTAGAATGCAAAGGGGCCATACAAAGCATATAAAATACAACCAAACCAACACCTAACAGACCTCAAGCATGATAAATCATGACAAAAAGCTTCACAAAGCTAGGCAAAAATATGCAAGCATGATGGTCTAATGGCTAGATGCATTTCTAGGCAAAATGAGGAAATACAAAGCAAGTGTATCAAGAATGAAAGGGGCCATTAATCCAACTGAAAACAGAGACATAATATGACCCAATAATATACAAAAACCTCTGAAAGGGAGCCAAAGAGAACTACTCATGCATGCTACCATTAGGAACCCAAAACATGCACAAATGAGAGACCAAGGGAGAGGGGTGTCCCTCCCCTATGCAAGACCTCAAACCTCCTTCTTCACCACTGAAAATCCACTGGATTTCAGTGGTGAGAAGGCCAACACACAATGGTCACCAAGGCTCAACAAAGGAAGCACCAAAAGGGCCAAACAAGGCCTAAGAGGGGGAGGTCGACCCCAAACAATAAAATGACCTTAATAAAGTGTCTTAAATATGAAAATGCAAGACTTTTTTCAGTTATACTCGAAGTCTAAAACAGCAAGCAAGATAGGCAAAAATCTAGTGCAAGATTGGGGAAAATAAAGCAAGATTGTTACCCTTGAAGAACAGTCCAAGAACAGCAAGGTCAGGCCCCTTCTTGTGATCAAAACCAGCTTAAAACTTCAAGAACAAACCCTCAAGGCCTCCCAAGTCGAAGCATGGTGTAATAGTGTGTGTCTTAGTGCAATACTATGAACTAAACACACTTTTAGGTCACAAAACACACACAAAAGAGGAGAGAGAGGGAAATATAGAGAGAGAGAGGGATGTATCTTAGAATGTATATGTATAAGCTTTGGTTTTTTGCTGAACAAGACAAAGGAGGGGATGGGTTCCTTTTATAGACAAAGGCAAGGCTCCAAGCTTCTCAAAGAAGCTAAGTGAAAGGGGCAAAGGGACTAAGCTTCCAATGGAAGCTATCCCCAAAGGTGCAAGCTTCTTGAGGAAGCCAAGACAAGGGGTCAAAGCTTCCTCAAGAAGCTTTGAGCAAAGGGTGCAAAAAAAAGGGTCAAAGGTGCAAAACAGCCACATATATGCACGGGGGTAGGTCTGGTGCATTCCAGCTGGCACAGCTACCATGCACCATGCCTGGAAAAGGTAAAAAGGTGGCACCGGCCAGAAAAGAAATCCACCGGCCAAACATATGGTCGGCCGGCCACACCAAAGGCCGACCGGCCAATGGTATATTTCACCAATGGCCGGTAGCCTCAAAACACGGCCGGTGGCCTCAAGCCATGGCCGGTGGGTGTCAGGGGTAGCTAACAAGCTACTCTCTACCCTTGGAAACAAAAAAAAAAAAAAAAAAAGTGTTTGGTGCAAAACCAAACACAGAACAGTCGGGTTGAGAGATCCTGAAGCAAGGTGCGCAGCCGAGACTTCCGGGAACTCAAAGCGAAACACGAACATGGGTAATCACCAAGTGTTCCATCAGTGACGTCCAAGTCTTGAGGACGGTAAAAAATGGGGTGTCTACAACGAGTAGTCAGTGTGAGCAGTGTTTTGCTCTCTACCTAACTGAAGGGAGTGGATGAAGCAAAAATTCACGCACTATAATACAGTGCGTTGAAGTATCACTTGAAGTTGAAAGATTAGCGCTTAGAAGTTGAAAAATCTATCAACATTAAGTGAAAAGATAAGCACCTAGTGGCTGCAAAATCTATTAGCACTGCCAACTTGTCTAAAGTCTAGACACTTACTATTTTCACACTTGAGTGTGAGACATGAGGAGGTGCTTCTTTGTATCATTCCTTAGCTAGCCTAACGCTTTTGAATGACGTTTACCACTAAGCCCAAAAGTTATAGCATAGTAATGAAAAGGTCAAGGCTAACAAGGTTGTTATGACTCTAAGAATTTGACACATCGCACGTGAGAGCATTGTGTTGAATTAGACTCTTTAGCCTAATTCACGCTTAAGTTACTTCAGGAACTGTCATAAATTGATAGCTTATTCTCTCATTCTTGTGGATAGTAGAATTCATTGTAACTAACTATGAAGCGAGAAACAAAGATGGCAAGAGGAGTATCGTCATGTTTCAACTAGATGCAGTAAAGTGTATGGAGAATAAAATTGACTTGAAGGTGCAGGGGATTAGCACTTACTAGTTAAATTTGCAACTTAGGTGCACTTGATATCTCCATGACATCCTTTTATGATCTAGTGAACATGAATTAGTCGTGAGTCATTACCTAGTTGGGTCTAAACCTTTACACTTGTCTTTGAGAACTCACACATTAGGATGATTGGAATTAATTTATGACATTGGTCATGAACCGGTGGCTTGTTATACTTAATCACATTAATGAGAAGATGACATGGATGGTTTGAGTAGGCCCTCTCGGGTCCACTCACTTGTGACCTCTTGCTCTCATGTGAATGTGTAACTTTGTTCACAATGGTTGTGCACAAGTAAGTAGGAAAGCCGCAGAAGGGCATCTGTATTGGCGCATTTAGTCCACTATGATATTTGTGACTGGATATGTGTAAGGGTATGATAGCTAGCCCTAATCTCGACACATTTATAGATTACGATACGCATATTAGTCAAGACTATTTGATCTCCCATAAGTCAAAAGTTTTGAGATGATTTTTGACACTGCACATATGAGGTCGAGATCAATTAGATAAGAGCTTTCGTGCTTTTAGTTTTGACCAAGGCAGCGAGTATCTATTTGAGTTGTCTGTTAGAAAGCTCTGTGAAGAGAAATAGATGATTAGAAAATTCATTATGAGATAATCTTGATATGGATAATTGTCAATATATTAGATGATAATTATTAATTAGATATTATTGATATGAGATAGATATTAGCTGGGATAATACATCTATCCTATGGGTCTTCTAACTCTCCTATATAGACAGACCTTGGGTTCTGTATTTCAAACAGCAAAAATGATACGTTCTCTCTTCCCATAAACCATTATGCCTTTGTACTGTGAATAGTGTTGGTAGTTCTCTAATAGTTCTACTTCGCTACTGGGAATTATTCAAAGACATCAATAGAGGCTCGTGATTTACCCACATGATCCATAGATTCGATTTGAGCGTGAAAGGTATACCCGAATCTGTTTATTTCCGCTAATTATTATTTCTTATTTTTCCTACAAGAATAAATGAAGGAAAATGGTTTTACGTAAGTTAGTAACTGAAGATAATCATGGTCTATGTTCTCCAAAAAGTATACTTCTATTTTAGGGACACAGAAAAATAAATCTTGCTCAGACAAATCCCATTGATATGCTTAATGAAACTAGTGCTAGAAAGATGATGTTAATATTGAGTCAAGAATGTTATGGTGAATAGTGGTTGTATCACAATGGATGTCCAAAATTATTTGGGAAGTAAAAGAAGAAAACTTTTGAAAGATGGTGATACACAAACAAAGTACAATTACTTCATAAAAAGTCAATAAGAGAATCCAGACTTCATTTATGTAGTTCAAGTGGATGTAAATCATTGTATGGGAAATTGCTTTTTGGCAAATGCGCAGTCAAGGTTGGTGTAGACACTCCATTTTGACCGACCTTAAGACCTGGGGTGTGATACCCATGTTCTGTATTATGTTAATTGATCCCTAATACGTATGTGATTATATATTTTGCTATGATTTTGTGTGCCATTATAGGAATCTATGTGACTTTGGAATCCTATCTGTTCACCGTAGGAATACCTGTTTGAATAATCTGCTTTGGAAATTAAATTGAGGGCCTTATCGGCCACCGAACCCGAAATTGGTTACGCCATTGTGATTGGCATAATTTTTAAAGCCTACGGTGAAATTTAATTGAAGATTTGTTCAGGTCACTTAAATTGATTTAATTGAGGAATTAAGTGCCCAACTATTTTTATATTAAAATATAATATTAGTGGGGCTTGTTGTATATTAGCACTCACTCCCCTTTGACTCTATTGAACTCAAAATCTGAGTTATACCATTGAGAGAGAGAGAGATCCGGCCTTAGTGAGAGAAAGGGAGAGGAGTTGTGCAAATTTTGGCTTAAAGCTTGGGAACCTTGAAGATTATTCAAGATTTGATCATAGATTGTGAGAATCAAGCTCCTAGGTGAGTAATTCTTGGATTATAAGTTGTAGTTTTGTGTGCTCAAGCTAATTTGGTGATCAAGAATGAGATTGAAATGAAATTGAGTTGAATTTGTTGTAATGGAGACCCATATATGCATGCATGTGTATAATTGTCTTGAATATTGCATGTTTGAGCTTAAAGGGTATGATCCATGTAAATTGTAGTTGAACCTCATGTTTTGATCACCAATTATGCATTTAAGTTGAGAATGTAGCCAATTCATCACATGCATGTACATATTATAAGAATGGGAGCTTGAATGCATGAATTTGTGCATTGTTGATGAGTTTGGCATATTTTGGGACATACATGTAGATAAACCAAGAAATTGAGCTCCATAATGTTATAATCTTGCATTGGTACCATGTTAGTATGATTATATTTGAGATTTGAGCCATTGCATGCAAGTATTGTGGCTGGAAATTTGAATTGGAGCTCAAGAACACAATCTGGGTTTTCCAGATTTTTGATGTCCGCTCGAGCGGGGTAATGGCCGCTCGAGCGGGAAAATCGTGCTCCCAGCACTTTTTGCAGAGTTGGATGTACGCTCGAGCGGTATATTCCACGCTCGAGCGGGGAGCAATTATAGACAGACCTTCCGCTCGAGCGTCATAACTAACGCTCGAGCGTAATTTTCATGCAACTAGTACTTTTGCAGGCCTTAAGGGTCCGCTCGAGCGTGGAAGCTGACGCTCGAGCGGGAACCCTATTTTCTAAAATTCTGCTTTTGCGTCCCGTGTTCTGTTTTCCGTTCTCTTTCACATGTAAGCCCCTTAGGCATGTGTTAAGCATCGTAAATGAATTAATAAGATAAGGATAAAGCCTAAAGAGGAATATGTGAATTAAAGAACGGATTGAACTGTTAGTGACCCTTTTGTGTTCATGAAATATGTAGGGTCAAGCTCCACGGCAAATCCGCAAGCCGATCACTGTGAGTAATATCAATATTCGAATGCTTGTGAATGTCCAATTGTTTATTCCCTTATGAGCTTTATGAGTTGCTAATTGGGATTGTGGACAAAAGTCTGATATGAATAAACATAAATGGACCAAAGGTCGTTTTGGTAAACATAAATGGACCGAAGGTCGTTTTGACTGATATGAATGGACCGAAGGTCGTTTTGACTTATATGAATGGATCGAAGGTCGATTTGACACATATGAATGGACCAAAGGTCGTTTTGACACGAATGTATGGGCCGAAGGCCGTTTTGACATGAATGTATGGGCCGAAGGCCGTTTTGACACGAACGTATGGACCGAAGGCCATTTTGACATGAATGAGTGGGCCAAAGGCCGTTTGATGAGAATAAACAGGCCGAGGGCCGTTTTGAGATAAATAATCGGGCCGAAGGCCGTTTTGACATAGATGGAAATCCGAACGGGCCAAAGGCCAGAACGTTGAAACTACAAGTCACTTGATTGAAATTCGTATAGTTATATATCTGTTAAATAGAAATATGAAATGGGCCCGAGGCCGTTTGGAACCTGTTGTTCTACAATTGTTATGTAATTTCTGTCTTTGATATTATTCACTGGGCTATCGCTCACGCTCATTCGTGTGTTTGTAGGTGAGCCAAGAGAAGTACAAACCCAGCCCCAGTGAAGTCTGCCATGAACAACATGAGTTTTGAAAGGTCAACCTTGTGTCTCACGCACGAGACCCACCCTTGCCATTTTGCTATGTATTTATATTTTGTTTTGTTGGCAAGGACCTTGTGTATATTTGTAGATAGTCTGTTATGGGTTGGCTCGGTTTAGATGATCCTGTTTGTAAAGAAGTTATATTACTGTACTTTTGATGTGGGTTATTAACGCATATGTGTATGGTTTGTTGATGTGCATATAAGCACAGCTCTATGGACAAAGTTTTAAGTTTTGCTTCCGTTTGGCCCCTTTACTCTGACGAGTTATGTCTGTTTTGGTTTGAGGCCGTAGGTAATCACAGGATTACTGGCCGGTCATGTCCTTAACCCATAGGGACGGGTTGGGGTTGTGACATGGGGGCTCTATTCCAGATACCCGATGATAAAAGTCGTGATGTGCTATCCTTCGAATTCCTCAGCAGGAAAGTCGGATTCAAGCTTTAATCCCGACCTTACACATATTTTGGCCAAACTACTTTAGACCTTCTTAAAGACCTTTTCAAAACGTTTTGGTCGTGTTGTTCCAGACATTTTTACAATATTCCGAAAGCTCGCATTTCAAATTCCAAGTGTTATACTTTCTCAGTAAACCAAGCAAAGGACAAAGTGGAGATGAGTGAAAGGGAGGAGAATTTTCTTGAAAACCCATGTTTTCCTTTCAGAACTAGTCCGACCGTACAATACTTGATCTGGCTGTACAATTTTTATATCTAGTAGTACAAAAAACCTATGGCTCAGTGAAAAATGGTTGGTTGAATTAATTATGTGTAGGCTGAATAAATTGTCTGGGAAATAGAGCACTTTTAGAAAAATTGGCTTCCATGCATGTGGGATTGCCACTTGTGCATTTGTGAGGTGAATTTCGTGGATATTTCCCTCGAAGTCTATAAATATAACCGCCCCACTTCATTCTTGATTGTTAAGAATTGATTCTAAGAGCCTTAGACACTAAACCACTCTAAACCCAAAGTTTCTCACTTTTCCACCTCTCTCTTCATACATACACCACATAAACACAATTGAAGCTTGAACTTGAAGCTTCTTGCTGAGAATCCAACCATATTCAAGAGCTTTGAGGGTGGTAGAAAGAGAATTTGATAACCAAGAGTTATTCCTTCCTTATAAAGGTAAATTTTGAAACTTTCTCATCTATTTTCTTTCTCTTTCTCTCTCACCAAACACCATCTTTTCAGAGCTTTCTTGTGTTTAAATATATGATTTAGCTTGTAGAAGTGGAAGGCTTAGCCACCCTTCCATAGATGATGTAGCTTCTTTACCTTTTTTCACTTTCTCTTGCTTTCTCACCTCCCAAGCACTTCATTTCAGCATTGTTTTTCAATTATTTAGATTAGATATGGACTTGTATAGAGGGTTGTGGTCCTTCCCTATGCTTTCCTTTCCTAGTTTAGTTGTTTGCTTTCATTAACTACAACTTTCATGCAATTTTTCATCATTTTTTTTATCATCCAAGTATTTTTGGTTCATGTGATTCAATCCATACTCAATCCTAATGAGTATTTGTGGTTGCTTCATGGAATCCATTGGATGGTACTTTGCTATCTTTCTCTTTCTCTTCATTTTCTTTGAAGCCAAGTAAGAGTTTTGTTATTGAAAGTGTTGGAAACCCTCTTTTCAATCCCTTTTGAACATGGAAATTGATGTTACGTCCTTATTTCATGAGTAGGAGGATGAGTTTCCAATTATTCTTGATGACGTAATCTATTACTTTCAAAGTTTCTCCCTAGAAATGGTGGCAATCTATTCTCTCCAATTAATAGCATGAATTTTGGTATTAATTTACCTTTATTCACAAAGAGATCAATGTAGGTTTCTATTTATTTCTTTGGCTTGACTTTTTCTAGCTTCATTTTCTATACATGTTACGGTTTTTTTTTTTTTTTTTTTTGATATCTTTTGTGCATATCATATTGCATTTCTTGTTGTTGGATAATTTGTGAGGCCAATCTACATCTCCCTTGAATATCTCTTCATGATAGGCATAAGTAAAAAGGATGAATATCCTTTAGAAATGTTGTGTTTGCTCTGTTTTGGCTTTGCTGCACAAAAATAGGTATTTCCAGATTTTATGTACAACCGAACAAATAAAGTGTACGGCCAATAGTTTTTATGTACAACCAAACAATTCATTTGTATAGCCAAATGGTTTTTTCAAGCAAAACAGAGTGACTCCCCAATAGCAAATAGAGCAATTTCTGGAGAATGATACCTTGTGCACTTGCAACTCCTGTTATTTTTATTCTCATGATTTGTTAGATTCGACTTTTATTTCGTTGAATGATTGCTTCATGTAATAATTTCTAAACCCATTTCTTTTTAATCCTTTCATTGTAAAGGCTTGATGTAATAATTTTCAACCCCATTTCTTTTTATTCCTTTCATTTTAAAGGCTTAATGTGATAATTCCCAACCTCCATTTCTTTATATCATTTTCTATGTATGTCTTCCAATCCCCGTTTCGTTCTATTCCTCTTATTATCATGCTCTTCAAATCTGTTGATAGCATCATGTTTTGTTTATCATAATCCTTAGCGCAAATTACACTAACTGTCCCTATAGTTTGGGGCTCGTGTCATTTTGGTCTCTGACTTTTCAATTGTGAAACATTGGACCCTAAATTTTGAATCTTATTCCAAATAAGAACAATTGAAGATAACATGCTCGATTTCAAGAGCAAACTCGTCAATTTGATAGAATATAAACTAATTTGACAAAAATAAATGTCAAAAAAATATTTTTGAATTTTTAAAAATTATTTTTACCCACTAAAGATAAAATTATGTAAAATTGATAAATCTTTTAGACATTTATTTATTTATTTATTTACTAAATTAATTTTTATTATGTATTTGGATGATGATCATCTAATGGGTGATTATTAGGCTTTTAACGTGTAATTGATATATTTAATATATAAAATATTTTTAGTTTTGAATTTTTTGATTTAATAGATTGGTTTAATAATGATATCAAAGTTGTCATCATATTTAACTTTTGAAAAAATATAAACTAATTTAATGAAAATACCCATTACATGATCATCATCCAAACACATAATAAAAATTAATTTGGTAAAAAAAAAAATAAATGTCTAAAAGATTTATCAATTATACATAATTTTAGATATAGTGGGTAGAAATAATTTTTAAAAATTCAAAAATATTATTTTGACATTTATTTATGTCAAATTAGTTATATTTTATCAAATTAACGGTTTTGCCCTTGAAATTGAGCAATGGTATCTTCAATTGTCCTTATTTGGAACAAGATTCAAAATTCAGGGTCAAATGTGTTATAATTGAAAAGTCATGGACTAAAGTGATACAAAGCTCAAACTATAGGGACTGTTAGTATAATTTTCCCTAATCCTTATGCTCGTATCCATGTTTCATGCATTCAGATTTGGCTCATTTTGCATTTATGAATTCTATCATTCCTTATTTGATTTTGTGTGCTACCTCATGCTTTTAGATGATTCACATGTCATATATTAGTAGCCGAATCTTTAGTCGTATTCTTGTGTATATATTGCATTAGTATTATGCATATAAGATCATGCATATTTTGCTAACTATTTTTCTTTATCTTTTCGTTGGATGAGAGTAAATACGAGATGGGCATTTATAGTTTTAGCATCCAACTTGTACATAATTTGCTTATTATGTTTAGCATTTTACCATGCACCTACTTGCTTAGTTGATCTATGTCTATGATTGCCAGTGGATGGAGGTTGTGTCGCTAAATTGGAATGATGTTATAACACCCTGAAATAATTAACAATAACCCATTTGTTAACAGTACTACAATTTATTAACAATCTCATATCTTCCATTCATTTTATCTTTGATGATTACAAAAGATGACATGTGCAATATATATTCACAAATCCTGGATTCTGAATCTATAGTATATGGCATGGGTACAAGAGTAAAAAAGAAAAATAAAACCAAGTAATGAAATACCGTAATGGCTACAACTTTCCAAGACGATGCTTGGTTACAACAAAATGAGTTTAGACTCAATACAAGTAAAGCCTGAGGCTTGAACAAAATATTTACATCAAGAAACCAAAAGGAAGCCTTAAGCTCCAAGCCCTCCCAAGCTATGTCCTTGGCGGAGGCATATCATCAACACCTGAAAGTTGTTTTCCACATAGGGTGAGCCAAAGCCTAATAGAGTTGCTCTAACATAACATATGAATCTTAGCAAAATCATAAGGTGAATGCACATGCATGACATGTTGCAAACATTCCCCGTTTTCCATCTCAAAATAATGCAATGCTAGATTATATATCAATTCATGAAAATAATCCTTTTATAACATAATATAGGGTTGTGGATACAAAACACTGGGAATCTATAGGTATGTGTCTACCAGTAGACTATACAAGCACTACCAAAGTCATTTTACCAGTACTAACCGGAAGGATTGGCACCTAACCGCACAAGTTTTTGGACTTTCACCAAAGACACACAGGCCAACATCATAACCACAACCACATCCCCTAACTAGATTCACTAAGATATTTACCCCTTTTTTTCTCAAAATAAATACATTTACAATGTTCAATGTGTAATGATACTCAATGCATAATGGATGAGAAATTAGTTTCAATTCAACCTAATCCTCCTGCAATGTTTACAACAATCAAGACTATCCTCCATTAATAGCCCAAAACAGATATTTCTATTCAATAGATAATTTTCATCAAAAGGTACAATTTCAACAATTACAATATGAGTGATACTATATATCCAACTCCACCATCATCATCAACATAACCATTATTCCAATTTCACAATATCCAACATCATTTTCCAATTCCCTTTTACGATTCCAAATATCCAAAATTAGGGCAAAACCCCCATTTTCTTACAAAATCAATTTTAAGAAAAGATTTCCACCATTTCCACCCAACTCATCCAAAACCATATTTCCATAACCATTTTCAAGAATCAATTTGAAAAACCCTTCTTTTGATTTTAAACCAAACCCTAGTTTTTCTCAAAATTCCCAAATCAATGACCCTTTTCAAAGGGCAAATAACTAAGCTAAAAATCATATAAAAGAGTCTAAGAAATCCCTACCTCAAAGTAGAAGACATGAAGGAAAGATGGGTAGAACTTGACGGAGTCAAAAACACAAAATGCTCCGATTAAAACAAAGCCCTCGATGTGCTCAACGTTTTTCTCCAAAGGACTAGGGTGAGGAAACTCACGAATTAAGAGTATTTGAAGCAAGAAATGAGAACTACAGAAAGAGAGTGTATGGATCTAGAGTTTTGGAATTTTAGAGAGAGAAAGAGATAAAAAAAAAAACAAAAAAGTGATCCAAGAGGCCTTTCTCTCAGACTGATATACGCACAGACCACTCTAGCGTAGGAATGGTCGCTCGAGTAATAGACACAAAAAGAAGACACTGCTCAAGTGACCAAAACCATTGCTCGAGCACACAATGACCCCCTCCCAATAGTTCAGACCTGCAAAAGTTCGTTCAAGCGCAAAAAAGACCGCTCAAGCGCAAAAAATGGTCGCTTGAGCGAATGAGCAAAATTCTAGGTAACAACTCTTTGAAAACTAACTTCCCAACCTATTTCAAATACAACCAAAATTCCCAATAGCCAAACCCAACAAACAACAAGATGGAAATTAGTTGAACAACAGTTAAATACAGGGGTTTTCAGATCCAAAAGAAATAAAAGGGCATGGTTTAAACCAGAATAGTTATAGATGTTGACTTTTTTTATGCATGTGAGCTCGATTTCCTTTTAGTTGTACATTTTTTCAAAAACTCTTTCAAAATGCGTGAGATGAAAGCAATCCAAAGTAAATGACATAGTTTATAATTGCTCGCTTCACATAGTAAATTTTAGCATTAATAATATTCAGAACATGAGCATATATTGTCTATAAATCTCATAGTATGATTTAGTAGAGGCCGATCCTTTAATCAAGTGAGCGGAGGTATTCAATTCATGACCTTCTCCCCTCATGCCTAAGGTCCCAAAGCAAGACATCTTTCACTGTGCTGGACAATGGCCTTTGACACGAGTCATACGTTTCCTAGTTTTCCTAAAAGATTAGGTGGCGACTCTGTGATCTGGTGGTACAGTCCATTTCTGGCATATTTTGCAATTAGTGCATTTTCTATAGATTTTCTGGATCTGGATTCTCATTTATGTTTAACACACTGTGTTGAGAAGATCATGGTAGCATAATTGAGCAAAGTATGTGTAAAAAACATTTATGAGATTGTATTTAGCAGCTCATAATAGACCACCATGAGACATACTTCAAACTAGGTATGGAGTTTTATTTGCAACATCCAGGAACGATGAATGAATTCGTTAATTGATATACATACCTCTGCATAAACTCTACTCTAATACAGAGATCAAAACAATTAGTATAAAATATGCATTGAAAATGACAACTAGTCCTTATTTAAATATGGATTGTGAAGCCATCATGGACAAGCAAGAAAAAATTGGTAACCTAGAAAAGGATAATAAAATTGATCCATGTAATAAATTTCTAGCAATGTCTCCTACTATGAACTTACGCATTTTACCACCGTATTCCACAAAGCTCCATCTAGTTGTCTTTTACACTCTCCCTTCTTTCATCGCCTTTCTAACCTTCTTGATATCTTCCCACCTCACTTTAGAAGCATATATATTTGAAAGCAAAACATAATTTCCAAAATTTTGTGGTTCTAGCTCGAAAAGCTTGTGTGCAGCAAGCTCCCCTAGGTCAACTCTTTTGCAAATCTGGCTAGTATTTAAATTAATGTCTTTGCTTCATCTAACTTACCCACCCGACCTAACAAAACAACCATGCACGCATAATGATCGACTTATGGATCTTTTATCGATTCAAAGATTTTGTTTGTTCTACCAGTCTAGCATGGCTACATGCTATTAGCACACCAATACAGGTTACGCATTCGAGTTCAATTCCTTCTTTTCAATAATCCATACTTGTAGTAATAAAATAGTAGTGTTCCTCCTACAAGTGATAAATGATTGATTACAAATATCTATGATATATCTTCTCTATAAAGGACTAGAAATGCCTTCTTTACGTATCATTGGAAAGTGCATTAACATAAATATGATGGTAAGAAGAGACAATACAAAAGTCTGTAAACTATAAATACGAGTCAAACTGGATTTGTCCCACACTAGCACTTCCACGCAATAATTCTACCAAAGGTGATCCTATTACAAGAATAGCTTTAGGTACCCCTGTTACAATTTTTACTACCCAATAACCAACTCGGTCCCATGGTAAGATTAATTAGACTAATTAAGATTAGGAACTAAACATGATTAGTTAGAGTTAAACTTGATTGATTAAGCTAATGAAACAATTAGTGGCCTAAGCTAATTGGTTCCTACAACAAAAGAGAGAATGATGGAGAAAGTTAGAGAGAAATTTTGTTCATGAGAGCTAGAAAAGAAGAAAAGATAAAAGAATAAGAAATAGGAAGAAAATCAAAATAAGTTCAAATTCAAGCCTAGAAATTCAAGAAAAATCATCAATAGGTAAGAAATTCAACCCTCGTGAGACTAGATCGGAGATCAAGAGTTCGAATTGTTGGGCGCGCTCGGGTACTCCCGGGACACCTACAGTTGGCTTACCAACATTTCGGAGATGTAGTCACTTTCAAAGCTACTTACTTAACTAATCGTTATGTTATGTCCCTTGTTCCTTTTATGGAAGTTAACCACCACCACCAATCATTTATGTTTGGATGTGCTTTACTTTTAGATGAGACAACATAATCTTATATATAGCAATTAAAAATTTGGCTTGAAGCAATGGGTAGACATAATCCTTCTATTATTATTACAGTGATGACAAGGCCATGGCTAAGGCAATCACACATGTATTATCTAATACTATTCATCATTTGTGCATCTGGCATATTTTGCAAAAAGTTTCTGAACATTTGGCTCATGTTTATAACAAGTATTCCTCATTTCAAGGAGAATTTCATTATTGCATTCATGATACAGTTACAATAGTAGAGTTTGAAAATAAATGGGATAAACTAGTTTGCAAATATGAGTTAAGGGAAAATGAATGGTTTAAAGATTTATATGTGAGGCATGAAAAATTGATTCCAACTTACTTGTGGAGAATATTTTGTGCCGAGATGTCAACAACACAAAGAAATGAGAGCATGAATAAATTTTTCTAAGATTTTTCCCATGCTAGTACATTGGTAAGCGACTTTGTCCATCAATACGAGAAAGCACTGGATACAAGATACCAGAGGGAGAAAGAAAAAGATGTTAAAACAAGAACAACAAAAGCAATTTTGAAGACATGTTATAAAATGGAGGCAGAGGTGACAAAAGTGTACACAAGAAAATTATTTTTGTTGTTCCTTGAGAATTATTTTCAAGCCAAAAGCACAAAGCATCTAAATATCTTGAGCAACGAACAACGAAAACATATAAGGTAATGCTAAATGGGAAAGAAAAGTCAATATATGAAGTAGTGTTTGATGGTCTTGAAATGAAAGCAACTTGTTCGTGTCATATGTTTGAATTTGTTGAATTTTTTTGCAGGCACATTCTTATAGTTTTTGTTGAAAAATCTCTTGTTGATTATGTCCCTCAACAATATGTTCTTTGAAAATTTGAAGGATATGACACTAGAAGGCAAACAAATTTCTTCTACTTTGATGAGAAACAGTTTGATGAGTGAATTTTTTTAAGTTGTTGAAAAATGATAAAAATCATAGAAGAAACATGATTATGTTGCACTTACTTTGAAAATACCAAAATTTTATCTATGGATGATGAGAGTAATGAAATTGAAAATGATGGTAATTTGGGAAATAAAATACTAGATGGTAGAAGTCAAGTCTTCTCCACTATATAATTCACTTTGCAAGATCCTCTTTCCGTTGCTTCAAGAGGATGATTCAAATCGCTTAGACAAAAACATCTCAAAGAGAATCATGTTGGAAAGAAACAAAAATGTAGCATTTGCAAGCAAATAGGGAATATAAGAATTAATTGTCATACACAGAAGCAACCAAGGTGATATATGTGATTGTCCCCCCCCCCCCCCCTCATTCTCTCTCTCTCTCTCTCTCTATATATATATATTTGACATATATGTGAACTTTTTACGATTTTTAGTTATCAGTCGTTGTGGTGTTGGTTATGACCTATTTTAGTTATACCTAATCAAATCTTTGGTGTCTCAAATGATTTTTTTTGCTATAATTCATTGTAATTCATTTAAGTATGACTAAAAATGATTTAATTATGACATAAAGTGGTATCAACACCACAAAATGTCATATATCCCTTTGAGAGATTACAATACTGTCAAAACGTAAGCAACATAGCTAAAAATTGCAAGAAAAATTCAGTCTGTATTTTGTCAAGATCTCTTAGCACAAACAGCTCAATGCAGCTTCATATTAATACAACACAGCATTAGTTGAAATGCTTTAGACTCAAGGTCTCATGAAACAAATATATATATATATATATATAAAATCAATGCTTAAACTGGGATATTGTAGCACCTTCAATGAGCTTTTGGTGTCAAGTGAGATATTGAAAAGAAAAAAAAAATTCAATGCTCCGTAATGGAAATATTTCCATTTTATTTTTCAGAACTAGCAATACAAAAATTTTACTGTAATTAGTAGAAAAATACGTAGGATTTAATTAGAAATGTATTACACAGGAAGATCTAATAAATTGAAAATCAAACTGAAAATTTAATTTTTCTCCAATGCAAATAAGTAAACATAGAATCAAAAAATATATATATGAATAGCTTCACTGGGGAAACAAAATACAGTATATAAATCTTCCACAAGCAAAAAAAAAATTGAAGCAAAAAAAAGAAAACCAAGGTTAAGAGCAGATATCACAGAGGCAAATCATCGAACAAATCTGTCATAACCCGCTCTCCGTACCCAAGGGTTAAGTATCGTGATGGCTAGTAACTGAAGTTACCTCTGGCCAATTCTTAAACAAATTACTAAACGCGAGCGGAAAAATATTTAAGTGAGGGTACTAAAATAATCATTGGAGCTTCTATATAATTACATTGTCAGAGCTGAACTATGTCTACAAAATGCTTTGTACCTACCCCACGCATTGGCCCTGACATGTCACCTGAAAGTGGTAAACAACTATAAGCACATGGTAGAGTGAGAAATATTATACTAAGAGCATAAATGCATAAAATTCACCATGGAAAATTATTGGCTAAACAAAGCTTGATATTAAAATACAGAGTATATAATACAGAGATTATTTGAAATATAATACAGAAATCATATAAACAAATTAATCGTAACCACGGTATAGAACAGAACAAAACCGATGTATGAACTCAAGAGGTGGCTCGTACAAACTCTAGAGATGGCTCCCACCATAGTGTAGCACTTAGCTCTTTACAGCACTTTGCTCCACACGAGAAATCATAACCACGGTACAGAACAGAACAGATGTATGGACTCAAGAGGTGGCTCGTACGAGCTCTAGAGATAGCTCCCACAATAGTGTAGCACTTAGCTTCGTACAACACTTTGCTCCATACCAGAAATCAGAGTGTTAGTGGATCCATGACAGACAGAGGGTTACAAAGTGACTAATCAGAGGGCCAATGGTTATTTAAGTCCCCCAAGGCATGGGACCTCCGTGGTGGTACTCATAAAATAATTACTCAAAACATATTTTAATAAACAGTTATATCCATGAGTTTTCCTTATTATATAAAATAAGGTTCATAAAATAAATAACATAATTAAAAATACTAATATAATCTATAACACACAACTTACGTAAAATAAATTATGGTAACTAAAAACATAGGTAAAATATATTATGGTAACTCAAGGTACATTATAACTCATCTTAAAATTAATACCTCACTCTTTCTTTCTACTACCAAAAACCCTTTTGACTTCTAGTATTTTCTTCCCCTTTTCTTAGTTTCTTTTCCTTGTTCTATTCACAGCACCACCACTCCTTTTATACTAAGTTTCATACTTGCTCAACAAGTTTGGGTGATACGAAGCCTCTCTATTTTGTAGCCATCATCATGTCCTGGACTTGAAGCTTATCCCTCAAATGGATAAGTTTAGATAAGTTGTATATTTACACTTTGACCCCTAAATTTCTTACTAATTACATTGTTTTACAAAATTACACATAATAATACAAAATAAATCGTATATTTTCCCAACTGTGATTAAATAATATTAGTATAAATTTTAAAGAATAAGTAAAAATCTGAATTGTTACAAAATCTAACACAATCTTTGCTTGCAAACATAGGTGAAGTGCTCATCCCACATGCAAGAGAAGAAGCACCATTTCCTGAAAACTCTTTTAGCTTTCTTACTCAAGCGTAGAGTCCTCCAGCTTCGAGTCCATTCCAAAAAACTCTCATTAGACATCCAGCTTCAAGTCCTCAATGGCACCATCTCCGACTTATCTCTCGGATTTTTCACCAAATTTCCTTTGCAAGCAAAAAATATACCCAAACAAAAAATGAAAGATTTGAAATTACAAAGAGAATGTTGATGTACCTACAAAATTACTGATAGTTTATACATGATTACTTTCATCAAACGCATTGAACCACTCATTTAACCATGGTTAAGATGAAGAAAGCTATTAAATATGTTGCACTACTCTATCTCCAAGTTATTAAACGAGTTGCCTCACAATCTCCAATGTTATATGACATGTTAGGATATGATAGGCTATCCGTAAATATCAATAGTTAAACTTAATTTCTAAAAATAATGATAAGCATATCATTTTTGTTTTCAAATTATGTTAGTGCCAAAACTTGGTTAATAGTAAGGGTTGTTTGGGACAAACTTTTGAGCTTCTCTCTCTACCCTTTTCTTCTTCTAGGGTTTCCTTTTTGAGCACCGTTGGGGGTGGGGGAGGGGGGCTCCGGCCTCCGGCCGCCTCTCTCCTCCTCTCTAGCCCCTTTCTCTTCCGTTTTCCTCTGCCATTTTCTGGTCAATAAGCTTTGGAAGCTTTGCTTTCCATCTTCTCCCTCCTTGTGAGGTGTGTTTCCCCTTTTGGTGGGTGTACAGTCTGTCTTTCTCCACTCTTCCTTCACTCTGCCTCACTCCAGCCGTAGCCCTCCCCAGACCCGCCGTCTACGTCCTCTGTGCTTCACACCGGTGTCACCAACACCACATCGACCCCAACTCTGCCACTTCTCGCTGGATCTGCTGCCTCTACACACCGACCTCCTCGGTTTTGGCTTATAGGAGCTTATGTACAAGCCCATGGTGGAAGTGTGCTAACCCACTGGTTTGAGGTTGAGTTTTGGTCTTTTTGTTTTGTTTTTTGGTTTGGTTTTGCCTATGGAATCCATAAGTGCTTGATGATGCTTACCCACTTTGTGGTTGAATTCTATGATCTATTCTTGGCATGCTCTACGGCCATTTGTTGGCCTCTGCTTGCAGTACGAGCACAAGCACTTGTTGTGCAGCTGGTTTTTTTTCATAGTTTTACTCCTATGTTTTCTTTGTTTCTCATCTTTCCTTTGATGGTGTAAGTGTTTTTTTTGGATGGATTCTCTCCTTGTAAGTGCCGTTTGGCTACTTTAATGATATTCCTCTTCTGATCAAAAAAAAAAAAAAAAGTAAGGGTTGTTTGGGAATTGCTTATATAGTTATTTTTTTATATATATTTGCTTATTTTGTTACCCTTTTTTTTTTTTTTTTTTTTTTTTTTCCCAAATGGTGTTTGGGATATGCTTATTTGTTGTCTTTTTTAGTTTTGACAAATAATATAATATGTTGTCCCATCAAATGATTGGCAGGTTGTTTCTTCATTTTACCCTTCATGCCATGGGACATGTGTTAGATAATGAAAGGAATTAGGGTAAATTCTTTATTTCATACTTCAAATCTCATTGTTTTGGGGATAAATTTCACTAATGGTCACTATAGTTTCTTCCAAGTTTTATTTTAATCACTCTCATTTCAATTGTAATACATTTTCTCTTTAATTTTAAACTGTGTCAAATGAATCCAATTGAAAATTACAATCCATATTTTGGATGGAAAATGATCACATACATGGCATGTGACCAATTTTCAAGGGTAATATAGTCATTCACCCGTTCTTCTAATTCAACCCACTAACTTGAGTTCCTTCAATTTGAGTGTAACAGCTCGGGTCGAGACCCGACCCTCATTTCCTTTTCATATAGAGATAGTTGCATTAAAAAGGTTTTTTTTTTTTTTGGTCATAATTGAACTAAGTCTGAAAATTTTCTATGAAATTTTGATTTTTCAAAACTTACGATTTTGAAAATAATTTTTAGCGGTAATTGTTCCTCATATATTGAATAGTCTAATTTGATTTTATGGGATTTTCCTATGAGATATTAGCCACTTTACTTTGACGTCAAACTTACTAATTTCAGTCAAAAAATTATTTTTGTACTGAAACTAGGGAATTCACTTTTTGATTTAATTGGATTTTGATTTTTTTTTTTTTTTTTTTTTTTGTATTTTTCTTTGAATCCAAATGGGAGGTATTTCATTATTTGTATTGTAAACTTAAGTAAATTAAATATAAATGTAAAAGGCTAAATGAAAACATTTACTTAAATTGTTACATATGGAAATAGGGTTGACGTACAGGGAATGCCCTAGGAACTGAACCTGTAGGGTTATGTCAGTTCACTCGAGCACAGCAATGAGAGCTCAAGCGGTGTGCTCTTCACACGCCTGAGATATTGGGAGCCTTCATTCTTCGCTCGAGCACAAGAGTGAGTGCTCGAGCAATCTGTTCGGAATCGGCCACTTAAAAATTAACTTTTGACCCAATCTTTTCATTTTCTCTTCCTCTCTTTTCTCTCTTACTCCTCTATTTCGAAAACCCTAGCCTCAAAACCCTATATTTCATCTACTTATACTAAGAATCTATCCTAGTTCCGTCATTAAAAGTGTAGAGCTTGAAGTGATCAACGTGTTGTATCGATTGGACCGTGTTTTTGCCGAAGTCATCTATTGGGTCTTCATCCATTTGCACTCATCTTTGAGGTATAGGTGCTTTTAACTTAGCATATTTATGATTTGAGGTATATATGTGATAGTTTCTTTGTTATACTTATGTATTAGATGATTGTATGGTAGTGAATGGCTTTGATGCATGAAAAGTGGATTTTTGCTCAAATTTTTGAAAAGATTTCCAATGATTAATGATGATAAAGGTTGTTGATGATGAGACCGCACGTGCCAATGCAAGCATCCTTCTGGAAACGCCTCTGTTTTGCTACCAGAACTATTCTGTCTGCAGAAAATACTTCTGTTTTGCCTCTGCTTCTGCTCTGTTTTGCAGGAAAAAAAAGACACTGCCTGACTGAAAAAGGTGGCTGGTCAGCCAGAAGAAGTGGTCGGTTGGATTCAAATGGTGGCCGACCGGCCACTATTTTGGGTACTGCCCTGCTGCAACAGAAAAGAAATACAATAGAAACAGGGTGTTTCCAGGGGATGTTCATCCTCTCTGTCTCCCCTTATCATGAGATAGATCAAGGAAGGGATAGAATCAATCCACGAATCATCAATAGTTTCAATGGTATTGCATGATGATCCAGGACTCGATTGGACAAAGACTCAATAAGTGAAAATAAGAGACCAACAAAACCTCCTCCCTATCATGAAATTGATTAAGGGAAGTGGTTGACATTGAATCTTGTTTCATTATCATCACTAACAAGTATGAAATGACTCAAGACTCAATGGGTTCAATTAACGTTCGATTGAACCCCGGTTTGATTTTATTATCTTGTTTCATTGTAGTCCAATTTTATTGTCTCATTTCATTACCTTTTCATTCCTTAGTCATTTTAGTCTAATAATGAAGATTAAGTCCACTAATGGAGAGGAGTGTCAAACAAATGGTTATTTTGGGCATGAGAGAGATGCCATACCTTTGGTAATGAACCTCCGAAGAGATTAAACCATCAAGTACGGAAAGGTCTCTTTCTCAAGCTTAAACAACACTCATTTGGAACAACTCTCAAAGCAACAAAAGGCCAAGAAAAGGGGGAGAGTGCAGAGATGATTAAAGGTGAACACAAGTATAGAAAGCATGAAATAAATGCTATCAACTCAAATAGGTTGGTGTCTAATACTTAAAACACCAAACCTATGAGGACCATTACACTACAAGCATACTATACAAAGCATAAATGAAATGAACAACTTAAAACAGTCCTAAAACAGTCAAAAATAGCACTAAAATTCTTATGGAAAGGCTAGAAAAAGTAAGCTACAATTATGGAGAAATGAAGCTAATAAACAAGCACAAGGAGGGGTGGCTAACCCCTCCATTTTTGGGATTTCAAAATCACATTTTTAGCCTCTAAAAACTTTTGAAATTCAGTGGTAAAAAGATCAAAAAAAAGTTAAGGAAAAGATGGGAAACACAAGGGCAAAAGCTTGGAAGACAAGGTTCAAAGAAGGGTGGTCAACCCCTCTACCTTGGATAGCTTTTAACCACAAGTTTCAACCCATAAAAGCAGTTGAAAAATAGTCCAAAAACAACAAATAAACATAGGAAATAAATAAGGGAAAGAAGTTTGGAGTTATACCTCTTGAAGAGGGATAACAATTTGAATTTCAAACCAACAAATTCCCACCCTCAAGAGCTGAAATTCAAGCTCAATAATCTCAGCAAAGAGCCCTCAAAAATTGGTTTAGAGATTCTAAGTAAGGTGTATATAGGTTGCAAGGTAGAGAGAGAAATATTTTCCAAGAATTTTGTTTCCCAAAATTTTTCTAACCTAATTTTACGAGAGGGGGTCAAGTATATATAAAAAATTATGTTACTCTCTTAGAAATATCAGTATAGACACAGTTGGCGCAGTGCATGCACCTGTGGAGACAGTTGGCACAGCTAGCAGAAAATATCTATTTTATTGGAACAAGTGGCCAACCGACTACTAGGGTGACGGTCGTACACTCAATTCTGGCCAACCGGCTACAAGTGGGTCTGCAGGCCTCTGGGGGGTCAGGCTTGGAACAATCCTGTTTTGGTCCAAAAGTGGTGCAAGGTTTTTTATGCTTCGTAGGCTGCAAACCTAGACTTCCTATTGAGGAAATCGAGTGTTTGTCCAACGTATAAATTTATCATCGAGTGAACAATTTGTGGTGCTCAAGTCTTAAGGGCGGTCAAAAATGAGGTATCTACTATATTTGTTTTAAAAATGCATGCGAGGGAGAAGCCCTAGTTTTACCCAAAAATCCTAGTTTTAAAAATTGCTTCAAAATTTAATTTTTGTTCAATTGGGCCTTGAATCATAAATTGAATTGAAGTTTAGTACAAATGTGTATAAATGTTGATTATAAGTTGTTTTGAAAATTTTATATTATGAGGAAGGAAATTGGATGTTGTTGAGAACGTGGAAATTGGACATCCATTGATTTTAGCAAATGTTAAATCTTCATTGATGGCATGAATGGACCATAAGTAACCTAAGATATTTATAAACTCACGCATCATGTTTCATCTCACCATTTTGTTCTTTGATTGTTATAATCTCTTGGATGTTCGGAAAGATTGAAAGGGGGTAAATAGCGTATGAGTCTGGATAGTAGACTCAGGTTTTGGAAAAGAGTTATATATTGTATTGGTACTCGCGCAGGGAGTCTATGTATCCAATTGCCTTATCTTGAGCTTATCGCTAAACAAATGTGGGAAATGTTGTTGTATAGCGATCCCGGTTTTCCCTTTCTGTATTTGCTGTATTCCGGACTTTGGTTCTGTGGAGTTGGTAGTTGTATCTACCTTATTATCGTCCTTTGATTCCATTTGTTTGAGTTTTAGAGTATGTTGGGCATGTTCGAGCAGGTGGGTTGAGCCTTGGTCTAAAATCTTCTTGCTAGGTTTTTGGTTATTCCGCTCGAGCGGGTCATCTAGCGCTCGAGCGGAGATTGCACACTCCCAGTATTTTTGTGCTCTGCAAAACTTCTGCATGTGTGATTTCTACGCTCGAGCGGATTTCCTGCGCTCGAGCGGGTCGCGCTCAAGCGGGTAGTACATTTTTGGTGTAGGTTCTGGGAGATGAAAATCTGCGCTCCAGCGAACTGGTTTTCCATGCTCGAGCAGGTGTGTTTTGTTTTTGTGTCTTGGCGCTCGAGCGGGTTTTCTTGCGCTCGAGCGGACCATGTTTTTTTGTTCTTGACGCTCGAGCGTCCTGTTCTCCGCTCGAGCGGGAATGTCGTATATCAGAAGGCAGTTAGGCATTTTTGAATCACTTTTTACATTCACTCTCTCTCTTACTATCCCAAAACCGATTTTGAGAGCCTCTCTCTCTAGAAACTCCCTTATCTCTAGGGTTTGATCTAGTTAGAGTACTTCCCTTTCCTTCGGCCTTTGTAAAAGTTGTGTTGATCGTCGAGGGCTTCGTTTTGATCCGAAAAGTTTGGAGTTTGGAGCATTTTGGTTTTGGTCTCTTCTCCATTTGAGCTCTAACTTCAAGGTAGGGATATCCTACTCCATCTTATGAGCTTTGTCTTTGAATTTCAGTATTTCGATATGTTGGGGGTTGTTGGGTAATTTTGAAAAAGTTTGGGGCCATTGTGTAATTTTCAAAAGAGGGGTTTTCAAATTTATAAACCCAAGTGTGTGTAATACATTGAGAAAAGGAATTAATGTTAGATTGTTGATGAAAATGGAACCTTAGGGTTGTTGTGAGAATTATGGGAAAATGGCCTAATTTGTTGGTAAATTAATTCGTATAATTAATTTCGGGATATGAGAAATTGAAGTGAGAATATTGGAATTGGGAAGATGTGGGATGAAAGGGTGTAGTTGGATTAATTTATTGCTTACCTAGACATAATGTTGATATTATATTCATTTGGTGCATTTATTTCCTGTTTAGAAATAACTGCTTTGGGCTATCGGTGGAGGATAGTCGTGATTGTTGTAGACAATGCATGATGATTAGGCAAACTAAAACTAATCAATGGATTGTGTCATCGAATATGACGGTTGAAAGAATACATTAACCTTATGTATTGATTGATGATGTATATGATAATTGTTTATATGCATCGTGTTGTGGGGGAGGAGATACGGGATGTACTCCACGGTTTAGGGGAAGATAGGGGATGGACCTCTAAACCGGTTAATGTTTGGGAGAAGATAGGGGATGGACTCCGGTGATACAGCTCATATGCTTATCCGTTGAAATGGTGATACAGCTCATATGCTTATCTATGAAAGTGTTGATATAGCTCATACGCTTATCTATGGAAGTGTTGATATAGCTCATATGCTCATCTATGGAAGTGTTGATATAGCTAGTATGCTTATCTATTGTGAAATGGAAAAATGTTTAACATGAGTTACTATCTCATGTAAGTGTTTAGCCAGGTTTTGAGCCATAATTATGAATTCAGAATTGGGTAAGAAATGGAAAGTGAAATGTAATATGGACATGATTGTCATTAAACTGTAACACAGTATAAGTTGGAATATAAATGTGGACCATCTATTGAATGCTATTATTTTAGTCATTGTTTATGGTTGGTTTAGTGTATTTCTACTGGGCTGTGGCGCACCCTATATGGGACCTCATTTTCAGGTACAGGTAGCATGCCACCTCCATGGACATAGCTTGGGAGGATTGGGACTGTTGGACTGTTTTGTGTTTTCGGTTGTATTACATGTATATCAAGCCAAGGGCTTTCTTTGTATAGAGTTAGCACTCTCTTTATGTAACCAAGTGTTGACTTGGAAAGTTATAAGCCTTTAGGGCATTTACTTTTGATGTCAACATGTAATACACTTTTGTAAAGATTACTCTGATGGAATATATTTATGCTTTATTCTCTTATGTCTAAGCATGCTATTGTTGGATGAATTATGGGTTTATTTTGAGGGTGTTACAACTTGGTATCAGAGCATACCGATTTTGAATACTTTGGGTATTTGTCTCGCTTGATAGAGGCTTAGATGTAGTGTCATATGCTATGTGTTTAATTGATAACATGTTTATGTGACTATATGGGTATGGAATGTAGTTTCTAGGATGCTGATTGGATCCTTGGGTTCCTGGGAGTCTTGTTGGAAAAGCACTTGATCAATGTTGTTTCTAACCGGAACTCTAGTAACGCCTCGGGACTGTCATTATCCGGAAATGAAATTTGTAATTGCTTATGTGATTATGTGCTTATATGGAGTGAATTACAGTTGTCCATGTATTAGGACACGAGTGTAATAGTTTCGGCACATTTGTGAATGTGCTAATATTCTTCGTTACCTTTATTAGGATGTCAGGACTAGGAAGAGGTGGTAGACGTGGCAGGCGTGGTAGGCAGGAGATGCCTTTACCAGATGATATTCCAGCACAGCAAGAGGGAGTTGGCCAGGCCAATGTAGCCGAGCCAGCGGGTCAGCAAGCTATGAGCGCCTTGGCCCGAGAGATAGCAGGAGCTTTGGGTATTCTCAGAGCTGGGAATCAGGATCAACCCCACGTTGCTAAGGCAGGGCCTTCTTTCCTGAAGAGGGAATTCTTCCGGTCTAACCCGGACGAGTTTGTTGGGGATCCGAAGGAACCGCTTAAGGCAGATGAGTGGTTGGAACAAATGGCAAAGATGTTCGAGATACTTGGCATCGAGGACGGGGCTTTAAAAGTGACCTTGGCATCCTTCCAGCTTAAGGGAGATACGGGCCAATGGTGGAAGTACGAGAAGGGCCGTGTTGGTGGTGCATGGGAGGCGTTTGTAGATGCTTTCCAAGAGAAGTTCTTATCTTCAGCTGCCAGGGAGAAGCTGAGGGAACAATTTTGCCAGCTTAAACAGCAGGGTTTGTCAGTGGCCGAGTTTGAGGCCACATTTACCAGTCTGTCCAAGTTTGCACCTGAGCTTGTGGCATCCGAGGAACGCCGTTGCTTTGAGTTTGAGCGGAAGTTGAAGCGTGGACTTAAGTTGAGGGTTGGAGGGTCTTTTATTCGAGAGTATAGACGTCTAGTGGATGCTGCAGCTCATATGGAGATTATGATGTAGGAGGAGGATGAGGAGAAGCATAGAGGCTCCAAGAGGAGCCAAGATGGCCAAGGTGATGACAGGAGAGAGAGGTTTTAACCCTCAGCAGTCTTAGGGTGGTTTGGCTAGATCGACCTTTCCAGTGCTGAGTGCAGGCTCCGGGAGAGGTAATCAGGGAGGCTTGACTTGCTGCACGTATGGCCAGCTAGGCCACAAGTCTTCAGTTTGCCCACAGAAGGGAGGAGGTCAGCGGGCTGCTTCTTCTTCAGCTCGACCTCAGGGCCAGAGTCAGGGCAGGGGCCAGCCCATGTCTTGTTATCAGTGTGGTCAGCCTGGGCACCTGAAGAGGTTTTGCCCACAGTTGAGTGCCACATCAGGAGCGTCTGGTTCTAGGCAGACGCAGGGTTTTCAGCCAGCTCAGTCTATGCAGGTCTCGAGAGCCAATCCGAGAGCTTCGTCGTCCCAGTCAGTGCAGCAGTCTTTTGCTCCAAGAGGTGAGCAGGTGGATCAGGGGCCTATAGGGCGCGTGTATGTTGTTACCACGCAGGACCTAGTACCGGCTCCATCAGTTGTGAGAGGTACCTTTCTGTTTTGCAACTCGGTTGCTAGTGTGTTGATTGATACGGGTGCATCTCATTCTTTTGTATCTGCTGCATTTACATCTGTTTTGGAGTTGGAGTTCGCACAGTTAGCATCTCCTATATGTGTAGTATCACCCATTGGGGGTGAATTGATCTTGAAACACGGATGTAGGGGTTGTGATATAGAGGTCGCCGATCGTCAGCTTCCGTTTCCTTTTGTTGTTATGCCCATGAAGGGTTTCGATATTATTTTGGGTATGGACTGGCTATCGTCATATCGGGCGGTTATCGATTGCTACCGCCAGAGGGTCACAGTATGTACCTTGAGCGGGGAGTGTTTCCATTTCTTGGGGGATCGGGTTGGTAGTGTATTGCCATTGGTGTATGATCCGCGAGGGCGGAGTGAGCTTAGTGGTCTACTGGCTAGCTTTATGAGTAGTGAGTGTAATGAGACCCAGATTGTATTACCGAGGGTGGTTTGTGAGTATTCGGATGTTTTTCCCGAGGATCTCGTTAGTTTGCCACCTCACCGAGAGATAGAGTTCTCTATTGAATTAGCGCCCGGCACGGCGCCGATTTCTATGGCACCTTATCATTTTGCCCCAACCGAGTTGAGTGAGTTGAAGATTCAGCTCCAAGAATTGCTAGATAAGGGTTTTATTCGCCCTAGCGTTTCGCCGTGGGGAGCACCGGCCCTCTTTGCTAAAAAGAAAAATGGTGCCTTGAGACTTTGTATCGACTATCGGAAGTTGAATCGGGCTACGGTTAAGAATAAGTACCCTATGCCCCGTATAGATAATTTGTTTGACCAGTTGAAGGGTTCCCGTTGTTTCTCTAAGATAGACTTGAGATCGGGTTACCACCAGTTGAGGGTCAGGGATGAGGATATTCCGAAGACGGCATTCCGTACGCGGTATGGCCATTATGAGTTTCTGGTGATGCCATTTGGGCTTACCAATGCACCGACAGTCTTTATGGACTTGATGAACCGGATCTTCCGGGAATTCTTAGATCGCTTTGTGGTCGTTTTTGTGGACGACATTCTTATCTATTCGCCTTCTAAGGAGGAGCACGAGGAACACTTGAGAGTGGTGCTTGAGTTGCTTAGAGCCCATAGGCTGTATGCCAAGTTTGGAAAATGTGAGTTCTAGCTAGGAGAAGTCAAGTTCTTAGGCCATGTGGTATCCAGGGAAGGGGTGTCTGTTGATACATCCAAGGTTGAGGCAGTGCAAGATTGGGCACAGCCTAAGAGTGTTTTTGAGATCCGCAGTTTTCTGGGATTAGCTGGGTATTACCGCCGGTTTGTGAAAGATTTCTCCAGGCTAGCTTCCCCGTTGACTCGATTGACGCAGAAAGGGGTCAAGTTTGTGTGGAGTGAGACTTGTGAAAAGTCATTCCAGGAGTTGAAAGTTAGGTTGACCACCGCTCCGATTTTGATTATTCCGGAGAGAGGTTTGGGTTATGCGGTTTATTGTGATGCCTCACGAGAGGGTTTGGGTTGTATGTTGATGCAAGAGGGGAAAGTGGTAGCTTATGGCTCACGTCAGTTGAAAATACACAAGAAGAATTACCATATGCATGATCTTGAGTTAGCAGCCGTGATTTTTGCCTTAAAGATTTGGAGACACTACATTTATGATGAGAGGTTCGAGGTGTTCTCGGACCATAAGAGTTTGAAGTATCTGTTTACACAGAGAGACTTGAATTTGAGGCAGAGAAGGTGGATGGAGTTCATTGAGGACTATGATTTTGAGTTGCACTATCATCCGGGAAAGGCCAATGTTGTGGCCGATACCCTTAGTAGGAAATCCATTAGTGATGTAGCTTGTATAGCCATCCGGGAATGGGAGATGTTGGGTGCATTTGGCGAGTTTGATTTGCTTCTAGGCGAATCCGTTGAGGCTGCGGCCTTGTTTTCTATTGTTGCACAGCCTACACTTGTGACCCAAGTGTTAAAGGCATAGAGAGGTGACCTTGAGGTAGAATCCCTCCGAGAGAAGATCTCCAGTGGGAAGGTTGAGAAAGGTTTAACGGTGTATCCCGACCTGAGTATAAGATACAGAGACCGTTTGTTTGTGCCAGAGTCTTGCCGAGAGGAAGTACTCCGAGAGTTTCACCATTCACGCCTTGCGGTGCATCCGGGAGGCACTAAAATGTATCGTGATTTGGGTCGCCAGTTTTGGTGGCGGGGTATGAAGAGAGATGTGGCGTTTTTCGTGTCTAAGTGCCTTACTTGTCAGCAAGTGAAGACAGAGCATCAAAGGCCAGCGGGTTTGTTGCAACCCTTGCCTATTGCCGAGTGGAAGTGGGAGCATGTCACTATGGACTTCGTTGTAGGTCTTCCGAGGACTCAGCGAGGTAGTGATGCTATTTGGGTAGTTGTAGACCAGTTGACTAAGTCGGCACACTTTATCCCTATGCGCGTGAAAGATTCGGTAGATCATCTAGCCGATTTGTATATTCAGGACATAGTGAGGTTGCACGGAGTCCCAGTGACGATCATCTCAGATAGAGACCCTCGTTTTACTGCTAGGTTGTGGCAGAGTTTGCAGAGTGCCTTGGGCACTAAGTTGACCTTTAGTACGGCTTATCATCCTCAGACTGACGGGCAGTCCGAGCATACTATTCAGATCCTTGAGGATATGCTTCGAGGTTGTGTCCTTGACTTTAGTGGGACATGGGAGAGGCACTTGCCCTTGGTGGAGTTTGCCTACAACAACAGCTTTCAGTCTAATATCGGTATGGCACCGTTTGAGGCCTTGTATGGCCGACCGTGTAGGTCTCCAGTTTGTTGGGCCGAGGTGGGTGATGCACCTTTGTTGGGTCCGGAGTTGGTTAGGGAGACGATGGAGAAAGTTGAGCTTATCCGAAGGAGGCTTGTTACAGCCTAGAGTCGCCAAAAGAGTTATGCCGACCGTAGGAGGAGGCCTTTGGCGTTTGAGGTAGGTGATCATGTTTTCTTGAAAATATCACCTAGGCAAGGTTTGATGAGGTTTGGGAAGAGTGGGAAATTATCCCCTCGGTTTATCGGTCCCTTTGAGATCCTTGAGAGGATTTGGGAGGTTGCTTACCGTTTGGCTTTGCCACCGCAGTTGTCCGGGATACATGACGTGTTTCATGTTAGTATGCTTCGGAAGTACGAGCCGGATCCGTCACATTTATTAGATTGGACCGACTTGGAGGTAGATGAGAATGCCTCGTATAAAGAGAGACCGGTTCGGGTCTTGGATAGGCGGGATCAAGTCTTGCGAGGCAAGACCATTCCTTTGGTGAAGGTTTTGTGGAAGCATCACGAAGTGGAGGAAGCCACTTGGGAACGTGAGTTGGAAGTCCGTGAGAAATATCCGGACATGTTTGTTGATGTGTAATCATGCGTTGGTAATTTTGTAATAACGTTGAACTTTAAGAACATTATATATTTCTTAAGTTGTAAAACATTGTGAATGTTTTGATTTATGGAAGTATTGTAGAACTTGCCTTGAAATGGAAGTTTGTTATAACATTATATATGTTGAATGTATTGTAGAAATGGAGATACATCATAAATGTTGAATATGATGTGGAATTGTGAAACATGTATGTAGAAATTGTTGAATTTTGAGGAAAGCATGTTGTTAATACATATTGAGATATGTGGTAAATTGCCTCTTAAATAGAGATGGAATGACCGGAAATGGGTCGAGTTGTTAAATTTTGCATTGTAATAATGTTGGGAATTGAGAAAATCTTGTTTTTGAAAAACTTGTATTTAATTTTGGGGACGAAATTCTTTAAGAAGGGAAGGTTATAGCGATCCCAGTTTTCCCTTTCTGTATTTGCTGTATTCCGGACTTTGGTTCCGTGGAGTTGGTAGTTGTATCTATCTTATTGTCGTCCTTTGATTCCATTTGTTTGAGTTTTAGGGTATGTTGGGCATGTTCGAGCAGGTGGGTTGAGCCTTGGTCTAAAATCTTGTTGCTAGGTTTTTGGTCATTCCGCTCGAGCGGGTCGTCTAGCGCTCGAGCGGAGATTGCACACTCCCAGTATTTTTGTGCTTTGCAAAACTTCTGCAGGTGTGATTTCTACGCTCGAGCAGATCTCCTGCGCTCGAGCGGGTCGCGCTTGAGCGGCCTTGTTGGAGCTCGAGCGGGTAGTACATTTTTGGTGTAGGTTCTGGGAGATGAAAATCTGCGCTCGAGCGGACTGGTTTTTCATGCTCGAGCGGGTGTGTTTTGTTTTTGTGTCTTGGCGCTCGAGCGGGTATTCTTGCGCTCGAGCGGACCATGTTTTTTTGTTCTTGACGCTCGAGCGTCCTGTTCTCCGCTCGAGTGGGAATGTCGTATATCAGAAGGCAGTTAGGCATTTTTGAATCACTTTTTACATTCACTCTCTCTCTTACTTTCCCAAAACCGATTTTGAGAGCCTCTCTCTCTAGAAACTCCCTTCTCTCTAGGGTTTGATCTAGTTAGAGTACTTCCTTTTCCTTCGACCTTTGTAAAAGTTGTGTTGATCGTCGAGGGTTTCGTTTTGATCCGAAAAGTTTGGAGTTTAGAGCATTTTGGTTTTGGTCTCTTCTCCATTTGAGCTCTAACTTCGAGGTAGGGATATCCTACTCCATCTTATGAGCTTTGTCTTTGAATTTCAGTATTTCGATATGTTGGGGGTTGTTGGGTAATTTTGAGAAAGTTTGGGGCCATTGTGTAATTTTCAAAAAAGAGGTTTTCAAATTTATAAACCCAAGTGTGTGTAATACATTGAGAAAAGGAATTAATGTTAGATCGTTGATGAAAATGGAACCTTAGGGTTGTTGTGAGAATTATGGGAAAATGCCCTAATTTGTTGGTAAATTAATTCGTATAATTAATTTCGGGATATAAGAAATTGAAGTGAGAATATTGGAATTGGGAAGATGTGGGATGAAAGGGTGTAGTTGGATTAATTTATTGCTTACCTAGACATAATGTTGATATTATATTCATTTGGTGCATTTATTTCCTGTTTAGAAATAACTGCTTTGGGCTATCAGTGGAGGATAGTCGTGATTGTTGTAGACAATGCATGATGATTAGGCAAACTAAAACTAATCAATGGATTGTGTCATCGAATATGACGGTTGAAAGAATACATTAACCTTATGTATTGATTGATGATGTATATGATAATTGTTTATATGCATCGTGTTGTGGGGGAGGAGATACGGGATGTACTCCACGGTTTAGGGGAAGATAGGGGATGGACCTCTAAACCGGTTAATGTTTGGGAGAAGATAGGGGATGGACTCCGGTGATACAGCTCATATGATTATCCGTTGAAATGGTGATACAGCTCATATGCTTATCTATGAAAGTGTTGATATAGCTCATACGCTTATCTATGGAAGTGTTGATATAGCTCATATGCTCATCTATGGAAGTGTTGATATAGCTAGTATGCTTATCTATTGTGAAATGGAAAAATGTTTAACATGAGTTACTATCTCATGTAAGTGTTTAGCCAGGTTCTGAGCCATAATTATGAATTCAGAATTGGGTAAGAAATGGAAAGTGAAATGTAATATGGACATGATTGTCATTAAACTGTAACACAGTATAAGTTGGATATAAGTGTGGACCATCTATTGAATGCTATTATTTTAGTCATTGTTTATGGTTGGTTTAGTGTATTTCTACTGGGCTGTGGCACACCCTATATGGGACCTCATTTTCAGGTACAGGTAGCATGCCACCTCCAAGGACATAGTTTGGGAGGCTTGGGACTGTTGGACCGTTTTGTGTTTTCGGTTGTATTACATGTATATCAAGCCAAAGGCTTTCTTTGTATAGAGTTAGCACTCTCTTTATGTAACCAAGTGTTGACTTGGAAAGTTATAAGCCTTTAGGGCATTTACTTTTAATGTCAACATGTAATACACTTTTGTAAAGATTACTCTGATGGAATATATTTATGCTTTATTCTCTTATGTCTAAGCATGCTGCTGTTGGATTAATTATGGGTTTATTTTGAGGGCGTTACATGTTGGGTGTCCACTAGCCCCGCAATATTATGAGCCGATAAATGTGGATGGAAATTGTGTTTTAGGTGCCCATCGCCCTTCCATATTGTGAGCCTACAAATATGGGAATATCTTCAATACATAAAAATCTATATATGTATGGTTTGACTCTTACATGGGATTTCATTGCGTATTTATCGCCCCACTGTAAATGTTGAGATTTTTTAATGATAACGATGCATTGAACATCATTTTTGTAAGGAGAAAATAAAGATTTTATCATGGCATGTGCATAGCATGATCATATCCATTTCAAGCATTTATATACTTTGTTAAATGTATTCTTACTGGACAATTTGCTTATCTGTATCATAACAAATTTCAAGACTTGGTGATGTGCCTCCACCCAACTGGAGATTGGTGGAGATCTTAATGGGGCACAAAAGTTCACTTTGAATATTTTATGGATCACAGCCACCGGGCTTATGTGTTTAGGATAAAATTCCAATTATTTGTAATCAAGGTTCTCGCCTTGAAAGGTGTAAGCTCCTTTGGGCAATTTGTTGTATTTCTTCTATTTCATGTAATGTCTTATGTATTGTTAAAGTAAAACATTACGATGTGGACTTTAATATCAATTCGAACTAAGGTTTCCAAAAAAAATATATCATACTTCAATTGGTGTTATTTTATTTTCTTAATACTCACCCCACGGCAAGAAATTGGATATTAAATAAGAGATTGGTAATTATAATTTGGGCTAAATTATCGGGGCATTACACTAAGTCAACTCACTACATACACTTGACTCATCCTCCAACAAACTCATTCACCATCAGATCTCCATCCATCACCTTCACCACCACCAAATGCCACACCCTTCGCCACTAACAAACCGCCCATCTCCTGCCACACTGATCACTACCACTCCATCTCCGTTTGCTGCCACCACCACCACTACCCTCTCAATACCCACGGATCACCAAACAACCAAACCACACTAATCACCCCATCACCAGCATCCCACTTCTACCACCAACAATTGTAGTCAGCCAAAAGTATTCACAAAATAAATTAACAAATGACTAATCGATTGACAAATTGATCAATTATGTATAAAGAACATAAACAACATATTTTCCAGATTAAAAAATTACTTATTTTTCTCATCAATTAAGCCCTTCAAAGAACAATTTCATGGGCACGTGGCAGTGGCGGTGTTTGGTGGAAAGTGAGATCAGATTGGGAAAAGAGGCACGAGGTAGATATGTGTGTGTGTGTGTGTACGAAAAACAGAGAATCAGAGATCAGATTGGGAAGAGAGGCACGAGGTAGATATGTGTGTGTGTGTGTGTGTGTGTCTGATCAGATTGAGATCAGATATCTCTTCCTCTCTCTCTCTTCACGGATATCTCTATCTTCCTCCTTTATCCTCACCCTTTCGCTGGAGACTACCCATCCCCAACCCTCTCTAGCCGCCGGCCAACCATTCCTCCTCCTTTAATTTTTTGTCCTGGGATTGTGATGATATGCATGGAATGTTTAAAATTTTGATTTAGCTATTTCATAAAGCTTGAGTTTTTTGAATCTTCAAATTCTCATTTGGTGTTTCAACCATTTCGGTCTGGTTTATTTTTTGTGGTTCAAAACACACATAAAGAAAATTTGAGAGAAAGCAAATTGGAGATCAATGTTGCAAATGGATTGAACCAAACTAGGTGTCATCACTGTGTATTTGGTGATTCAAGACTTGGTGTGTAATTAAGAGAAGGTTTGAGGTTGAAGATTTTTTAGGAGAGGAAGAAGGAGGGGGTAGCGGGTAGTGGAAGAAAGAGAAGAAGAAACCGGAAATGGCTCCAACAGCGAAGATGAATGAATCCGATGGCTGCCGTCGACGGATGAAGTTGCTGCCGCCGTACACGGCGGTTGAGGTGGCGACTCCGCTATCACCGAATAATAACTTGATTTCGGCAGCGATCGTAGTGCCGAGGCAGTTGAGCAAGCTGTAGAAGAAAACGGAACGAGCTCTATTTTCAGTTTTTTGTTTTGGTCCACCAAAGGAAATAAATATGTGTTATGGTGTGTACATATAGACACACTAATGTAATTTATATTCTTTGTTAATTTATTGAATATTCCATTGATTATATTCTCTCCATTGGATTTGATTTGGTGGACTCAGAGGAAGTAAAGCAATGGGAATATATGGTGAAGAAAGAGTAGATCTGGGTGACTGGGCGAGGAGGGGCGGGTGAGGTTAGGGAGATCACTGGAGGAAGAGCAGAAGGGGCGGAGGAAAGCAAAAAGAGAAGGAAGTTTTTTTATTTTATCTTTTATTTTTATTTTATTTTATTTTTTGATGTGGTTTTGATGCACTACAAGATCAACACTACAGGGGATCTGGATGAGTTGTTTTTGACAGAAAATGTAACAGCCGTTTTCATTTTCAATTGTACCCATTTGACACAAACTTAAAAATTAAGATAAATTATGACAGAAGTTTATGTATTTTGATCATTATGTTATTTTGATCTATATAATTTTAATTGGTTCGATTTTAACTATAAATTTATAATTTGGGTTCAATTATTTATAATTCTTAGCATTTTTTTAATAAAAAATATGCATATAAATAAAATGTTTCATATTTTATAGAATAAAATAATAAATGTACTAACATCTGTGAGTTAATCTTAATAAATTCAGTTATTATTTTTAGTCGAAAACACTAATAATATTGTTAATTAAATTAAATTTATACAAAATTTAAAATTAAATGTTAAAATTGTGTCAATTGAAAATATATGGATTAAAATAAAACAATGAACAAAATATATAAACTACTAATATAATTTACCTTAAAAATTAGGACAAATATGTTACAATTGATATGAGCACAACTGAAATGAAACTCGTTTGGAAATAGGCTAATTTAGTAATTTTTTGGCTATTTGGCTAAAATATGAGTTAAAAAAAACTACTATGTTTGGGATTACTTTTTAGCTTTTTGTGAAAAGATATGCAAAAAGTAGAGAAAAAAGAGAATCTTTAACTTTTTGGTATGAATTGTTGACTTTTTAATTTTTTTAATGACTTTTTAACTTTTTGACTAAACGAATCACTTCCCAAACGAAGGGCATCAGAAAAAATTACAAGGTAAAATTTGCTCTTGTTTTTTTATGTCCATCCTAAACGCAAAAGTGGACTTAAGATGATGGCTTATCAGGTTTTTTTTTTTTTTTTTTTTTTCAGTTGCTTATTTTTGAGGGTTCCCAAACACCCTCCTACATATGTGATTCAACTATTAGACCATTTAGTTCATTGATTAAATTTTCCCAAATTTATTTTTAAAAATATTTTTATTATTGAATGCCTTTTTTTTATAAAAAAAAAAAAACAAAAACAAAAACAAAAAAGCTAATCTGTTTGGTAACGTTTACGTTTTCAGTTTATATTTACAAAAATTTTATAAACTGATTTTTGTTTATTTTTTGTTTATTTTTAGAAAAACATAAAGTACAAACGCGTTTGGTAATTGACAAAATGTTTAAAAAAATTTAAAAATACAAAAAAGAGTGAGAAATGGCAAGTGGTGGTAAGTGGCGGCGGAAGATGGTGGTAGAAAGTGGTGACGGTGGGTGGTGGGGTAGCGGGTGGTGGTGGGTGGTGGCGGGTGGGCGGTGGTGGTGGTGGGTGGGTGGGTGACGGTGGCGGGTGGTGGGTGGTAGCGAAGTGTGGGTGGTGGTGGTGGTGGTGGCGGGGTGGTGGGTAGTGGTGGCAGGTGGGTGGGCGGATGGCGGGTGGTGGTGGGTGGTGGTGGTGGTGGCGGGTAGGTGGCGGGTGGTGGTGGTGGTGGGTGGTGTGGGTGACGGTGGCAGGTGGTGGGTGGTAGCGAGTGGATGGTGGTGTAGTGGTGGCGGGTGGTGGGTGGTGGTGGCAGGTGGGTGGCGGATGGCAGGTGGTGGTGGGTGGTGGCGGGTGGTGATGGTGGGTGGGTGGGTGACAGCGGCGGGTGGTGGTGGGTGGGGTAGTGAGTGGGTGGTGGTGGCAGGTGGATGGCCGATGGCGGGTGGTGGTAGCGGGTGGCTGGGTGACGGTGGCAGGTGGTGGGTGGTAGCGAGTAGGTTGTGGTGGTGGGTGGTGGTGGCAAATGGGTGGCGGGTGGGTGGTGGTGATGGTGGCAGCGGATGGATGGCTAGTGGTGGTAGGTGGCTGATGGTGGATGGTGGTGGCAGGTGGGTGGTGAGTGGTGGTGGCGGGTACGTGGCGGGTGGTGGTGGCGGGCGGTGGATGGTAGTGGCGGGAGGATGGCAGGTGGGTGGTGGTGCCAAGTGGAGAAGAGCTTGCTCCAATAGGAAAGTAAAATAAAATAAAATGAGCTAAATTTCTTTCTTTTTGTTTGGTTGGGTAGGAAATGACAGAAAAATGAATGTGCATTTATTGAAAATTCTTTTCTTTTTCATTTTCGTTTGATTACCCATAAAAATAAAATAAAATAACCCCCCCCCCCCCCCCCCCCCAAAAAAAAAAGACTCTTTCTCACTACAAATTGAAAATTCAAACATAATATAAAGGCATAAAGGAAAAAAGTTAGTTACAGTCACAGGCATACAAGTTCCATTTGTGATGAGGATAAATTACAAGATCATATTGCCCAATTATAAGTGGTTAGAACCCACAAACACCACCCATGTGCATATACAAAAACTTTTTTGAAGTCTAAAAAGCCATATTCATGGGTGATTTACCTTGATAAATCAGTTGTAGAAATTTGTCATTTCATTATTACCTTGGTCCTGACAAAACTGATGGCAATAACACAGTCTGGGCCGCAACATCTTGTTGTTCTTCATCAACGGCTTCTGCTGCTGCAATTGTTCTTAGAATAGGTGGATTTGTGAAGTCGTAGTCCAAATTGTCTCCAATGTTTATCAAAGCACCCTCCAAGACCTGAACCACCACTGTCATGGAAGGCCTCTTCTCAAAATCATTCTGTAGGCACCATGCAGCAACCTTCATCATCTCCACAACTTCTGTTCCATGTAATTGCATATCCTCACTGTATTTATCCACAATGTCCAAAAGTTGTTCTTGTTCTGCTTTTCTCTTGAAAAGCCTTAACAAATGCATGTCTTCCTCAGGCTGGGACCGATCCAAGTTTCTTCGACCACATAATATTTCTAAAACAACAACACCAAAGCTGTAGACATCTACTTTCTCTGTGATAAACGAGCTCAACCATTCCGGAGCCATGTAACCCGGTGTTCCTTTTATTGTTGTCACAACCTTGCTTTGGTCCTTGTCAATTAGTTTTGACAAACCAAAATCAGCGAGTTTTGCATTGAAATTCTCATCCAAAAGGATGTTTTGGGGTTTAATGTCCAAGTGAAATATTTTCTGCCTGCATCCTTCATGGAGATAGGCTAGTCCCTTGGCTATCTCTAAGATGATCTTCCTTCTAGACTTCCATGTAAGAGAAACCACTTGATTTTTAGAAAAAATCCATTCATTCAAAGACCCATTACTCATGTACTCATAAACCAGAAGCCTATGTGATTTTTCAATGCAGAAACCAATTAGCCTTACCAGATTGACATGGTGAATGTTGCCTATTGTCTGGACTTCTGCTAAGAATGTCTTCTCCATTAGTTCTAACTTGTTGAGGTGCTTAACTGCAACTTTTGTGCCATTACGCAAAGTCCCTTCGAAGACTGTCCCGAACCCTCCTTCCCCAAGCTTTTTGCTGAAATCTTCTGTCAAATCTCTCAATTGTTGATAAGAAAATCTAGTGGGCGTCCCTGGTAGTTGTTCAAGATAGCCATCCTCAACTTCCTTGGATTCATTTTTTTCCCAGAGGAAAAACAAAATATTTGTAATTGTAAAATATGCCCCAAATAAAGCTCCGACACATGATTCCATTATGATTCTTGCCGTCTTTGATTTCTTTTTTGGAGGATTCTGCACTTTCACGTATGCTACCGTAACGTTAGATTGTCCAGAGTCTGTGAAGGAGAAAACTGTGGGCAACAAGTAGCAACTTCCCGTAGAATTCCATGGGTTGTATTGAAATACTGCTGCTTTGCACGAACATGTTTCCAAACAACTATTCTTGCAATCAGTTTCTCCAATGGATATGCCTGTGCTAAGACTAGAATAAGAAACGTTATTGAGCTCAACGAAACTATGGAATTGAGAATGATTGCAATAGATAGGTGTATTCGGGGAGCACCCAAGATTGGTTTGCCTTTCTGACTCCTGGTTGAAATAATTTGTTTTGTCTTCTGCTAGTGCCGATGGACAAGAGCACTGCCCTTCACTAGAACAAATTCCATAATGGCCACACACCATAGGATACACACACCGACCACCAAACTCAGTGAGTAAATCAAAGACCTCTTTCCAACCTAATTCTGTCCACTCATAAATTTTTACATGTCCATCAGCCTCCAACCTCATGAACTGAGCTGTCGATGGCAATGCGCGACTAATATTGTATCCACCGAAGCTTCCATCTTCATATTGAATATAAGAACGCCCAGTTTTGTCGATTGGGACTTTAATCGCATTACCAGAGTGAAAATAGAGCTGTTGGCCAGGAGGAGTTGTGGAGTCCACCGTGTACATGTAGTGGGCAACCAACTCCTGATTGGCTATAGACAACGAATAGAGACCTTCACCCCAATTTGTTGATGATGCATTTGATATCAGCTTTTGCCCAGAAACCAACTTCTGCCCGGGAAGCAGAGAGTCAGTTGGGTGATCAAAAGACTGCCAGACGGTCGAATTGTTTCTGTCGAAAAGCACGAGGTTTCCCGTTTCTGTCAAGTTTAAGCTAGACACGGATTTTCCACTTGTATTTGTCGACCATACCAAAGAGCCATTGGCATCGTTCAAGACCAAATTTCCATCTCTAGCAAATTCCAAGGTTGCTTGAAATGAAACCGGATTGTTCCGATTGGCGGACCAGACTAGTTTCGCGTCTCGTGTCAAGGAGCTCTTTGGGAAAAGGAGAAGAGCAAAAAGGCATGTATCGTTAGTGTTGCAATAGAAACCACATGAAAACCATGGACCAGTGCTTCCGATTCCAGTTCCTCTGCCAAGGATGGGTTGCAACCTCATGGAGTTATTGTCTCTCAGGGGAGATGAGAAGTTGTTGACCCATGTATTATTTAGGTTGGCAATTGGAGGTTGTTCCATCAAAGTTTGGGCATTGATACAATTTGACAAGGTAGTGATAAAAAGAGCAAGGATCAGAAAAATGGAACAAGGTGGATTCTGACACTGATGATTCATAGCCTCTTTTTAGGGGTATGTTAAGAAGATCAAAACTTCAAACAAAAAGTGATCAAAACTAAAACTTCAAACAATATAATATGATTGTCAAAATGATCATCAAAGCTGGAACTTCTACTAGTAAAACTTTGTACCAAAAGGAGATTCATTGTATTACTCCACAACCTGTCCGTTGACTCGGTCACTTCCACAGCAACCTTCACGTGCTTTCGTTGGCGCTGCCGAGTTTGACCCGGTACCCTTCCACCATCACAATCTGTATGGGGTGGAAATTTATATCAATGATTAATGCTTGGGCCTTGACAAATCGAGCTCGAATGCCTAGAAATTTTATTTTTTATTTTTTTATTTTTTGGTTTTTCTATTTGTGGGGCTGTGATGGTTTGGTTGTTATTTTTTTATTATTATTTTTTTGTTGGGCTGTTTTTTTTTTTTTTTTTTTTTTTTTTTTTTTTGTAAGGGTGATTATGTGTAGGGATGTGTCAAAAAATTAGATATCCCTCATCAACTCAGCTTGTGTGGTTTCATAAGATGAGTAAGTTGGATTGGACTAGTTGAGTGATAAAATTGACTGATCAGTTAGGCTACTGGTTAAAATTTGTTAATTCTATATAGTTTTGTACGAATCTCTACTATATTTTTATTTTAAATCAAGAAGACTCGAATGAAATTGAAATGGTAACAGCCTAATTGATCAGTTAATTTTATCATCCAATCAGTTTAACCCAACTCACTCACCTTATTAAACCATACAAGCTGAGTTGGTACGAAATATCTAATTTTTTGACACAGCCCTATACATAACCACCATTCCACACACAATAAAATAATAATAATAATAATAATTTGAGACATTCGAGCTTCGATTTGTGGAGGCCCATAGCACTGCTCCATATCAATATCATTTGAAAAAATTACAAATTAGTGCACATTTCAAAAAATAATTTTAGATTTATAAAAAGAATCTATAATTATTAATATTTATAAAATTTGTCACTTATTCAAAATTATATATATATATTTTATTTTTGAGTTAATTACCTAAAAATCTTACTTACAAATGTTATGATAGTTCAGGTCCTATTTAAGATTTTTTGAACCAATAAGTGCTATTTAGTAAAACTGATAATATTATCAGTTTTTTTTTATTCTAATTTTTAAAACTACGAATATTATCAATTTTACATAATAATGTTCTAAATAATTGTTTCGCTAACTGATAAAAAAACAGAGTATAAGATTAAACATTTTTGTCTTTCTACTTATTGGTTTGATTCAACTATTTAATACAATCAAGAATATTAACAGTTTTTCTTTTTTCTAATTTTAAAACTGAGATTATTATCAGTTTTTCATTTTTAAAGTTTTTCTTTCTTCTAGTTTTACACATCAATGTTTTATCATCATACTCCTTTATAGACACAGCATTTTTAATTTTGCACAAAAAACTAATTTAGTTTTTTCAACTTTTTCAAAAAAAAAAAATCAGTGTGTTTGGTTTCAATCATTTGAATTCAATTTTCTGAAAATTGAGTTTTTTATTTTTTGTATTTTTTTGTTTTTAATAAATATTTTTAAAATTTTAAGAATTTTTTTTTTACCTTTTTAGATACACCTTATTTAGATGTATCTAAATGGTGAAATATTTGTGAAAAAATATTTTAAAAATTAATAAATACATAAATACGAAAAATGTACTGAATTTTCTTTTTTTTTTATATTTTTGGGTATTTAGTGTATTTTTTAAAGATTTTTTCACAAATATTATATTTTTTTTAAGTGTATTTATGTTAGGTGTGTCTAAATATTAAAAAAATGCTTAAAATATTTAAAAAATTCATTGAAAACATTAAAATATAAAAAATAAAAAAAGTAAAATTTTCTGAAATCTGTTTCTGGAAACCAGAACTAAGCAAGCTTAGTTTTTTTTTTTTTAGTTTTTTCAATTTGAAAGTTGATATTTTAAAGTTTTAAAAATCAAAATAAATGTCAAATCATCATGTTCTTTTATAAATAATCATAAAAGATGAACAATCATTATTTAAAAGGTAATTCCAACTATTAAAAATTTAATGAGAGTTGAAGGTCTAAAAAATCTTAGTTAGAACTTAATGGAGTTTAAATTCATAAATTATAACTTGTATATAAATACTCCATTTTTTTTTTTCCATATCATTTTCCGATTGAGAGCATCTTGTCTCTGGTTTTAGTTGGCCCATGCGATTCATTAAGAGTCTCATTTCAATGTTTTGTTTCATTAATTTTGTAACTCTTTATGTATATATCGTCCATAAAAAAATTAAATTGATCTAATAATTGTAGTTATATTATTTTGATATGATAATAAATATGGTTATAATTATCAAATTAATTTAATTTTTTTACGAATGGCCTACACTATACATAAAAAAATTACAAAATAAATTATTTGTAGATTGAAGATAAATTTTGAACAAAACCTTAAACAAATGTGAACAAAATTCCAAAGATTTGATAAATAAACGAATATTTGTGGTGAGAAATAAACGAATCAAATCTTGGGCCCAACTAGTTCACATTTGTAGATTGAAGATAAATTTTGTATTTTCGAGTTCTAGTAGTTATATCATGGGTCAGATTTCTCTCATATTCATATCTTAATATGAAAGAACATGAGGGAACTATGAAGTCCATCATAGGCCTTGTTTTGATAATCCAAACCGTTTACTTTTTAGGACTCGTTGAATAGAATATTCATGCAAAAAATTAAGATGATAGGATATCGATAACTATATGTTTAAACCAAATTTGTATTATAAAAAAAGGATTCTTATTTGTGAAATATAATTCGTCATCCATTTTTTTTTAAACAAATATAATTTAAACATATAACTCCTGATATCTAATTATCATAATTTTTTGTCACTGAAATTGGTTTAAAAATAGGCTTACCAAGCTTAAACGTCCTCTCAAGTTGAGATGATAACTTGAGAAAAGCCATAACTCTGAGGAAATTGTTGTAGTACACACTCATATAGATTTTGTAACACTCCCAAAATATTGGCACCTGATATATTTAGATTAACTCATATACGTGGTCCAAACCTCATTACTTTCAATTGTTTACATACAGAAACATTGAGTATTATAGACATTTCAATAATTTAAAATTCATACTAAGCCCCTATCCTTCCCTTAATAATATTCAACGTGAGATTTAATAAAAGAGTGACCACATGCATTAATATTTTCATCATCCTTAAGATATGAATCTATAGCATGTGATAATAATAAGTTAAAATAATCTGAATACAAATTAACGCCTTAATAGCTACAAGTTCTAAGGCTTTGCCAGGTTATAACAAAGAGGTTTCAAACCCATACATGGATGGCCCTTGGCTTGCAAAACAAAACAAAACAAATAAATAAGTTGGCTTAGTGATAAAATTTGCGCAAATGCGTAAAATTCCAGGGGCGTGGCAAACTTCTCACATCCATGTCTTTGAGCCGATATGCCCCAGTTTCGGCGATTGAATCAATTTGGTAAGGGTCGTCCCAGTTGAGGCCTAATTTTTCATCTGTCGGATTTTTAGTAGCAAGAAGTACTTTCTTGAGAACTAATTCTCCAGACGTATAACGATGCAACTACATGTGCTGATTATATGATTTAGCGAGCTGTTGCTGATACCGCGCCATACAAGCAAGGGCACGATCTTGGCATTCTTCAATCAGAGTCAAGTCCAAGGCCAACATCATGTCATTACGGCCCATGTCAAAAGCCTTGGATTTCATCGTAGGTAGGCCGATCTCTAGGGGAATAATTGCTTGGATTCCAAAGCACAAAGCGAACGGCTTTTCCCTAGTGGACTGCCTTGGAGTAGTGCGATGAGCCCACAATACACTGGGCAACTCTTCGACCCATTTACCTTTAGCTTTTTCCAACCTTTTCTTAATGCCGTCCAGGATGATTTTATTAGAGGCCTCTGCTTGACCATTGCTTTGTGGATATGCCGGCGAGGAAAAGTAAGGCCGGATACCATATGTGTTGTATAATTCTCAGTAGATGCCATAATCAAATTGGGTGTCGTTGTCTGAGATGAGTGCTCTTGGTATGTCGAATTGTGTTATGATGTTTTTCTATACAAAATGCTTAACATCGATATCTCGAATATGTGTTAAAGCCTCTGCTTCAACCCATTTTGTAAAATAATTTGTCGCGACAATCAGGAATCGCTTGTTTCCTAGAGATCGTGGTAATGGTCCGACAATATCGAGTCCCCATTGAGCAGACGGCCAAGGGCTGGTGATAGAGTTTAATTTCTCGGCTAGCAGATGAGTTAAAGGGAAAAACTTCTGGCACTGTTCGCATTTCTTGACATAATTCTCAACATCTGTTCACATAGTCGGCCAATAATACCCCTGTGTTACGGCTCGGTGGGCCAATGAGCGTCCTCCAGAATGGGCACCGCGGCTACCTTCATGTATTTTAGTTAACAGTTCTTCGACTTTATCTGGGTGAACACATTCTAAGTATGGCCCAGAGAGGGATTTTTTGTAAAGCTTTTCTTGCGGATCCAAGTAGTATCTCAGGGCTTTATTTCGTAGTTTGTGGGCTTCTTTCTTTTCCATTAGGAGTTTTTCTGAGGAAAGGAATGCAATGATAGGGTCCATCCAACTTGGTCCTGGTTCAAAGACATTAATCTGAACTGGTTCAGAAGAGGTAATGCTTGGCTCAAGGATGAATCCTACTTCGATTGTCCGTTTGATTTTTGAATTGATGGCAAAGACTGGGCAAGCAAGGGCATCCGCATGCGTGTTCTAATCCCGGGTTATTTTATTCAATTTGTGGTGGTCGAATTTCACGAGCAAGGAATTCGCCGTTGTCATGTAGGCTACCATGCAGTCCTTTTTAGCTGCGTACTTCCCTTTTAGCTGGTTGATGACTAGTTTCGAGTCACAGAAGACAAGCAACTGTCGCGCACTGAGGTGAAGTGCGTTCCAAAGGCCGGTCAGCAATGCTTCGTATTCGGCCTCATTATTCAATGTATCAAAGCCCAGTTTAATCGCTTGCTTGATTATTTCCCCTTCGGCGGTCATGATTACTACGCCTGCGCCACTGCGACGTTGGTTGGATGACCCGTCATAGTACAACTGCCAAATGTCTCCAACATATATTCTCCAGTTGGGTTTAGGTTGCACTTGTTCGGACTTGAAGTCGGCAAGGCATCCCATGAATTCAGTTACAAAGTCGGCGAGTACTTGTCCCTTGATGGCAGTTCGAGGCAACAATTGGATATCATACTGGCCGAGTTCCAAAGCCCATTTTGAAACGCGTCCTAATGCTTCTGTGCTACGAAGCGCCGATCGGAGGGGATAATCCGATAGTACACCTATGGTATGCCCCTAAAAGTAATGCATTAGTTTTTGTAGACGTCCCCGAACGCCCCGGGAGGATGACTCCCGTTTGGTTCGCCTGTGGGTCTACTACAGTTCAGGACTTAAATTGTCACAGTTCTTAATCTAAACCAAATAGTCCAAATCCGGCAAATCGTTTTGAGAAAACAGATTTTTAGAAAGAAGTGCCAAACATGGACTGCTTTGCCAGATACAGAGTCGTCACCTAAATATTTTTTAATGGGGGAATTTAGGAAACGCTGACTCGTTTGCCTAAGGCCACGTGTCCGTCATCACCAAAGTTGCCTCGGTTCGGGAACTTGGGTACGATCGGGGAAGATCAGCTATGAGCACCCCCTCTCGCCCGATCCCAAGATCGGCCTCTATTAACCATGATATCTGATTTTGAAAACGTTATGTGTTCTTATTCCGGTTAATTAGCTAGAATTACTATGTGATGCGCACAACACGAAAGTATAGATTAGATCGCGTAATTTGGAACGAAGCATTGCATATTCGTTTGTTTGGAAAACGCTTTGAGATTTGCTACTCGCAAGTAGGCTAGAACATGGATTTCAACAAGTTGTCCCAACTCAAACAATCCAACCTTCACCAACAGGCATTCAGGCAGTTTATATCACATAAGCATCTAGCCACATGGTAAGCATGCTGTCACGGAAAACACTCACACTCATGCAAGGTGCTAAAGCATAAAAGCTTACCGAGTACTCCGAGTCAAAACAAGGAACATGTTAGCAATCATGCATGATCCAAGTCCATGTTAAGATAGCTAATGCAACACAGGCAAAATGTAGCTAGAATAGGCTCGGCTAATCCTAGGATGGCATGTGGGATGCAACAAGTAGAACGTATTCAAGTTAGATTTGAAATATTATGCAGTTAGCGTGATGCGCCGAGCCCGGTGCATGCAATACTGATGAATGATGCACGCATGCATAGCATGAGGTATGCTAAATTAAACGTGCCCTAATACTAACCATCAAAGCAAGTAAGTAAAAGGGAGGAAGAAGTGGGGGTCGGAAGACATGCACACGCGCAGCCACACTTATTACAAATTTGCCCTCGCTCGGAGGGACCGAAAGAATAATACAATTAATTAACCTACAAGCTAATTAAAATATTACAGACAATTAACTAGTTAAGCAAATTAACTAAGCTAATTAAAACAGTAAACAGCCACAGGAAGAGGGCCCAATGCAATGCGCCCTCGGCTCCGCTCAGAAAGCCACTGCCATGCACAAGATGCCTCTGCTTTGACTGTTATCCTCCTCTGAAGACTGCACAAGTCCCAGGATATGCTCTATGCACACTGTGGAAAACCACCGGCTAGAAAGAATGGCCACCAGCCAAGGGGAGTGGTCACCGGCCACTGATTAAGCTATCAGCCACTTATGGATGGCCGGTCGGCACTGAAGATGGCCGGCTGGCCAGATCTTCCTGCAGAATCTGTTTTTGACAGCAGCAGAGGGCAAAATATAGCATGGCAATGCATTTCAAGCAATGTATGCACCAACCACACTCCTTAACATATTCATGACTCAAAGGGGGATGGGCCTCGATTCTTGGACCACCAATCGCGCATTTCAATGCGTGATGGCCCAAGAAGCCAAGTATGCATTTGATTTCAAATGGAATGCAATGCATACAAACAAACAAAAGGGCTTTCAACCTCTATCATGGCTTGATCAAGAGGTGAAAGATGCATATAATGCAATGCCACCTAAGTATGTTAACTAAGCGTGCAACATGAGCATATGGGAAGCATGTAAGGCATATAACAAGCATGCAAGTTAAATGAGCATACAAGATACAATGCCAACACACAAACATGCAAAACATATGGCATGTTAAGCAACCAAAACAAAGAGGGGAATGCACGCCAAATGCAACACCATTTCAACATGCAACAACATGTCATAAGTCAAACATGCGACAACATGTTAAGGGGACTTAAAACAGGTCCAAGGCAGACCTAAACAATGCTAAGGGTGCACCTAGATGGCATCTAAGTGGCCTAAACATGCAAGCACACACAAAGGCCTAAACAAGAGGGCACAAGACAACAACCTTTTAACATGTTAAAGGGGCATCAAATGCAAGCATACAAGCATGCTAAGAGGACTGAAATAACATAACAAGTGGTTCCAAACCACTGAAATGATGCAAGGATGGCATGCTAGAAGGATCAATGCTTAAGGCATACAAGGGGGATTACATGGTAGCTATACAAAGCGGAACATGGATGGCCCAAACGACCAAAAATAGACCTCAAGCACATCAAAACAAGCATAAAAGCTTCACAAAGCTAAGCCAAAAACATGCTAGAAACAAGGCTCAAAGCACAAGGCATGTTAAGGCAATTCATGGCATTACAAGACATGTATGCTAAGCAAGCATGGTGTACCTAAACCAACTCACAACAATGCTATATCATGGCAAGATAAGCATAAAAAAAAAGTTAAGGCATGGCCAACATACACTTAAACAAGGTGCTCACTAATGAGGCTAAAATAGCCCTTTTCAAGGACAATAAGGAGAGGGGGTGACCCTCTCATTCTTAGGACCTCAAGGCACCATCCTCACCACTGAAATCCCTCAAGATTTCAGTGGTGAGGAGGCCCAAACACAATGGTCCCGGAGCTCACCAAAAATCCACCAAAATAGAGCCTAACAAGGCTTAAGAGGGGTCAAACAACCTCAAACCACAAAACACTCTTAAACAACTATTTAGAGTAGGCAAAAACAAGATTTTTATATGTTATACACCAAGTCTAAAAACAGTTGCAAGGTAGTCAAAAAAGCTATGCAAAAATGGGGAATAAAAGGGGAAAGTGGTTACCCTTGAAGACCCTCTTCACAAATGGTGGACCAGCAGCCTCCTTAGGTCCAAACCAGCTCCAAAACTTCAAGAACAACCTCTTAGTACCTCAGTAGCTAAAGGAAGGTGTGTTGGTGGGTGTTTGTGCACAAAAGTAAGACAAAACACACACTAAACACAAAAGAGAGGGAGGTATAGATATAGGATAGATACACAACTCAAACTCTAAAACTAGAGCTCTCTAAAAAATGTTGTCTAACCTAAAAGAGGGAGAAGAGGCCTCCTCTTATAGAAAACTCAATCTTGTAAAGCTTTCAAGGCAAGCTAACAAGAGGGAGATCCCTCCATACACGTGTATGGAGGGGAGCAAAGTGTATGCCAGCTAGCATAAAAATATCTGCAAAGCAGATGCACAGTAGTCGGCCGGCCAAAAATGCAATTTGACCAAAAAAGATGGCCGGTTGACCATCTATAGTGCCGGCCGGCCAAACATTTGGCCGATGGCAACAAAACACAGCCGGTGGCCTCAAGCCATGGTCGGTGGAGTGTGAGGATGGCCCACAAGCCATTCTCTGCCCCTCCAAGGCAAAACACAAGTGTTTGGTGTAAAACCAGACACAAAACAGTCAAGTCGAAAGATCCTGAGGCAAGGCGCGTAGCCGAGACCTCCGGGAACTCAAGACAAACACAGACAAGGATGATCACCGGGTGTTCAAGCGGTGATGTCCAAGTCTTGAGGACGGTCAAAAATGGGGTGTCTACAGTTGCCCCTCTTTGACAGAACTCGAAAGTCATGACAATGACGGGAGTGACTGTCAAAGCCCAGAGACAACCCATTTTTGACAAGGCCGAAGACTTAGACAAAGCATGCAAGACAACAAATAAAGATATACGCCCGAAGGCAGGGGCAAAATGCAAGACAATGCACGAAGCCAAGCATAACTTATGATCATGCAAAGAAAGCTATAACGAAGCATAACATGCGACAGTTTTAAGCAAGCAAACGCAAATCCAACTACACTACAATACAGAAAGGATGTAAGAGAATTATGCAATTCTCGATACGTCTCACGCGGAGAATTCAATACCTATCCGGTTCGTCTAGTTGCACCAGCCTCAAATGAACCGTACATACAATATCGTGCCTGAAAAAGAAAGAAAACTTAACAGGTACGATATCGTTAGCAACATGCATACCATGCAAAATGATATGTAATATATACAAAACTATGTATAATAATGCAAAAGAAAATGTAATGCAATTGAATCATGATCAAATCATGAGCAGTTCAAAACCACACAAATGTCAAATAGATTAATGGAGGTAACAAGTCTGTCTACCATAGAAAAGGTGCCGCAACCCTCAAACCAACATACCAGCGTGGAATAGGCGCGTACACATGCAGAACTATGAGTGATGTAGACGGACACAAGAACAAGTAATTGGGTGGAATGACATAAGTGGGGAAACAACCCGCTAACGAAAAGACAATGATCCTAATGCTGGAAGCAAAAATTACACTACAATGTAATATATACAATGGATATGGTATGCAGCCAATCCAAATCTTGCCTAGGAAAGGCATGTACACAAACAAGCCACGTCTAACACAGAAAAGGTGCCGCAACCCTCAAACCAACATACCAGCGTGGAATAGGTGCGTACACATGCAGAACTGTGCTTTAACGTGAAAAGTATGGGCACATACCAGACCAAGCTCAACATGGAAAGGTGTAAGCCATAGACGGAGGTGATGCAGTGAATGCATGCAAGCTACAATGCAATATGTACAATATGTAATGGAATGGGATATATAGTGGATAAGGCACGTGGGCCGAACCAAATCTTGCCTAGGAAAGGCATGTACACAAACGAACTGCGTCTAACACAGAAAAGGTGCTGCCACCCTCAAACCAAGTTCAACATGGAATAGGCGCGTACACATGCAGAACTGTGCTTTAACATGAAAAGTATGGGCACATACCAGACCAAGCTCAACATGGAAAGGTGCAAGCCATAGATGGAGGTGATGCAGTGAATGCATGCAAGCTACAATGTAATATGTACAATATGCAATGGAATGGGATATATAGCGGATGCATGACATATGCAATATTTACAATGTATGCATGACATATGCATGTTTACGATGTATGCATGACATATGCATGTTTGTTGTTTTTTTTTTTTTTGTTTGTGTTTTTGAAATGCATGTTGCATGGAATGCGCGACAACGCAAGTCGCTTGCAATGCATGATAATGCAAATGGACTATGCGCGACAACGTGCGGCTTTTGAAATGCATGATAATGCAAATGAACTGTGCACATCAATGCACCAAAGGTCTTGCACCTTCCGAGGATTTAAGGTCTCCTAGACCGTGCGTATTTAAGGTCTCGCCAGATCGTGGCGAAAATGCATAACAATGCGAATATGACATGCGCATGACAATGCGAGGTGCGCGCGCGACAATGCGAATGAAATGACGCATAATTAGCGCGTGTTCACGACAGAGCGTCGTAACGCAACGCATGTGGGGGAACTTTCGAATCTTGAAAGAGGCAAAAGGATACAAGAAGGATACACCTTGCACATATTCGAGTGCCACGCACAGAAGACACGGTCCGAGGTCAAAATGGAGGCCGGTTGAGCTTCGGCAATGCCATTTCTTGCACTATCTTGAGCAATGAATGCCCCAAACTATACATCTGACCCAAACAAGGTTGTAGGAGGCTCACCGGCCATAAGGGGAGGTCACCGGCCATCCACCGGCCATCAAATCATTCCATCGGCCAAACATGCCTGATTCGGGGCAGTTTGGACTTTTGACCTTGGGTCTTTTAAAATAGGGTTTCAAACCCTATTCTTTTCACTTTGCTTGGCCGAAATTCTTTCCTCCCTCTCTCTAGAGCATTTTCCTCTCTTCCATCCTCGTTTTTCGTGTGTTTTTAACACTTTTGGTTGTTTAATTCGCGAAGTTCTTTGCGTTTCGAACATTTTCGTCCGAACAAAACTCCGTTTTGGTGCCTCCTTTTCGATTTCCGCCTCTTGGGGTTTATTTCCCCCAAGTTTTTCTTGATCTTCGTGTCTTTTCCACCTTCTGGCTTTTCCGGCCATTTTCTGCCCTCTCGAGGTTGACTTTCCGTTGACTTTTCGCATTCTCACCCGGTCTTCACTCTTCCGGTCATTTTCTCGTCACTCTCGACATGACAGACGATATTCCACGAGGCGGGACTCCCCCGGATCATGAGATGGATCCCGGGGCCGAGCTCCTCCCCTTGAGCGTCCGCCCGTTTGACCCGGCGACCTACCGGCCGACGATTCACATATTACCTCCCGACGGACTTCGCCAGTTCAGGAGCTTCGATAGGACGGTGGCTCCAGAGCTTCTTCTGCGCGAGCCGGCATCCCATTTGTCTTTTGGCGCTTCTGAGGTACAGTCTTTCCTCTTTATTATTTTCCGCAATGTAGAACATTTTAACTGCCATAGTTGATTCTGCTCTTTAACTGCTTAGCCCGGATACACCGATACACTATATACTGTGGTTGACTGTGAACACACTTGTACTTGATATCTGTTTGAACTGAAAACATGCACACACATACTGTATTTGCCCCGAATCACTCAAACACACTGACACATCATACACTGTAATTCACTACGAGCACACCGGCACCCGATATCTGTTTGAACTGAAAATGTGCACACACACTGTATCTGTACTGAACCACCCCAACACACTGACATATCACATGTTGTAGTTCACTGTAAGCACACCAGCACCCAGTATTTGTTTGAATCTGAAAACGTACACACACGCTATATTTGTATCAATTGACTGTTCTTCAAAACTGTACATTTCACATTGCTTCGCGACTGTTTTGTTTTTGAATACAGGAAGATTCCCATGCCGTTCGGGGGTATGGGAACATTGCCGCTCGAGATTGGTACATGGAGCTGCCCAATGCGGTCCGCCATATCGTGGATTAGGCCGGCTTCGGCGCATTCTGCAGGGGACTCTCGTGCCTCACTGCGAGCAGGCCTCTCCTTGCTGCTCTAGTGGAGAGGTGGTGGGACACCACCGACTCCTTCCACTTCTCTGCTACAGGAGACATGATGATGACTCCCTATGATTTCTCGATGCTCACCGGCATCAGGGCAGGGGGTGATCTGATCCCCTTCGATACCGACATGGATGAGTGGGAGGCAGCTCAGATCTACTTGCTTGGCGAGGTGCCGCCTCTCGCGCGTCCCGGCTTCGTCAGGTACTCATGGTTCGAGGTCCAGTTCAGGGTTCAGCCAACCTTAGTTGAGGAGGCTCCGATGACCCAGGAGGCGGTGGAGCGATATGCGCGCGGCTTCCTCATGTTTCTGCTGGGGACGACCATTTTCACCGATCGGACGAACACCGTGCCCCTCTGCCTGCTGAGCGCTCTTGTGGATGTCACACAGATCTTGCGCTACGACTGGGGTGGCGCTGCCTTGGCCACTCTATACGGATACATGAGCTCAGCCTCCCGTTGCAGCGGACAGTTGCTCGGGGGTTACTGGCGAGCTTGGGAGGTACATTTTTCTTCCTCTGTTTTACATTTCTACTTTAGATTTTCTGTACTCTGTACATTGCACACACTGTGGTCTGCTTCACATTGACTGTATACTGTACACACAGCACACACATACCCTGTTTTACACTGACTGTATACTGCACACGTTGTACACCCTGCACAATACACTGCACAATACACGGCTCTACAATTTCTACTTTTGTTCTGTATTCTGCTCTATCTGATAAGCATACTGGTATTTACTCTATAGTTGTGGGTTTACGCCTACTTTCTGAGGCTCGCGCCCATGCCAGACGTGGAGACCCCTCTCGTCGTTCCGTTCTCTCGCCGCTTTGACGTGAGGTGCGTGCGGAGGCCCCGCGAGTTATTCATCTTCTTCCGCTGCTATTTCGACACCATCACCCCCGCAGAGGTATGTTTAACTTGCAGTTCATTTAAGCTTCGCTTCACACTGTATTTTTAATGGCAATAGATAACAAACTGTATTTCATTTTCAGATCACCTGGCAGCCCTGGGCTCCTTTGCCAGCGACGATGCGGGCGCGGTTTGTCGGTGCTGAGGAGACCGCTCGCTTCAGGATCTTGCTAGAGGGCCCGGTCCATCGGGCTTGGTACCTGGGTGAGCGTTTCCTACGCCAGACCCTTGGTTTACCGGAGCAGATAGTCCCGGTTCACCCTCCTGAGCACATGAGGGAGACAAAGAGGTTTACTCCCGAGCAGATGACTGACTATACGATCGGCTGGGAGGCAGATGGTTTCAGGGGCGATGGCGACTACGCAGAGTACGTCCGGACCTACATTATGCGGCCTCTGAGCGGTGGTCGTCGAGTTGAACAAGAGAGGCCCGCGGCGCCGGCAGTTAGGGCAGGAGCAGGGGCAGGGACATCGAGGACAGCTCGAGTCCGTGGTAGGAGTGGAGCTCGGAGAGGGCGAGGAGCTGGATGGCCGGCGTTGCCCACTACGATGACATGCCGAGGACAGGGTGGGGAGACTTATCAGATCCCCATTGCTCCCCCTCCGGCTGATCATGAGTTAGTCGAGTTCTACGACTTACCTCCGGTATGTACTACTTCATCTTGCATCTTGCATTGTCATTTCATTTCAGTTTATTGATATTCCGCAGAATACTGATGCATCTAACCCTTTCGCAGGCCTCTTCCGAGTATACCCGCCAGTCCTTGGAGCTGACCGTCTCTGTGATGGGGATGTTCTAGCGGAGCCTTGATCTTTTAGCCATCTATGGCATTCCGGTATGTTCTTCTGGCCACGGTCTCGAACCATACATAAGCTGCTTCATATACTCTGATGCGCAATACAACACCTGATATACTGCCCTCGCGGCATCTGATACACTGCAGCCCATAGACTGTTCTCATCATTATTCACGGCATTCATATACTGCACTCAAACACTGTATTCTATACCGATACTCTGCTTACAGTATTCACGCACTGTACTCATACACTGCATTCTGTACTGATACTCTGTTCACAGTATTCACACACAGTACTCATACACTGCATTCTGTACTGATACTCTGTTCATAGTATTCACACACTGTACTCATACACTGCATTCTGTACTGATACTCTATTCATAGTATACTGATGCGTTTGCCTTTTGTACTTTTCAGCATCCCTTCCAGATTTATATTGCGGGAGGTGCTCCGACCGGACCTTCTGTTTTCACCCGAGATGGCAGAGTATACCCCCGCACCAAAGCGGGGCGCACCCATGTAGGGAGTAGCTCACGGGCTCTAGTCCCTGATGATGATGATGAGTCCGAGGCTGAGGCAGAGGCAGAGTCGTCCGAGGAGGAGACCGGAGACGGCTCGGGCTCAGACTCAGATGACGATGCTAATAACGATGCTCCTGGACCTTCGTCCAGGAAGAGGATGAGGACGGACCCCTAAACCTAAGGCCTTTTGACATTGATCCAGATTTTTGCTGTTTTTCTTCATTTTTGTACTTTTTCTTTTTGCTGGTAGCTAGAGTACCTTGTACTGCTGCAAGCAGGTTTTTGTTTCCAAAACTATGTATTTTGAAAAAGATAATGAAATGAAACAAAGCTTTTTATCTGAAAAAGTATTACATTTGTACATTTCTATACATTGTATTGCATCACATCATATTACATCTCAATGTAAACGAAATTGATCTTTTGTCTTGAAAATTGAACACTTGCATTGTAATAACCAGATAACGAACCAGCCAACAGCAAAACAACTCATACTAACCACTGCTCCATTCTGAACACACAGCCCATACTCTGCTGAGGATTAGTCTGCATACAGCCCATAACACAGCGTTTGGTTCATTCTGCACACGGCAAACCCTGGACAAACAGTCCAATCTGAGAAGACAGAATACGAAGGTGGAACCTGCTGAAGTTGAAGCACACTCAGATGCCCCAAATTTTCCCCTTTCTTCTTTTGCTTCGCATAAATGTAAAGAATGGTACAGCACTCTGAGTACAAACGATTTTTTGAAAATAAAGAAGGGTTTTCAACCGGGGTATCGAGCCTACAACTGAACGCAGCGAGGACGATTTGAACAAAAGGTACACGACCTAACCACAACGGGACATACTCGGAAAAGACTTAAAACAAAAGTTGAGGTAAACAAAACAAAAGACACGACACGAACGTGTTACAACGAGAGACCTCAAATCACGAGGAGCCAGTTCCTCCAGGTATTATTTTCCACCCTTCCTCGTTTGTGATTCTCACATCACTCAGCCTTCGGGCTCAGTTTTTCTCTCAAAACCCTTTTGCTCACTTTTCTCTCATCACACATCTCTCTATTCTTCAGTCTCTCATTTTTTTATCCCTCCCCAGGGTGGTTAGTAGATGAATAGGAAATTGTGGGTTCACACCCAACACGATTAGCTCGCGGCTATTTCCTCCCGGGACGTCTAGTCGATGTCCCGTATGGAGTTTGGAGTATCTTGATTCATTTCGATTTGTGCTTCACACTTGGCTTGATACCTCGTTGCTTTGAGGTTGTTGAGAGTTTTTAGCCCTTTACTGATAGCTTCAGTTGTGTCTTCCTCTGACAAGTATGCTGGTGACGGGGGAAAGACAGGAAGCCTGACTTAACTGTGCCCCTAGTTCATCATTTTGACCATTTTTCTTGGCTTTTTTACTAAAACAGTTTTGACCAATATGAGAGTTAGATTAACATACTTATTCGATTTCTGATTTGAAAATCATCTGAGTTAGGCTATGAGCACTAAAAATTTTCCTTTCTTGGGTCCAAGAAAATGGTCCAGTTTTGGAAAAGATGGAATAATTTTCAAAAAAATAGTCAACCTCAGTAAAAATTCTCAAAAACTATTTTTGCAAACGGTCAATGCTCAACAAGCACGGAACTTACTCTTGAGATGCGCAACCTCGGATCGGAGGCAATGGAAAATTGCCCATTGCTTGAAAGAGCTGCACGGCAATGGAAAGTTGCCCCTGGTTTGAACGGCGACTCGCGGCAACTTATGGCAACGGAAAGTTGCCCCTTGTTTGGATGCTGTTGCGGCATATTGTAAACAGTCCTCATCAATGATGATCACGTCCGAACTTCCGGATACAGAGAAGACGAAGATGGTCAGAACCAATATATGGACACAGTCACTTTGAAAGCGTTGGTGGCTGGACTTCAGGATGAAGTTGCCTGCGTATCCCAAACATGAGAATCAAGCCTTACGTAGTTCCGGTGTCACAACCGAACTGTCGGATTCAAAGAAGGCAAGGATGATCAAAACCATTACATGGACATGGTCGTTATGAAAGCGTTGGGGGCTGGACTTCGGAGTGAAGTTGCCTACGTATCCCAAACATGGGAATCAAGCCTTACGTAGTTCCGGTTAAGGCACACTCGGGTATTTTAACCTTCACTTTTTAGGCTCTAACTTTTGCCAAGGCGCCCGATGTGGGTTTTCAACCTTGCGAGTTTTGTTTTTCTTTTTCTTTTTTGCTTTCTTTTCTTTATATACATTTTCTGCATTTTTTCTTTTTTCTTCTTTTCATGTTTTTTCTCTTTTTTTTTCTTTATTTTGTATTTTTCTTTGGTATTTTTATTTTTCCTTGCTCTAACTTTTGCCTGGGTCGCCCTTCCGGGTTTTCGGCCCAGCGAGCCTCCCAAAGGGTAAAAAGTGTAACAAGTCCATGCCAAATGGTTTTAGGGTTTTGAAGCCATCCGTATTCAGGAAAGTGGCTGTTGTATTGATTTGCAGAAAGGCCCATCTCCGGCTCTTCAAGCATATCGGACATTTTTGCCCCTAGTTCAAGGGGTGCTTCTGTTTTAGCTTTGCAAGCTTCCGTTGACGACGTCTGATCTCTTGATCTAACATTGGTGCCTCTTGTTCGAGGGCTACTCCAAACCTGGCCACACAGGCCTCACATGGCGGCTGACCATTAAACGTTCTGAATAGGTTCAAGGTTTGGAAACAAACGGATTAAATCTTGAGGCTGAGAGCGATCCTAGGCTGCACAATCTCAAGGGCGATTCCATACAGGTCTTCACAGGACCGCGCAAAACATTGTTTTTTGAAAATTTTTACGAAAGCGACAAATCGTTCGCGCTGAAGATAGTGTAGAACCAGTCTGGGTCAAGCCAGGGTCCTTCTCAGTACTCACGCTAACAAGCATGATTTCATTCATTAAAGGCTTAGCATGCCTATCTTTCTCTCAAATTGATCAAAGTTTTGCAAAACCCGAGGAATTCCTTCCTCTTCGTTTTCATCATTACAGTGTTCAAAAGGGTTTTTTTTTTTTTTTTTTTAAAAAACTTAGGTCATCACAATGATTTTCAGGGCACAAGAGAGTAGGTGGAATGTACTACCGTTCCATTCGGATCCTCTGGCACAACAAGCTCAAAATAACAATAAGCACGGAAACATGATAGCCGCAGCTGTTTCATTCAAATTTCCTGGTTGCAACTGGCTCCACAGCAGAGACAGACTCAAAAGAAAACAAAAGGGTAATTACAAAACAAAATAAAACGGTGTTCGAGGTAACAACCCTGGAACCACCCGACATTCTATACAAGGGGACTGACTCGCTACAACAAGACAGACCCTTAAGCAAAAAGAACTGACTCAAGACAATGAGACAGACTCAAAACAAAACAAAGAATTGACTCGATACCCAAGCTAGTATTTACAAAACTAGCATTCGCGGATGCTCAAAAATGCGTGCCAGACGCCACATCCAAAATACACCGGGCGTTGCCCCCAGGTGGTCCAACCCCGATCACATACTCGCAGTATCCTCAAAATCCAATAGCTAGGTAATAACAGACTTGGCTGAGGTGGATGGAAGGATAACCTCATTGCCGATCAAATCTTGCACCTCATGACGAAGGCGAAAACAATTATCGGTAGCATGACCAGTTTGCTGGTGGTACGCGCAGTACAAAGTAGCATCATGTGTGAGAGGGAGATTCTTCGGGAGAGGCCGAGGCTCGAGGGGTTTAAGATGCCCTCTTTTAGCCAAGATCTAGAGTGCCTTAGATAACGGCATGTAGAGAGCGTGAAAGACCCTGCGCCCTCTGGGTAGGTACTTTGAAGTTTGAGAATTCTTGCTAGACGCACTAGCGAAAGGATCGGCAGGCACTACCTTGACTTTCTGATCTTTCCCAGATGCAGAATTGGGAGTAGAAGGAACTGTTCTGGCATGACGGGGCCTATCCCGGTTTTCTGCCTGCCTTGAACTGCCTTCAGTTGGAGTGGGGAAGGCATCATCCACAGTCTTGGCCGCGACTGCGAATACCTATTGCTTATTCATTCCCCCGGCTTTCAAAGCCTCGACTGCCCACAGCAGTTGTTCAATGGGATCGGCATCTGCCTCCATTTTGTTCTTGCCTCTGGCCTCAGCCTGATCGAGGGTTTGGGTTGATGTTGACACGTCATTGCCATAGCTAGAGGCAACCTCCGGTTGGCTAAGCTCGATTACAATCCGTCCCAATAGTGAGGGCTTCTGTGACACAAAATTTCCGGCATATGGTGCAGCTGGTGGCGAAGCCGATATTCCGTAAGCAAGATCCGCCACGAACCTCTGGAGGTCACCTATCATCCCCATCAATTCGAATGTGGTGGGCTCACGAGCCTGGTACAACTGGGGTTCCCAGATCGGGTGCGCAGCAGGCGACCTGGGTGGATGCGGCACATCAACATTGGCCTCACTTTGCAAAGTGATTCCTTGATCCAATGCGGCTGTCATAACCACGATTTCCTCTGAATTCTGTGTCATGATAAGTCCGCTAATCTTTGAATAGTGACTAACGGATCAGATATCTGCCTTGCCTCAGCGAGGGAAAACACTGGCTATTCTGTACTTGATTCTCTGAACTGAAAGAGAAGACATGCAGCATTTCAGCCCAAATGGAACAAACACAGGCGTAGCTGAACAGCGGTACTCTAATACTGATCACTGTTCCCAAAACACTGAATCGGATATCCACAGATATAACTGATTCTCACAAATTGATACTAGTGTCCTCAGACCTTATACTCAAACTTGCAAACTGATATGCGCGTTCCCTGTAGAGATACACTCTAAAGCATATAGCAAGTAAAAGAGCCAAAACACCCCTATGTTGGGGTAGGGTTTCCCTATCCTATTTTGTCAGGAGCTAGGGTTTCACTACGCACGTAGCGGTTTCAAACAACCTATATCGGGTAAGCAACCTGTCCTAGTTTGGAATGGTCACTATGGATTCCGAATATGTACTAGGTCGAATGGTCAAAAGGGTGCCCCGGTAAAACCGGGGTTTGTATTCCCATACTGGCAGAGCCCACAACCGGTCAGCCTTATGGCATGCTTTGACAAAGTCAAGCCTCCGGCAGACCGCTCAGGAATAGCAGATGGCCAACACAGTGTCCTAGGTGCACCAATGCACATGCAATGCAAAGAAACACATAAGTGTAGTCAAAACAGGATATCACGAGTTCGAGTCAAGTTCACTAAACTCCCCAGCGGAGTCGCCAGAAACTGTAGACGTCCCCGACCGCCCCGGGAGGATGACTCCCGTTCGGTTCGCCTGTGGGTCTACTACAGTTCAGGACTCAAATTGTCACAGTTCTTAATCTGAACCAAAGAGTCCAAATCCAGCAAATTGTTTTGAGAACAGATTTTTAGAAAGAAGTGTCAAACATGGACTGCTTTGCCAGATACAGAGTCGCCGCCTAAATATTTTTTAATGGGGGAATTTAGGAAACCCTGACTCGTTTGCCTAAGGCCACGTGTCCGTCATCACCAAAGTTGCCTCAGCTCGGGAACTTGGGTATGATCGGGGAAGGTCAGCTATGAGCACCCCTCTCGCCCGATCCAAAGATCGGCCTCTACTAACCATGATATTTGATTTTGAAAACGTTATGTGTTCTTATTCCGGTTAATTAGCTAGAATTACTATGTGATGCGCACAACACGAAAGTATAGACTAGATCGCCTAATTTGGAACGAAGCATTGCATATCCGTTTGTTTGGAAAACGCTTTGAGATTTGGTACTCGCAAGTAGGCTAAAACACGGATTTCAACGAGTTGTCCCAACTCAAACAATCCAACCTTCACCAACAGGCATTCAGGCAGTTTATATCACATAAGTATCTAGATACATGATAAGCATGCTGTCATGGCAAACACTCACACTCATGCAAGGTGCTAAAGCATAAAAGCTTACCGAGTACTCCGAGCCAAAACAAGGAACATGTTAGCAATCATGCATGATCCAAGTCCATGTTAAGATGGCTAATGCAACATAGGCAAAATGCAGCTAGAATAGGCTCGGCTAATCCTAGGATGGCATGTGGGATGCAACAAGTAGCACGTATTCAAGTTAGATTTGAAATACTATGCAATTAGCGTGATGCACCGAGCCCGGTGCATGCAATACTGATGAATGATACACGCATGCATAGCATGAGGTATGCTAAATTAAACGTGCCCTAATACTAACCATCAAAGCAGGTATGTAAAAGGGAGGAAGAAGTGGGGGTCGGAAGACATGCACACACGCACCCACACTTATTACAAATTTTCCCTCGCTCGGAGGGACCGAAAGAATAATACAATTAATTAACCTACAAGCTAATTAAAATATTACAGACAATTAACTAGTTAAACAAATTAACTAAGCTAATTAAAACAGTAAACAGCCTCAGGAAGAGGGCCCAATGCAATACGCCCTCAGCTCCGCTCGGAAAGCCACTGCCATGCACAAGATGCCTCTGCTTTGACTGTTATCCTCCTCTGAAGACTGCACAAGTCCCAGGATATGCTCTATGCACACTGTGGAACACCACCGACTAGAAAGAATGGCCACCGGCCAAGGGGAGTGGTCACCGGCCACTGATTAAGCTATCAGCCACTTATGGATGGCCGGTCGGCACTGAAGATGGCCGGCCGGCCAGATCTTTCTGCAGAATCTATTTTTGACAGCAACAGAGGGCAAAATATAGCATGGCAACGCATTTCAAGCAATGTATGCACCAACCACACTCCTTAACATATTCATGACTCAAATGGGGATGGACCTCGATTCTCGAACCACCAATCGCGCATTTCAATGCGTGATGGCCCAAGAAGCCAAGTATGCATTTGATTTCAAATGGAATGCAATGCATACAAACAAACAAAAGGGCTTTCAACCTCTATCATGGCTTGATCAAGAGGTGAAAGATGCATATAATGCAATGCCACCTAAGTATGTTAACTAAGCGTGCAACATGAGCATATGGGAAGCATGTAAGGCATATAACAAGCATGCAAGTTAAATGAGCATACAAGATACAATGCCAACACACAAACATGCAAAACATATGGCATGTTAAGCAACCAAAACAAAGAGGGGAATGCACGCCAAATGCAACACCATTTCAACATGCAACATGTCATAAGTCAAACATGCGACAACATGTTAAGGGGACTTAAAACAGGTCCAAGGCAGACCTAAACAATGCTAAGGGTGCACCTAGATGGCATCTAAGTGGCCTAAACATGCAAGCACACACAAAGGCCTAAACAAGAGGGCACAAGACAACAATCTTTTAACATGTTAAAGGGGCATCAAATGCAAGCATACAAGCATGCTAAGAGGACTGAAATAACATAACAAGTGGTTCCAAACCACTGAAATGATGCAAGGATAGCATGCTAGAAGGATCAATGCTTAAGGCATACAAGGGGGATTACATGGTAGCTATACAAAGCGGAACATGGATGGCCCAAACGACCAAAAACAGACCTCAAGCACATCAAAACAAGCATAAAAGCTTCACAAAGCTAAGCCAAAAACATGCTAGAAACAAGGCTCAAAGCACAAGGCATGTTAAGGCAATTCATGGCATTACAAGACATGTATCCTAAGCAAGCATGGTGTACCTAAACCAACTCACAACAATGCTATATCATGGCAAGATAAGCATAAAAAAAAGTTAAGGCATGGCCAACATACACTTAAACAAGGTGCTCACTAATGACGCTAAAATGGCCCTTTTCAAGGACAATAAGCAGAGGGGGTGGCCCTCTCCTTCTTAGGACCTCAAGGCAGGGATTTCAGTGGTGAGGAGGCCCAAACACAATGGTCCCAGAGCTCACCAAAAATGCACCAAAAATAGAGCCTAACAAGGCTTAAGAGGGGTCAAACAACCTCAAACCACAAAACACTCTTAAACAACTATTTAGAGTAGGCAAAAACAAGATTTTTATATGTTATACACCAAGTCTAAAAATAGTTGCAAGGTAGTCAAAAAAGCTATGCAAAAATGGGGAATAAAAGGGGAAAGTGGTTACCCTTGAAGACCCTCTTCGCAAATAGTGGACCAGCAGCCTCCTTAGGTCCAAACCAGCTCCAAAACTTCAAGAACAACCTCTTAGTACCTCAGTAGCTAAAGGAAGGTGTGTTGGTGGGTGTTTGTGCACAAAAGTAAGACAAAACACACACTAAACACAAAAGAGAGGGAGGTATAGATATAGGATAGATACACAACTCAAACCCTAAAACCAGAGCTCTCTAGAAAATGTTGTCTAACCTAAAAGAGGGAGAAGAGGCCTCCTCTTATAGAAAACTCAATCTTGTAAAGCTTCCAAGGCAAGCTAACAAGAGGGAGATCCCTCCATACACGTGTATAGAGGGGAGCAAAGTGTATGCCAGCTAGCATAAAAATATCTGCAAAGCAGATACACAGTAGTCGGCCGGCCAAAAATGCAATTTGACCAAAAAAGATGGCCGGTCGACCATCTATAGTGCCGGCCGGCCAAACATTTGGCCGATGGCAACAAAACACAGCCGGTGGCCTCAAGCCATGGCCGGTGAAGTGTGAGGATGGCCCACAAGCCATTCTCTGCCCCTCCAAGGCAAAACACAAGTGTTTGGTGTAAAACCAGACACAAAACAATCAAGTCGAGAGATCCTGAGGCAAGGCGCGTAGCCGAGATCTCTGGGAACTCAAGACAAACACAGACAAGGATGATCACCAGGTGTTCAAGCGATGACGTCCAAGTCTTCAGGACGGTCAAAAATGGGGTGTTTATAGTTTTCTTGCAGCAATAACGACAGCAAGGATGAGCTTTTCCATTGGTAGGTAACGTGTTTCGGCATCGGCCATTGCTTTGCTTACATAGTAAACCTGTCGCTGCTCCCCGAGTTTGTCCTTTAAAAGTACGGCCCCGACCACGTGGTCAAATACCGCCAAATACAAAATGAGCGAATCGCCTACTGAAGGGGTTGGCAGGAGTGGTACTAATCAGAGATAAGTTTTCAAGCCATCCAAAGCGGCCTGGCACTCGGGGGTCCATTCAAAAGCTTTGTCTTGCCGAAGTGTGTGAAAGAATTGTCAGCAGTGATTTGTGGAACGGCTAATAAATCTGTTGAGCGCAACGGCCATTCCCATCAGCTTCTAAACCTCTTTAACCAACCGAGGAGAGCCAAGTTCTAAAATTTCTATTATCTGCCTCGGGTTGGCCTCTATTCCACGGTGGTTCATAATGTAGCCTAGGAATTTTCCAAATCCGATACCGAATGCACACTTTGAGGAATTCAATTTCATTTTGTACTTTCGAAGAATGCCGAATGTATCTGTCAAGTCGGCTAAGTGGGCATGTTTTTCCTTAGATTTGACCACCATGTCATCGATGTATACTTCCATGGTGCGGCCGAGCTGCTCCTTGAACATGGTAGTAACCAGTCTCTAGTAAGTTGCCCCTGCATTCTTCAACCCGAAAGGCATGACCTTATAGCAATAGGTTCCTCTCGGGGTAAGGAATGCAGTCTTTTCTTGATCCTCCAGATGCATGGCAATTTGATGATAGCCTCTGTAGGCGTCTAAGAAGCTCATGCGCTGATGATGTGCTGTTGCATCTACAAGTTGGTCTTTCTGGAGAGGAGAAAACAATCCTTGGGATAAGTTTTGTTTAAATCCGTGAAGTCCACACAAACACGCCAAGATCCATTTTTCTTCTTTACAACCACGGTATTGGACAACCATGTAGGATAGGTTACTTCGCGAATTACCCCGGCCTCCAACAATCGGTCAACCTCTTCAACAACGGCCGAAGCATGCTCCGCAGCTGACCGCCGACTTTTCTGAATAATTGGCTTACATTTTGGATCAACATTTAAATGGTGCTGGGCCACAGATGGATCCACCCCTGGTATCTCATATGGTGTCCATGCAAACATGTCGAGGTTGCCGAGTAAGAAGGATACAAGCTCGTGCCTGTCAACTTCGTTCAAGGAAGTACCGATCATGAAGAACTTGTCAGGACTCCCATTCATATCAACCCGATCCAGGTCTTCAAGTGCCTTTTCGCTGGGGATCTTCCCAAAGTCCTCGAAGCTCTCCCGATCCGGTACTTCAATCGAATTCACTTCCAGTTCTTTTGGTCTCCTTGCAGTAGCAACAATGTAGCATGCCTGTGTCGATTTCTAATAACCCCGAATTTGTTCAATGCCATACTCAGTCGAAAAATGAAGTAATTGGTGGTAGGTGCTCGGCACAGCTTGCATGGCATGCAACCAAGTTCTTCCCATAATAAGATTGTATGGTGAAGGAAGTTTGACAACCAGAAATTCTACGGCTACTGATTTGGTGCTTGTAGACACCCCATTTTTGACCAACCCTAAGACTCAGACGTCATCGATTGAGCGCTTGGTGATAGTGCATGTTGTGCTCGTTTTGAGTTTCCGGAGTTTTCGACTGAGTGCCTTGCCTCCGGGCCTTTGAACTCTTTGTGTTTTGGCTCGGTTTGTGGACCAAGCCTTGTTTCCCTTCCTTGGAGAGAGGGAGAGGTCTTGTAGACCACCCTTTTGTGGTCGTAGACCACTTTTTCTGCTTGGAGACTAGTTTCCGGTTTTCGAAGCCTTCAGCCGCGTGCCTTGTCTCTGGACCACTTAACGTTCTCCGTTTGGCTTGGTTTTTGAACCATGCCTTGTTGACCTTGGCTAGAGGGACACTGTGGTCTGGGAGACCACTTTTCCCTCGTTGACCATTTTTGGTGCTCGTAGACTGGTTTTCGGGACTTCCGGCTGCGCGCCTGGCCTCCCGAACTTTCGTCTTGCATGCTTTTTGGTTTGTTTTTGGTACAAACCTTGTTTTTCTTGCTTGGAGGGTGGAATAAGGGTGGAAGACCAGTTTCTCTCCCTGAAAACCACTTTTCTTCCTGCCAGCCAGTTTTCTGGTCGGCCAACTGGTTTTCTTGGTCTTTGGACCACCAATAGTGGTCGACCACCACACTATTGGCTTGCTTTTTGTGTGCAGACCCCCTCCTCCCCATGGCCAACCAGTTTGATTTTTGGGAGACCACTTATGGTGGTCGGCCGACCACTACAAGTAGCCGGCCAACCACTTCAAGTAGTCGGTAGCTTTCCATCACCTTTTCAGAGATATTTTCTAGCCAGCTATAACAGCTGGAAGGCATAAGAGTCATCCTCCGTACACGTATATGGAGGGATGGCTTTAGGCCTAAGCTTGTTCAACAAGCTTAACCTTTGGTTCTCTATAAAAGAGAACCTCCCCCCTCTTGCCTTAGGTTCAGAAAATTGTACTTGAACTATACATACATCCTTGTCTCTATATTTTCTTGCTTGCTCCATATTTGTGCTTGAAAGTGTAGTTTTTCCATACTATTGCACACAAACACACACTCAAACACCATACTCTTGTTGCTGAGGCTCTTTGAGGTTGGTTTTGGAGTCTTTGGATTGGTTTTGGTTCAAAAAGAGTGCTGGAGTTGCAGCTTTGAAGGTGTTCTTCAAGGGTAAGCTTCTAACCCTTTAAACCCTTGTTTTGGTTTAAGCTTTTGGACCTATTTGCATGCTTATTTTGGCTTGAATTTCTACTGCAAAAAGGTCTGGTTTTGCATACTTGTAATGTTTGTTTAAGGTCTCTTTTGTGTTGGGGGTAGTCTACCCCCTTTTAGGCCTTGTTTGGCCTTGTTTTTGTGCCATCCTTTTAAGCTATTGGGACCACCTTGTTTTGGCCTTCTCACCACTGAAACTCAGAGGAATTTCAATGGTGGAAATGGTGTTTTGAGGTCCCAAATAGGAGAGGGTCATCCCCTCTCCTTGTGTTTTGTATGCTTGCTCTGTATGCCTCATGTGTGAGCATGTTTGTTAAGCTTATGTTGGCTCTATTTTAGCATGTATTTGGGGTTATTTTGATAGGGCATACCACTATTTTGATTTGGTTTTGTCATCCCTTGCATGCCTTATACAGTTGTAGTGTAAATTTTGCAAACTACTCTTCCATGCCTCATGAAGTAGCATGTCTTTCTAGCTTGTTTTGGGGCCATCTCAGTAGGTTTTTTGTGTTGTTTTAACATGCCTTAGATCTGTTAAGGTTTGGTTTGATAGCCCCATGCATGCTCCATGCACTTGTAGTGCAATCCCACAAACTAGCCTAATGTGTATCATGCTTTTGATCATCATTCTAGCATGCTTTTGGCTTAACTCTAAGAAGCTTTTGTCCATGTTTTAGCATGCTTAATCTCTAATTTGTGTTGTTTTGGTCACACATGCATTGCTTTGTATAGCCTTGGTTCAATCTTGCTCACTAGCTTTGTGTATTAAGTCCATTAGCATGCATTACTTGGACTATTCTCATGATTTGGCATCATTTGAAATGTGATTTCAGTACATGTGGTGTGGTCATACACTTGCATTTGTCACTCTTTCAATGCTTTGAAGGGTTGGTCCTTTATGCCCTAAACATGAGTCATTGTGTATGCCTTCATGCCTAAGCTTACGAGCTATCATTTCAGTGTCTTTGGGGTTACTTTGCCATGATAAAACTCTGATTTTTGTTGGCGAAGCCATCTCATGCTTGGTCTTATTAGGTGTAGTGTAATCCTCCCTTTTGGCCTTGCATATTCCATACTTTATGCCCTTCATGCTAGCTTGTTTTGGCTTCCTTCTATGCATGTTTTAGATTCATTTGGACATGCTCTAGGACTGTTTTGGGTTGCCTTAGCCATATGCTTCATGTTTTGCATAGCTGTAGTGCAATTGGCCTTGCTAGCTTTGAGTTTTGAGCACCATAGCATGCTTCATTTGTGTTGTGTAGATGATTTGGCATCACTTAACATGACATTTCAGAGCATATAGCATTGCCATGTTCTCACTTCATTCACCCTTTGAGTGCCTCTAAGGGTTGTGCATTGTTGCCTAGCTTATGGCCTAGCTTGTATGCTTGCATGCCTAGACTTTTGAGCCCTTATCTTAGCATGTTTTGGTCTTTGTTTTGACCTACTTGAGCTCTGTTTGTGGCTAGTTCATGCATTTGTGCCATGTATTGCATTTCCCTAGAGTAGTCATCTTTGTTAGCTTTCATGCTTTAGGACCCTAGCATGCTATGCTTGTATTGTTTGAATGATTTGGCATCATTTCATACCTAATTTCAGTGCCTATAATGTTGTTACACTTCCACTTGTGTCATTCCTCGAGCACTCTTGAGAGTTGTGCTCTTGGGCCTAGTTGATAGGCCAATGCATGTGCATGCATGTCTTGCCTTTTCTGCCTTCATTTTATCATTATGGCCACTGATTTGGGCATGATTGAGATCTGTCCATTTTTTGTTTAAGTCCATTGAGCATGTTTGTTTTCATGTTGTTTGCATGCTTATGTTGCTTTGCATTGAGTATGCATGCCATTAGGATTGATAGGTTGCTTATATTACCTTGCATTGTGTATGCATGCATTACATTGTGTTTACCACGCTTGAGTTGCATTGCATCTTTGCATGCTTGAGTTGCATTGCATTTGTTTGGATTGGGTGTTAGTCCGAACACGAGAAACGAGGGACGTTTCATACTTGAAGTGATGAAAAGTGCCTCAATTCTCGATGGCCGACCCTCTTGATCAAGCATGATAGAGGTTAAGGCATTTATGTGTTATGTGTGCATTCATTTCACATTGATTCGTGCAATCTTGGTTTCTCAGCCATCATGCATCAAGATGCGTGAATGGTGGCCCGAGGGTCGAGCACTACACTCCCTTGAGCTCATGAAATGATAGGAAGGGTGGTTGTGCACACATATGTTGAAAATACATTGCCATGCCCCTTCTTGTTCTTTGTTGCAGCAAACTGGAGAAGTGCAGCAAAAAGTGGTCGGCAGACCAGTAAAATGGCTGGCCGACCCCTTTATCTGGTCTGCAACAATGGTAAGTGGTCGGCTGGTGGTCTACAACATCAACAACTGGTCGGCCATGCTCCTGAGGCTCCCCAAGATGAGTTAGAAGCTATCTGGAGCTTGGTGCAAGGTTTTGAGAACAATTGCAAACAGAGGCAAGTTGGGGCATCGCGACGGATTTCCGAACGAAGCGACCGAGCATGCATGCACTCCTCTTCCCAAGGACCTCTCTTTACTGCTTTCCTTAGCTAGTTTATGCTTTGGTTCTGTATTTAAGTAGTTAATGCGTTTAGCTGCTTATTTGTGTTGCAATAACTAGTTAGTTAACTTGTTAGTTAATTAGCTTCGTTTCGTACTTAATTAATTAGCTTGTTAGTTAATTAGTTTTGTGATGTAATAATTAGTTTAATTAGCTTTGTGATGTAATAATTAGTTTAATTAGCTTAGATTAGCTAGTTAGCTTATTTATTCGGACCCTCCGTCGAGAGGGCGAATTTTGTAATAAGCGTGCGTGTGTGTGATGCATGTCTTCTAACCCCTATTTCTTTCTCCCTTTTACTTAACCGCTTACGATGGTTAGTTTTAGGACATGTTTCAATTAGCATCCTTATGCTTGCATGCATGCATCATTCATTTGTTTTGCATGTACCGGGCTCGGCGCATCATACAAACTGCATTGTATTTCAATTCCAAATTGAATACATGTTATCAAGTTACATTCACATGACATCTTAGAATAGCCGAGCCTATCTTAGTTGCATTTTGCATGCGTTGCATTAGACATCTTGACATAGCTAGGATCATGCATGATTACTAACTACCTTCTGTTTTGGCTCGGAGTATACTGTGAGTGTTTACGCTTTAGCATACTGCATGAGATGTGTATGTTGCCATGTTAGCATGCTTGCCATGAGGCTAACTGCTTAAGTGATTAACTGCTTGAATGCCTGTGGGTGAAGGTTGGATTGCTTGAATTGGAACAATTCATCAAAATCCTCGTCTTAGCCTACTTGCGAGTAGCAAACTTTAAACCGTTTTCAAACAAACGAAAATGAAATGTTTTGTTCCAACTTAGGCGATCTAGTCTATACTTGTATGTTGTGCGTATCACATAGTAATTCTAGGTTAATAACCGGAATAAGAACACGTGTTTTCAAAAACAAAATATCATGTTAGTAAAGGCCGATCTTTGATCGGGCGAGCGGGGGTGCTCATTGCATGACCTTCCCCTCTCGTACCTAAGTTCCCGAGCTGAGGCAACTTTGGTGATGACGGACACATGGCCTTAGGCACGAGTCAGGGTTTCCTAAATTTCTCCCAAAATAAAATATTTAGGTGGCGACTCTGTATTTGGCAAATCAGTCCATATTTGGCACTTCTTTATTAAAAATCGATTTTCCAAAACGATTTGTCAAATTTGGACTGTTTGGTGATTTATCAGTCTTGCATTGCACTTTGTGAGATCAGATTTAGAACCGTGACAGGAGTCCAAACCGTAGTAGCTAGGAACAAAACGATTCGCACCCTCACGAGCAGAGAGCGGAGTTCCGGGCGGTCTACAGTGCTTGCCCGAACTGGTAGTGTGATTTTGCCCAAAGGATACTTAGGGTTAGCATTGAAGCAGAATAATGGGTAATCAGCCGGTGGCAAATCTGAATCGGTGAATTCAAGTTTAACAAACATTTTGTGATACATTATTTCCGAAGTGCTTCCCTGATCAATGAGAACGCGTTTAATGGTGAATCTTTTCATGCGTAACTCGATGACGAGGGGATCAGTGTGGGGGAAAGTTACCCCAATCAAGTCAGTGTCGTTGAAACTAATCCTCTCAGTCTCATAGGGCCGTTTTGCTAGTGTGATCGGCCTATGCAGGCTAGGTTGCAACTGAATTGTCTGTATGTCGGCTAACGACAGCAGGCTATATATCATCATGTCAATTACACCAAGTGGAAGTGAATCTGGCCGTAGGGCTACCGTGTTCGATCGATTATTCTTTCGGACGTGTTGCGCCAGTCGGCCGTCTTGTACCAGTTCCTCCAGGTAGTCCTTCAAAGCATAACAACTGTCAGTGTCATGACCATAGTCCTTGTGGTTCTCACACCGCTTGTCCCTTCTCCTTGTATCGGGAGGTCCCATCATTTTGGGATGTCATTTAAAGAACGAAAAGTGTTGAACTTTCGACAAAATCTTACTGACCGACTCTGCTAACTCCGTGTACTTTTTGTCTGAGCATCTTGTGCGCCTACTATCCACCTGATATTGTTCATTTGATCGATGTGAACACTGATCACTCGATTGGCGCGAGTCACGCATTTTGTCTCGTTTAGCCTGATTCCACGGTTCGGGGCTCCTTGATGGCACGACGCTTATTGGCTGAACGATTTCAAGCAGAGCCGTCTTAAGTGTTTTCTATCCTGCTTTGACCAGCAGGGCATCGTCTTCCACCTTACAATATTCTTCAACTTTCTTTATTAATGCCCAAACTGTTTTGGAGGACCATCTAGTCAAGGAATTGCGAAGGGGACTATCAGGATGCAATCCCATTTTAAAGGCGGTGATGGCCATAGAGTCATTGCAGGCATCGTCTACCAGGTTAAAGCATTCCCAATAGCGTGCCGAATATTCGTAAACGGTTTCTTCTGGTTTAATTTGCATTGCCTAGAGAGAATCGACTTGCTTTGGCTAGATTTCATTAGTGATGAATCTTGCCCTAAAAGACTGTTGGAGTTAATGAAAGCTTTTTATCGATGCCAGCTCCAGTTTATAGTACCATCTGACGGCCAGCGGTCCCAGACTGCTCGAAAACATTCGACACATGAGGGCTTCATCGTCAGCATGCAGTGTCATCGCTTGTTTATAATGACGAATATAGTCAGTGGGATCTGATTTTCCGTCATACAGGGTAAATGACGGTACTTTCAACTTCTTGGGTAGCACAGCCCTTGTAATTCGTCGCATAAAAGGGTCATGCTTGTCTTCTTCATCCGAATCATCACTTCTCCTCCCTTGCTTGTGTTATACATATGGATTTCCTTCAGATGAGCTAGATACATCGACTCGTCCCTTCTTTCTGGGTTCCGAGGATGGTGAGTCAGAATCACTATCATTATCATGTTTTCGAAGTCGAAGTCGACGTCGTCAATCATCCTTCTTTCCTGAAGATCGACCCCGGTCATGGCATGCGGCCTGCTTGGATTTGGCTAACTCTAGGGCCAACTCCTGCCACAGGCGCTTGTTCTCAGCTATCATGTGTTTCCAGACGTTTTTCATTTTGCTTTGCTTGATCCACGATTGTCTGCATTGTCTCTTGCACCGATGTTGAGAGGGAGGTCTGGGCAATTGAGTGGAAGTTCAAGACTCATCGTGCGGTGATATTCTCCGGTCCAAGCATGTTTCTTGGAGTGATGTCATCTCTTGGCGTAATGTCGTCGGCGACTACCGGAGGATCATCTATTACGCCAGCCATGGATGTGCTTAAGTATTCTCACAAACGGCGTCAATTGTAGAGAAGTGGTTTGGAAATACTCTAGTATCCAGTCAGACGTCCTTGATCCCCTGATAGCTACCTGAAAAAGGAATGAACGCTCCGGTCGGGGGTGCCGAAATTAGCACTCCAACAGTCAAGTTAGTACGCTCTCAAGTTTACTTATATCTCAAGTTATTTTCTCTATTCTCACACACCTTTCTTTTGTCGACATTCCTCTTTTTATACTACCCTTTGGGCTCACAGGTCGGGCCCGCCTTTAATCTCTCACTTGATGGCTTACTCAGCCTTTTGATTATGTGCTGGTTCTTATTCGGCTCTTCATATGGTCGGCTAAACATTCAGATGTCTTCAGCCAAATCTCCAAATCTCTTCATATGGCCGATTATACTCTACCTTAGATTGTAGCCGAATCAACTAAGGTTAGATGTCTTCAAATCCTTTGCCTTCCTCAACGCATCATTATTCGGCCCCCACAAGATTGTTAATAAAGACATAAATAAATAACAATTAAAGTTTTGAAACTTTTGAAGAAATCTTCAACAATTTCAAATATTAGTACTGCTAGTTAGCTTAGTTTCCTCTCCGAGGACATCAAAAATAAATAGATAAATAATTTTTTTTAAAAAAAAAAGGTCCGTCCATTTTCTTACACATATTTTATTCGATTCCTTAAAATTCCAAGGTAATTTTGAGTATATTGGGTAAATCCAACTAACTTCTCTCGAGATTTGAAAAAATATAATAAATTTCATAATTTTGATATAATTATACCAACTCTTTTTTAATAAGCCTAAATGGATTGGAACTAATGTAGCTGGTGTGGGGACATATTTTTTGAATGACAACACGTGGCCGAGGTGTCATCGGAGTGCCAGCCGAGGTGCCACGTGCCATGGTCATGATGCCGAGGTAATCTCGGCTAGGCCGAGGTTATCTGCGAAGATACCAGAATCCGGAATAAGCGGATAAGGGACAAGAGTCCTAGAATGGGAGAAGACTTCAGTTTGGGTAAAGATAAGACTCTTAGAGAATTTATCACAATCCTATTGGGAGTCCAAGATTAGCAGTAATCCTAAGTCCATTAGAGCTAGGCTTCTATTGGGAGTAGGAGTTGGCCATAAAAGGGAGGTACCCCCATGGGTCTAAGGTATGTCTTTTATACTTTGTCTAGTGAGTTAAGCACTATTGGTTATCTTTCAGAGATATTTTACTGACTTGATTGTCGGAGTGCCCCCGGGTGGACGAACCACCGCCCGAATCTCTTCTTTTCTGTGACAGGTCATTCGGGCAATCTATTCTGCTAGTGTTTTCCAGCTGAGTACCAGTTTGGCAGTGTGGTCAAAAATCGACACACACAATTTGGCGCCGTCTGTGGGAATGAAAGAAGAATAGATGGCCAACGATGGACAGAAAGGGAAGATTGGGGATAACACTCCTATTGGGAGTGGGAGACCTATTGACCTTGACGTCGAAGAAGACAGTTGTAACATAGAAACTCGTGACCAGAATCACGGAGTGAAAGACGTCAGCCAGGAAGGCGACGTACCAAAGAAAACAGACCAAAGCGGGTACTATAACGAAGATAACCTCCAGGTATGAAAAGACAGATGCCTATGGAGGGACGAAGAGGTAAACAAGATGGCGAACAAATTGGTGGACCCGCAAACAATGGTCAATTTCATGATGCAAAATAACGTCATGCAGCCACCGCTCCCATTACAAGATACGCCGATTCCAGCAGCCAAGAAAGATGCCCAGACAGGGGGGCAGAAGACAACTCCTACGACTCCTCAGCACGATAGGACCAAGGAACATTCTCACCGGACTTCAAGGGAGCTCGGGCGAGGAGAATCAAGAAGGGGAGATTCACGGAGGACACATCGCACCAAGGAAGCTGACCCCAAAGAACATCGGCATGTTCAGGGGAAGGAACTCTATTTCGACGCGACCAATGGAGGGAGGTCCAAAAGGACTCACAATGACACTGGAAGTAGTGCACCAAAGAGGCTGAAATCCGAAGATAGCCGAGCTTTTGGACGAGCTAAGGAGGATCTGAGGGATTGCCTCCAGAGAAAGCAACAAGATGCCGAGGTGACCTCTCCTGTCAAGCCGAGGACACCGTTCTCGGTAGAATTGGACAAATTTGAGGCCCTGAAAAGGTTCAGTATGCCGAGGTTCCAGATATACGATGGTGAGTCGGACCTGAACTTTCATGTCGGCTTGTACCTGAACTCGATGGCGTTGTACACTGGGAACAAGTCGTTGCTTTGCAAGGTGTTCCCCTCATCCTTCGGAGAAATTGCATCGGACTGGTTTCACAAGTTGCTGAAAGGAACTGTGAAAACCTGGGAAGGCCTGGCCGAGATGTTTGTGACCAGGTTCGTGACAAACAAGCTACAGCCATTGAGGGTGGACGCCCTAATGGCCCTGAAGATCGGCGAGGATGAAAGCCTTAGGGCCTATGCCAAAAGGTATTATGAGGTATTCAACCGAATACCAGGATGCAACCAAGAGGTGGCGGTCATGTCGTTTAAAAACGGCTTGAAGGATGACTGCCTACTTCGAAAATCACTGGCAAAGACATTGCCGAAAAGCATGGAGGAGCTGATGGCCAGGATGGAAAAGTATGCCAGAGCCGAGGAGGACACGCCGGGGACAAAGGCGTCCAAACAAGAGAAGAGAAATGGTTCGCCGAAGCGAAGTTGAGATAACACTGGATACGAGAAGACAAGAGCTCAGCCCAAGTGAGCAGATCCCGGATTCTAGATCTCGGATCCCAGAAGACAAGATCTCGGCCTAGATGATTAAGTCCGAGAAAAGAAGAGCTCGGCCTAAGTTAAAGAATTTTTATATAAGGTCCACAAAGGAGAATGTGGAAGCCATGCAGGGGGCAGATCCCTTGCCCATAAAGCAATATCGTAGGGATTCTTTTGGCCTTACATGCAAAAGGAAGCTGAAGTCTATGTAAAAAAAGCATGAAAATGCTTTGAAATCCACCTACAATGTGCGATAGAACAGCAATTCAAGTAGGGGCATACCAGCAACAATTTGCTAGGGCTTACAACAAGAAGGTCAGCCCAAGAGAGTTCAAAGTTAGGGACCTCAACCTAAGAAAGGTTGCCGACAATGGGGCATAACGGCTGAAACAATAATAAAGTGCTAGTTTGATTTTTGAAATCTGTGCGATAGGACCGACCAGTCTTATGACGATGTTTCTGATAACTTAGATTTATTATATGGCAGAGTAGAAACTTTACTTGCATATAATAAAGTTGAACTAAGTTAGGTTAACCTGGACTTATCATATCGGCAAAATCAGACACAGATTGGAGCTAAGTGCCTTAGTAAAGAGACCAAGGTTAATAACCTCGGCCAGTCTTTGTTCGAATCTTACATCGGCGACGAGGTCAAAACCACGTGCCTAATGAGAACCCAAGTGGAACTTAAGTTTACATTAGGGGGCAAAGGGCTGAAGAATGATGCTTGGGATCGGATTAGACACTTGTTGAAATTTTAAAAAATTTACAAGTTGAAGTTAAACCGATAATATGTTTAACACTTGTTGAAATTGAAATTTACAAGTTGAAGTTAAACCGAGGTCATGTTTAACACTTGTTGAAATTGAAATTTACAAAGTTGAAGTTAAACCGATGATATGTTTAACACTTGTTGAAATTGAAATTTACAAGTTGAAGTTAAACCGATGATATGTTTAACACTTGTTGAAATTGAAATTTACAAGTTGAAGTTAAACCGAGGTCATGTTTAACACTTGTTAAAAGTGAAATTTACAAAGTTGAAGTTAAACCGATGATATGTTTAACACTTGTTGAAACTGAAATTTACAAGTTGAAGTTAAACCGAGGTCATGATTAACACTTGTTGAAATTGAAATTTACAAGTTGAAGTTAAACCAATGATATGTTTAACACTTGTTGAAATTGAAATTTACAAGTTGAAGTTAAACCGAGGTCACGTTTAACGCTTGTTGAAATTTAAGTTTACAAGTTGAAGTTAACCGAGGTTATGTTAAAAGAAGATTGGTTTAAACACTTGTTGAAATTTTTGAGAAAAATTTACAAGTTAAGCCAAGGTTATGTTGAAAGAAGTATCTACATACTTGCCGAGATTATCATGTTGCCAAGACTTAGAAGAAATTTGAAGACAGAAGTCTTGCTAAGAGTGAAGTATCGAGTTGTAAATAACACTTGTGAAAATATTGTAAAAAATATTTTCAAGTGTTAAGCCGAGGCTGAGATAAACCGATTAGTGGGTACAACCGAGGTGTTACACCTAGAGGAGATTACACGGTTAAGGTGTATTTTGAAGACATGCAAATTATTTTAAGTATAGAATCATACAAGAGTAAAAAGAAAAAGAATGCATTCAGAAAAGGAAAGACGGCACTTCGGCCTAACATTGAAGAATGATTGTTTAGATTACAAAAAGGCCGGTGTGAAGTACGCCGGTGTCAGACGGTGATAGTAAGCAAAGAAGTGCAACGAAAGCCTCATCGGAGGGAGGGAGTGAAACTGGTTGCAGAAAGCTTCGCAAAAAACAGCAATGGAGGATTTGAGAGAGAAAGTTTGAACAAAAACAAAGATGCAGAAGTGAAAAGACAGAGAGAGAGAGTTGATTTTGATCAAAAGCATGAAATGGCGGCAAAATGGCAATTATGGTGCCTTAGACGACGTGCTTGTCAACGGCGCATGCAAAAGTGATGCGACTTGATGGCGCGTATCAGGTACGATCTAGTAGGGGAAAAGACGCGTGGTAAAAACGGTTGAAATATTGTGCGTGCTAGCTCATACGCATGCTAGAACTCTTAGAGTTCTTGATTCAATGAAGCAAATACCTCAGCTAGGAGAACGGTTTCGGCTGAGAAACTTGAACGAACTTGGTTGTTGGTTCTAAGGTATTGATAAAAGCAAACTATAGGTCTTGGTCATATTGAGCCGACGAGTTATGACTTCGGCAATAGATGATGAAGTGAGCTTACCCGACGTGCTAAATGGAAGAAATGATATAGGTTCCATCACCTCAGGATGCCAAGGTAATAGAACCTAGAGGGCAGTTGTGGGGACATATATTTTGAATGACAACACGTGGCCGAGGTGTCATTGGAGTGCCAGCCGAGGTGCCACGTGTCATGGTCATGATGCCGAGATAATCTCGGCTAGGCCGAGGTTATCCGCAAAGATACCAGAATCCGGGATAAGCGGATAAGGGACAAGAGTCCTAGAATGGGAGAAGACTTCAATTTGGGTAAAGATAAGACTCTTAGAGAGTTTATTCCAATCCTACTGGGAGTCCAAGATTAGCAGTAATCCTAAGTCCATTACAGTTAGGCTTCTATTGGGACTAGGATTGTGTTGGCTATAAAAGAGAGGCACCCCCATGGGTCTAAGGTATGTCTTTTATACTTTGTCTAGTGAGTTAAGCACTATTAGTTATCTTTAAGAGATATTTTACTGACTTGATCGTCGGAATGCCCCCGGGTGAACGAACCACCGTCGGAATCTCTTCTTTTCTGTGACAGGTCGTTCGGGCAATCTATTCTGTCAGTATTTTTCAGCTGAGTACCAGTTTGACAGTGTGGTTAGAAATCGACACACACAACTGGTATAAAGACATAAAGATAAACAAGCTAAAATATATATTTAAGTATAACGAAAATGGAAAATGGATTAAGTGTTATATGAATTAAAATATTAAGGAAAACTATATAATTATACCAAAACTATGGGGTTTAATGTATTTTCTCCAAATATCAAGGAAGATCAGTGTAATTTACCCCACATATTTGACAAACAAATATTTATATTTGTGGGAAAAAAATATAATTCAAGAAACCAAATTTAAAAGTCTACTCAAATTTCATTTATATATTCTAGAAGAGATGAGGGGGAAAAAAACAATTTGAACTCAGATAAAAAAATATATATTGACATATAAATAACAAACTTATTAATGACAATTAATTTTAAATTTCCAATTTAAGACTTTGGCTTAATTTCCATATATATGTTTAATTTGAAACGTCATGATTTATAGCGAATAAAAACATTAACTTATTGATTTATGATGTGTAAATTTTCATATTTTATAAATTAAAAAATAAGAGGAATTTGGGGCTACAGTTTTGATATATAAGTAAAAGACTTAATAATGACACATTTAATTTCAAATTGCCAATTTAGGACTTTGACTTAGTTACCATATATATATACATACATGCTTGTGCTTTGGAAAGGTCATCTTTTACAATGAAGAAAAACATCGGCATATTGGCGGTGTTTGGCATCTCGGTTGGCAAGCTATTTTAGTCTTAAATTTGAAAAAAAGTCAGTAACCGTTATTGTATATGAGGGAGAGACAGTGGGAATATTCTATTTCCACACACTACTTACTCTCTATCAACACACTTAATGAATTTTTTTTTTTTATTACATTTTTGTCCTAAAATGAAACTACCAAAATACCCCTTTCTCCTTTAATCAAAACCCTAGCCACTACCTATTACCAGTAGCCATCACTGACCACCACCCGCCAACACCCATCACCTCTACATGGATATTTACTTATTTTGTTTTTTCTTTCTTCCAGTAAGAGAACTATATTTTGAACAAGAAGCATAATTGTATTTATTTGGAACTTAAATTTTTTGACAGGAGCATTATATGAGCAAGCACAAGCGATGTTTGACAATGCCATGTACACACAGTTACTAGCAGTTGTACAAATGGCAGTCAAACAAGCCAAGTTTACAAATAACAACTTTGAAGCAAAATTGGCACCTGACCTGGAAACAGTTGTGCTGTGTCACTGCCGATAAGGTGGTTGTTGGTTAAGATTAGAGTTTGAAAGATGAAGAAGATAAGAGTGTACATATATTTTTTTATTAAATGGGTATATTTGGAATGTGGGGTGTGTGGATTAAGATAAATATCTAAAAATCAAATTATTAAATGAGTGGAATGAGAAATGATATGTATAGAGACAACATGATGTGTGGTTTCCCGAGACAGTGTGACTAACTGTATGTCATTAACCGGATAAAAAGATTTTTTTTACCCTTTGTTGCTCATATCCACCAACCGAAAGGACAACTGAGTCAAAGCCTGTCATCTCTTTCATCTGAGTCAAAGTCTATCAAAGCCTATTATTCAATTGAGTCAAAGTTGAATAATAAATTGTATTTTTTGTAATAATTATATTTATTTCTTTAATTGTAACAATTATAAAATTAAAAGAAAGGTAAAATAATAAATATAAAATGTAAACTTATATTATTTATTTTTGTATAAAATAATTATTCAATTTCCAGAAGCAAAATATATAATAAAATTTAATTAAAACGAAGCAAAAGTTATGCCATTTGTATAATTAAAATGAGACTAATTGTATAATTATTTTGTATAATAATTATAAAATATAAAATGAGAGTAATTGTATAATATATTATAAAATATAAAATATAATAATTGTAATAATTATATTTTTTGTATAATTAATGAATTTGAAAGAAAGGTAAAAAAAATTATAATATTTATTTTTTTAATTTTTAAAATGAGACTAATATGTTAGAATAATAAAACTTCTAGTAACAAAATTAATATTTTGGTAAAGAGGAAGTAACAAGTTTTGAGTATTTATTTCTATAGTGAGATTTGTTAGTATTAATATTTGTTGATTTATTAATTAATATACAAAATTTATTATAAAAATGTCCATTGATTACATCAACGTAATTAATTTATTAGTTTCAATTAGGGGTGAGCAGTGGATATACCGATCCGCCAAAACCGACCAAACCGAACCGATCCGCCGCATTTTGGACGGATGCGTGATGATGAGCGGACGATTGCGGATTGATTTTCTCCAATCCGCCAATCTAGCGAACGGATGGCGGATTTGAGATTCCTTTGGCCGCAACCGAACTGCCAAACCGCGAACACCCCTAGTAATTTATAAGACTTTGTGTTTTCAGTTTGTGTTTTCAGTTAAAAAATAGTTTAAATATTCTGTTGAAAAAAAGTTTTCAACTTGAATATCTTTTTTGAATTGAAAAAAATAAACGTATTATTTATCTATATTTTTTGGTTTTTAAATCTATCTCTAAAAATAATAAATAGAAAATATGATATATACTAGTTGGCTTTTGTTTTCAAAAACGGATATAGATGTAATACTTTATGTAGATGAGACAAATTGTAATACTTTATATAGATGAGATATGCTGTGATTGTAGTATGTGGATGCTGCATGCAGTGATTGTGATATTCTAAAGTTTCAAACTTTCTTACTTTGGATGAGGCATGCGGTGATTGTAATATTTTTTTAAGTCATTAACTGTAATACTTTATTCTTCTTCTTTTTTTGAGGAAGTGCACAAGTTGAAATTTATAAAATTTTAAACCGCCAAACCGATTCGCATCCATCCGCCAAACCGCCAATCCGCTCAATCCACATCCGCCGGATTGGCAGACGGATGCGGATTGATTTTCTCCAATCCGCCAATTTGGCGAATGGATGGCGGATTGAAGGTTCCGTGGCCGCAATCGACCCGCGCCCACCCCTATCTGTTGCTTAGGAAAACTCAGGTTTGACAGATGGTGGACCCTTTTGGTTGCCACGTAGAAATCTATCCCCTTTTTTTATGAATTACGGGAAGGGCAGTTTGGTAAATTTATATTCTACCATCATTTCAAACACCTTTTTGAATACAACCATTCAAATAAGAATCCATCTCATCTTCTCAAACACAAAAACTAAAATAACTTATTAAAATAACTAAAAAGCCAAAAAAACTTCTAAAATAACTACTTCCCAAACAACCCACATTGATTTATGAACAAATGATACTATGATATTCATAGTTTCAAAATTTATAAATTTAAAAAAAAAAAAGTTAATTATTTAAAAATGTTATAGTAGCTCAGGTCCTATTTAAGATTTTTTAAACCAATAAATCCTATTTAGTAAAACTGAGAATATTATCAATTTTTTTGTAATTTTTAAAACTAAGAAGATTATCACTTTTGCATAATAATATTCCAGATAATTGTTTTAGTAACTGATGAAACAATAGAGTATGAGATTAAGCATTTTTGTTCTTCTACTTATAGGTTTGATTCAATTATTCAATAAAATCAAGAACATTATCAGTTTTTTCCAGTTTTAAAATTAAAAATATTATCAATTTTTTCATTTTTAAAGTTTTTTTTTTTCACATCAATGTTCCATCATTATGCTCCTTTATAGACACAAAATTTTCAATTTTACACACCAAAAAAGAAATTCAGATTTTTCAATTTTTTCAAAAAAAAATATAATTTTTTTTTAATTTTTTCAATTTGAAAGATGATGTTTTAAAGCCTTGAAAATTAAATTAAATGTTAAATCATCATGTTTCTTTATAAATAATCATAAATAATGAACAATTATTATTTAAAGGACAATTTTGACTATTAAAAATTTAATGGGACTTGAAAGTTCAAAAAATCTTAATAAGGACTTATTGGAGTATAAGTTCATAAATTAGGACTTATGTGTACATGTCCCATTAAAAAGTATGAAAAAAAAGTGGATCAAGAGTTCAAAATTCAAAATTCAAAGACCATTTAGGGGTTATTTGTTTCATGGGATTGAAATGTGGGATTGAGCTCCCTATCCAATAAACTTACTAATTTATTTTTTGGTTAATTTAGTAAAAGTCAGACTAATAGTCAAATGCACACCATTTCTAACTAGATTAGTCCAGTGACTATTTATTTCCGACTAATAATCTATTATATTGCAGTTTGCTTTTATCTAGTCCGTTCAAACAAATACCCCTACAAATAATAGATAAAGATGGACTCTTGTTGGATTTCTAGTAAATTTTAAACAAATTATACAAGTAGAAATACACAAGAAGAAAAAAAAAAAAAAAAAACATCCATATTTAATATGATTTTTTTTTTTTTTTTTGAGAAAATAACCAATAAGCCATTTTACTCTTAAGATTACTATTGAATTCTATTCATATGGACAACTAAATCTTGATTTTCATAAAAACATTCCCAACAAGTTCATTATTTCATAATGGTTTATGTTATCCCAATTTTATACCCCTCATTTTATATCAACAATAATTTCATAAGTACTTTGAATCTAAGCAAATTATATATTTATAATTGTAAAAATTATGATATTTTATTAAAATATTATAAACCTCAATGAAAAAATGACCAATATTTTTAATTGTTGAATTGAATGAACTTTCATAAACAAAGATATAAGTACAAGATTTATTAACTATCTTATGTATTGAGAAATATATAAATTTGTCATAGTATTATTTTTTATAACACTTTGAAAGTTTAATAGTATTTAACCTGTTAAATTGTTTATACCAAATAAAATTCATAATTAGAAATAATAAAAAATTACGCATTTTGTACTAAAGTTGTTTCGATCCTGTTGTTACTTATATTTTTTTAATATAAATATAAATATTTTTTTCAATTGAATTTTTTAATGTTAATTAATTTAAAATTATTTATAAATTATTGCTCATATTAAATGAGGGGTAAAATTGGAATAGCATACACCACTATGAAAGAATGAACTTGTTAGTAATGTTTTTTTAAAAAAAATGACTTAGTTCTCTATATTGAAAATTGATATGACTCAATAGTAATTTTAAAAGTAAAATAAGACTAATTGGTTATTTTCTTTTTCTTTTTTTTCTCTTTTGAAAGTGTGAAATTTCACAATTTTTCAAAAAAATTAAAATTAAAATTAAAAACAGTAAATTTCACAATTAAAAAATCGCAAATCTATGAAATTCCATAGTTTCTAAATTATAGATATTTCATGAAAATAAGAAAATTTATAATTTTTGAAGACATATTAATCAGAGTTTGGAAAATTACTATTTTAGTAGACTATTTTAATTTTTGACTATTTTAGGAGGTTAAAATTTTTGTATTTGGAAAGATAGTTAGATTTTTTTGTAGTTGGATATGATGTTTGTGAGATAAAAAGTAAAATGATTATGGGTTTGATATGACATTTTTTTTTAATGACTATTTTAGACTATATTATCTTTTAGTGCTATTTTAGTCACAAAAAAAAAAAAAAAAAAAAAAAGCCAAAAAAATTGCTTTCCAAACACCCGCATTGTATGCAATATTAACCAGAATTCCACATCATAAACTATCAATAGTAGATTAATGTAAATCAATTATATTTCTCATATATAACCACACCAAACCATAACTTACAACCCAAATACCTAATTATAATCCATTTGCAGTGCACAGCAACCCCATTATCTGTCCCACCCTAGATCAGAGAATCAAAGGCCATCATGTGGTTGATAACCACAAGTAGGGCTGTCAAATAAACCAAGTCACTTGATTTTAACTTGTATTTGATTTATTAAAAATTTATTTGAAATTGGCTCAATATAAATAAGCCAAATTAAAATACAATTTTAAATTCCTTAACTTTTTAAGTTAAATTTGAACAACTTAGGGTCTGTTTGGTAATGTTTACGTTTTCAGTTTATATTTATAAAAATTTTATAAACTGGTTTTTGTTTATTTTTAGAAAAACATAAACTACAAACACGTTTGGTAATTGACAAAATGTTTAAAAAAATTTTAAAATATAAAAAAGAGTGAGAAATGACAAGTGGCGGCAGAAGACGGTGGTGGCAAGTGGCGGCGGAAGACGGTGGTGGAAAGTGGTGACGGTGGGTGGTAGGTAGTGGGTGACGGTGGCGGGTGGTGGATGGTAGCGAGAAGGTGGTGGTGGTGGTGGCAGGTGGCGGGTGGTGGGTGATAGCGAGTGGATGATAGCGAGTGGGTGGTGGCGGGTGGTGGGTAGTGGTGGTAGGTGGGTGGCGGGTAGGTGACGGGTGGTGATGGTGGGTGGGTGGTGATGGTGGGTGTGTGACGGTGGCGGATGGTTGTTTGGTGGGTGGGTAGGTGGGTGGTGGGTGGTAGCGAGTGGGTGGTGGTGGCAGGTGGGTAGCGGATGGCGGGTGGTGGTGGGTGGTGACGGGTAGGTGGCAGGTGGTGGTGGTGGTGGGTGGGTGGATGACTGTGGCGGGTGGTGGGTAGTAGTGAGTGGGTGGTGGTGGTGATGGGTGATGGGTGGTGATGGCAGGTGAGTGGCGGGTGGGTGGTGGTGGGTGGTGGGTGGTGGCGGCGGGTGGGTGGTAGGTGGCTGGTGGTGGTGGGTAGCTGGTGGTGACGGATAGTGGATGGTGGTGGCAGGTGGATGGTGAATGGTGGTGGCGGGTAGGTGACGGGTGGTGGTGGCAGGCGGTGGATGGTAGTGGCCGGTGGATGGCAGATGGGTGGTGGGTAGTGGTGGTGGTGGTGGTGGTGGCGAGAGGTGGGTGGTGGTGGCGAGTGGGTGGCAAGTGGGTGTTGGTGGCGGGTGGTGGGTGGTGGTAGCAGATGGGTAGTGAGTGGTGGTGGCAGGTGGGTGGTGGTGGCGGAAAATAGTGGTGGAAAATGGTGGCGGGTGGTGGCTAGTGTTAGGTGGTAAAAAAAAAAAAACTCAAAACGGAAACACATTTTTTGAGTTTATATTTTTTGACCAAATTTATAAACTGAGACCACTGATTTATAAATCAAAAATTTATTAAACAAATTTTTATTTAAATTTTTTAAATTTTTATAAATATAAATAAAAAATTAAAAACGTTAGTGTTATCAATTTATCGCCTTAGCCACAATCCACAACCAAACTCTCTCTCAGCCGCACCGTACCAAAATGAACACCTAATTAATACGAACCATCAGTCATATTGATCCCCATGCTTGAGCACACAGATCCTTCATTCCCATTTCGTGCCATAGTGACTATGACTATAACGAACTGACCAAACATGATTACTTATAACTACCAATTATTGCGACCGTCATTATGGGTATTTTGTGAGCGTCATTAAGAGTGATAGTGTTTGGGGGTGACGAGCCGTCCTTGGTAGCTAATATGGTGGCAACTTTTGTGCTTTTTCAAAGGGTCTATTTTATTGTTGCGAGGGTGATAAAAATCTGATTTGGTATCATTAAAATAAGATATAAAGTTAAAAAGTTATCATTATTTATTAAAAAAATTATTTTTATACAAATTCCAAGACAACTCACTCTGACAGAAGGCGTCTTTGCCTGACCTTGGTGAGAATAAATTACACAGACGGAGGTAAGCTTAAGGACTGTGGTGTTCGGCCCGTGGAGGCTATCACGGGTCCCTTTTTGATAATCTAAACTGTTCAATGTGTAGAACTCGTCGAGTACTATATGTCTATAAAAAATCACGTTGGTTGGATATCGCTAACTATATAATCAAATCAGTTTTGTATAAAAAAAATGGATGGTATTATAGTTAATGGTTAAAAAAAACTAATCCGATCAGATAGCTATCGATATCTGATTAACGTAATTTTTTACAAGTGTATAATATTCGATGAGTTCTACACATTCAACGGTTCTGATTAGCAAAACAGGACCCATAGTGGCCCCCACAGGGCGAACAACACCGTCCAATTTATGCCCGAAAAGGAGAGAATCATTTTCTACCCTACACTTTGCCACGCTGCCCCTTACGCCTTCCGACCGTCCGGCCTATTCCATCACTAACTTCTCCTATACACTTATTTATATAATTTTTTAATACATATTTTTTCATAAAAAGTCAAAAAATTAATTCAAATATCCATATTTTTTTTCTCAACATTTTAGTCCAAAAAAATAAAAAATACACTTATTTAGGACACCCCAAAAAATCCCTAATTTTTTAATACATATTTTTTCATAAAAAGTCAAAAAATTAATCCAAATATCCATATTTTTTTTCTCAACATTTTAATTCAAAAAAATAAAAAATACACTTATTTAGGACACCCCAAAAAATCCCTAAATAAAATCTTGTATAAGAGAAACCCTTCCAAAGACAAAGGCGAGGATTATTATTCAAATCTCGTTCATATATTTTGTGCAAGGGAGAGAGACAAAAATTCAATAAGTGAATTTTTTGAATGCAAAACTAGATAAAATCTTTTTAAAAAAATTAGTTGGGTAATTCTATTTACACACTACAAAAAATCACAAAACACACCATTTATATTGTTCGAATAGAAACTTTCGAACAAAAAGCAAATATTCAGCTATAAATTTATGAACAAAAGTATTGTTCAGAGATAAACAGTTGAACGGAATATATATTTGAACAATTTATTTTATTTCATCAATTTATGTATGAACATTTGTTTTTTATTCAAAAATTTATATATAAACAAATTAAATAATGTGTACTTAGAGCTTGTTTGGGATGTACTATATTAGTACACTTTTTATTTTTTTTGCATTACATCACTTCTCTATTTTTCTGCACATCTTTTCATAAAAAAGTCAAAAAATTACACTAAATTAAATTATCCACACTTACTTAAATTATCCCAAACAACTCTTAAAGATTTTTTATGGGTGAAATAAAACTTTCCAAACTTAGTTGTTTGGCATTTCCTAATAAGTGTACTTGTTTAGATATATACATTTACATCATATTATCTCTGTAATTTTTTACATTTTTTTTTATAAAAAAACAAAAAATTATACTTACTTACATGATACCAAATAAATTTTGAAAATTGTTTAAGGGCTCGAAATGGTTGGCTCGAATTTGGCTCGAAACCCAAAACGACGTCGTTTTGGGTTGTTTTTTTTTTTCTCTCTTTTTCTTTCCTCTCTGTTTTCTCTATATGAAACAGACAGCAGAAGGAGACAGGGGAATGAGAGGAGAAAGAAAAGAGAAGAAGAGAAGGAGAAGACAGAGGAGGGTCGCAACGCCGGTGGGTGGAGGGATGGAAGAAAATGAGGAGGGAGAGAGAGAGGGAACAGAGACAGAGAGAGAGTCGGAATCACTGTCGCAAACCATCGGTGCCACCATCACCGTCGGTCGCAAACCCCTCAAGCCACCGGTGCCGCCTGTGTGTATACACAGATCTGTGTGTATACACATATAGATTTGTGTGTATACACACAGATCTGTGTATCTGTAACAACCCTCATACTGATTACCGTTAAACCACTAAATTATCTACTGATTACTGCTAAACTGAACTGATAATGACTGATAAGTGAACTGGATGAACTACTGAACAGACTGAATGAAACTGAAACTGAAATTGAATGAGTTAACCTATTGTATTGCATTCCTATCTGTTTGATTTATTGACTATCTGTTTGAGTTATATGTTTAAACTGCTAATTGAAGGCCTTATCGGCGGCCGAATTAGGAACCGTTTAGAGTTTTGTAATCAGTAGAATATTTGTGACTTAATGATATATTTATCTGAAAATTGATTAGGAATGATTAAATTAGATTTAAATGAATTAATTAATAGTGTTAGCTTAATTACCAAATTGCCTTGGTGAGTGGAGCTTTGTTTATTCAATTATATTGAGCCTTATACACCTTGTACACTTAGAGAAAACATTTCCTCAGCTTCCTTCTTGTACCATAACTGACCAAAGAAGAGAGAGAGAGAGGGAGAGCTAAGTGAGAGAATTGAATTCATCTTTTGAATTGGCTTGTAGACTTGAAGAACTTGTAGGAAATTGGCAAAATTTGAGCTTGCTAGACTTGTAATTGAGACTTAGGTAAGTGAATTCATCTCCATCTTGTCATCTTTAAGCTCCATCTTGCATGTATCATGGTTTTAGAGAAGTTGAGTCTTGATTTTGTTCATAATTGTTGAATTGAAGCTTGATTGTTGCATGCATGGCCATTTTGGTGTGTTTTGGAGTTGAATTCATGGTTGATTGTACATGCATGTTCATGTCTAAGCTCTAGTCCATGTTTTCACTTTGTTTTCCAACTATTGAGCTCTTGAGAGCAAGATTTGAAGCTTGAAATTGGTTTGAAACTCATGCATGTCATGATTGAGCATGGTTCATGAAATTGGTTTGATTTTGGAGTTTGATTAAACACCCTTGGGCTTTGATTTCTTAAATTGAGGTTTAAAAACTTGTTATCCTGTGTGTTTAAAAGAGTTTTCCAGAAAATGGGCCCAAGAGGATCGATTTTGGTGGTTGAAACCTTGGTTTTGAATTTAGAACACAATTCTGGATTTTCCAGATTTCTATTGTCCGCTCGAGCGGAGGTATCTGCGCTCGAGCGGAGAAATCAAACTCCCAGTATTTGTTGCATACTTTGTACAGTGCGCTCGAGCGGATATATTTACGCTCGAGCGGGTTTTTCATGCATCCAGTATATTTTGCAGACCGCTCGAGCGGAGGAAATCACGCTCGAGCGGGTAACGTTTTTGCCTGTCCGCTCGAGCGGGTAAGTGTGCGCTCGAGCGGGACTCTGTTTTCTGAAAAAGTTCTAAAACTGTTTTCTGTGCACATCTTTGCATCCTCATCCCATCCTAGGCATTCCTAGGCCTAGTTTAAGGCATCTTAATGAGGATATAGATGTAGAACACACTGAGGCATAATAGGAAGTTGATTATTGTACTTCCCCAACTGTTAAACTTAGGGTGTGTTCATTTGTTAACTGTTTAGGGTTGGCTCTCGGGGACGCGCTCTAGCTGCTATTAGCCCAATCTCTGTGAGTAACAGATGTGTAAAGATATGTTCAAAATGGTTATCTTTTGAATACTGAACTAAACTGTTTACCGAACTGATATTATTTACTGAATGAATGTATGTCCTGTATTGTGAACTGTACTGTGGCATCCTTAGCAGACTGTTTACTGATACTGTTACAGAGCTCTGTAGGTTCCCGTGTGGAACCGTACTGTTTACTGATCGATGGCCATCACTACTGTTGGGTCTGTCAAGGCCCGGTTCTTTTGGACCTACTGTTATAGGCTATTGGATGTACCACATATGACTGTTTGACTGAAATACTGAAAGACTGAACTACTGTTTAATGAACTGTTTTCATTGTACTGTAAGGACATTCATTCATAACCTCTTTACGCTTTATGTTATTCACTGGGCTTTAGCTCACTGTTATATATATATATGTAGGTTCTCAGCAGCCAGACCGGAGCTAGGAGCGTGGGTTAGTCCCCAGTTTTGTCAAGCCAGCCAATGTGCCTCACTGTGAGGTTCCGAGACGCCATGCCATGGCTTGGGGTGTTTTTGTCTTCCCCACTTGTCTCCTACTGTTTTGTTCAGACTGTTTACTGTTTACCTGTTTTACTGTACTGTTGAGAGAGGGGTTTAATCCCTGTACTGTATGACTGTATATGATTGTATAGACTGTACTGTTTGGAACTGTATGAATGCATGAAAATGTTTTTGGCATACAGATTTTCACAGCTCAATGGACACTAGTTGTTTACTGTATTGGCTTCCGCCAGGCCCTGTACTCTGTTTTAACTGTATTACTGTTCAGCAGGCCTTCGGTAATCTCGGATTACTGGCCGGTTACGGTACTAAACCCACAGGGCCGGGTTTGGGTCGTGATAGTATCTCTCTCTCTTCTCTCTCTCTCTCTCTGTGTTCCCAGATCTATGTATATATATAGATCAAACTTAGTTTGAAACACGGGTGTTATTTTCCGACTTATCTTTTGGCATGCAGATCAAAAGAAAATAAATAGAAATGGAGTGAGTTTGATGTCATAAAATAAAAAGAAAATAATGAAATGGAGTGAGTTTGAATTGTATACAGATCAAACTGTATACACACAAAGATGAAATGGAGTGAGAAGAGATGTCAAACTTATCTTTTGGCATTGTTTCAGATCAAACTGTATACACACAAAGATGAAATGGAGTGAGAAGAGATGTCAAACTTATCTTTTGGCATTGTTTCAAACTCACTCCATTTCATTATTTTTTTTTTAAAAAAAATTTGAATCTCGACACAGTGAGGAAAAAAAACCTTCTCTATTTGGCTTAAACTTTGACCTTGTGAAGATTAAAATTTTACATAGTGATCTGACTTATGGAAGATAAATGAGTTTTCTTCAAATGTTCAATCTCTCTTTCTTTAAAAGAATTTTCAGAGACACCAAAATTGCAAAAAAAATGGTAGTATATATATGTCACAGATTTACATGGAAAAGTTTATGAAGAGTCAATTTTTGTGTACAACTAGTGTAATGGTTTAAGTTTGCCTTTTTTTTTGTTTTTTTTTTTTTTTTATTTCAAAGATTTGTCTTGTTTGTTTGTGTTCCCAAGCTCTTGTTTGTTTATGAATCTTTTTGTGCTCAAAGTAAAAGTTGAGAGAAAGAGAGGAGTAATGGATTCACGGACTGGGAAAATGGGGTGGAAGAAAGGAATAAGAAAAGGAAAGGGAGAAGACTTTGTGGAGGAGGCAGAGTGTTGTCCTTCTGGGGAAACAAGATAAAGAATCTTTTTTTCTTCTTCTTCTTTCTGCCTCTTCTTCCTCATCTGTTCGTCTCTGTTTCTTTTCTTCTTCTTTCTTCATCTTCTTCCTCCTCTGTTCTTCTCTTCTCTGAGTTATGAAAAAAAAAAAAAAAAAAAAAGGTGCCAAAACAACGTCATTTTGGCACCTCAAGCCATTCGAGCCAGAGGGCATTCGGGCTACCTAACAGAACTGGTAAATTTTACTCTTAAATAAATTCCAAAAATTGGGCCAATGGCCAAAAGTTCCAAAAAAATATAATAAAATGAGATGCAAAAAGGAAAATCATAACCGCCGAAGCGGCCAATCAGAGCAATTTGCAATGCACCAATCAAAACATATAGCCAATTCCCACGTTTTAAGACCCGACCTATCTCGAAAAAGTCCCACAATACACTTCAACGCAAAAATTATTCGGTCTTACTGGGTGCAACGTACTCATGTTTCTTCTCACCAAGCACTATATATCATGGTATTTATTATTTTCTAATTACTCAATATAAAATTATAAATTTTCATTTTATAATCAATCACAACAATTCTAACATCACATAATTATGCCCGAAGATCACCAAATGACTTCTCCTTCAAAAGTAGAGCACCACAAAGCATAGCGCAAGCCACTTCCACTTCCACTTCCCAATCCCCACACAGAGATCGCAGTGTCGAAACGAAAACCAACACGCCTCAGATATTTGTGACAGCGATGTATCGCTCCTCCACATAGATATAAAAAGGAATAATGTTTGGAGTATAAAATTTTTTATTAAATAAATTATCAAATATTTATATGAGTATAAAAAAAGTATTTTTGTTATTTCAATTCAAAAATTAGATCTAATTTTTAAATTTAATAATGTGTCAAAAAAATAATTAATTGATAATTAATGAGTCATGAGTTTCCTGAATTTTTCAAAAAATATTTAGGTGGCGACTTTGTATTTGGAAAAGCAGTCCATTTTTGACATTTTGATTCAAAATCGATTTTCCAAAAGATTTGTCAGATTTAGACTCTTTGATATTTATCTATTTCACATTGCACTTGTGGAATTAAATTCAAAACCACGGGAGTCCGAATTGTAGGACTTATCGTCTTTCAAAAGGAGCACTAAAAGTCAAGCTACACTTTGGCACATGCTATAGATTCAGGGTTAGGACTTATGAATGTATAACTATATGTGATTTTTTTTGTATATTGGGATCATATGTATGAAAGACTTTAATACATGTTGTTATTTAATTAATAGTGTGAGATGATTTTATTGTCATTATTTTCGGGACGTCACATCAATCAAATTGCAGGAACCTCAACAAGGTAGACCCTGGACATCAGACCTTACGAAGTAAATTTTGGTAAGGCTTTGAGTAAAGATGTAATGGTAATATAGCAGTAGTAGCGTGGGACTAGGCTAGAATAGTGATTGGATCTTGCATTAAAAGTATAGCTCATGTGGTGGATGTGGATCATATAGCGTTGGGTGCTTTTTGGGCCATCGAGTTTGCAAAAGACTTGTCTTGACAATATTCATTTTTTTTACTCGGGAGGGGGGGGGAGAAATTCTCTCTCGGTGATTCACCGCGCAGGGGAGGGGGGGCGAGGGGGAGGGGATTCGGACTATTCAATTTCACCAGGGGCAAATTCTCTCTCGGTGATTTGCCCGGGGGAGAGGATTCGGACTATTCAATTTCACCAACCTGACCTCTCTAATATTGGGTTTTACTATTGCAAATGTTCCCACATGAAGATGATTGGAAATACGATGGCTCATTTTTTAGTCCGGAAAGCTCTTTGAGAAAGTCAATTCCAAGCATGAGTGAAAGTGGTGCTGTCGGACATTCAACACTATGTCATTTCTGTTGTGGGAATTGAATAATAATTATTCTAAATCAATTTTACAAAATGAAAATATTAAACAAAATAGATTCTGAAAATAGGTTTTTACAATTTGATAAAACTATATGTAAACATATGCCAAAATAAGAAGAAGATAAAGAAAAGAGTCTAGAAAATGACCTGTGTAATTGTAAGAAGTACATCAAAGACGCTTTCCTCATCAAGTCGTTATGCGCTTCATCCCTGCAGGTTCTAACGACCACAAACGACTCCAAGATACAACTCAAAAACTCATAGGATCTGACACAATGCATAGTTGTACCAAAAAGTTTTGCCAAGTTTGTATCGGTTGCCCAGAAAAATGGAATAAAGAAAATACAGTAAAGAGGAGAGGGAGAGAATCAGAATATGTTGTAAGTTGTTTTTTGCCTGAGTTAGAGTCCTACTTATATAAGCTCTTTGATGTTTGTTAGGAACAGGTACACCCTTTACTTTTGAAATCAAACACTTACTTAAAATTCAAATAAATAAGACTGTTAAAAAATAAATAAAAAAATACATAAATAAATAAATAAATAACCAAGTAAAGTTTTGAAGCTTTTAAGGAAATCTTCAACAATCCCCCACAAGATTCCAAACTTTGTAAAATCGTCAAATAAATACAAAAATAATAATGATAATATGGGCAACTCTAAAACCATATAATGGGTGTAGGTGTTTTTCAAACTTAAACCTCAGTTAGTGTTAATAGTTTCATTCTGAAAGAATCTTAATGAACCAAGTCTTAAACTAAAACTCTTTTACCAGAATTCAGCATGTCACACATATGGCATGATACATTACTGTGGCACGGGTTAGCACTATTAGCAGCCATGTGCTCAATCTTGATTCTCGTGAGAGTTTTAGGGAACAACCCTATTTCCACTGTCACAGCTTCATGACGTTCTCACTTAGGTGAATCCTCCAAAGATAGAAGTAATGGATGTCTATCGTGCGATAGTATGCCTGCCTTGGATTCATTTAGTGTAAGTACTCTTCCTTAACCATCACATTTACATCAGCACTAATATCTTACGGATGAGCAAGAGAACATAAATAATAAATTTAATAAATGTCTCCTTATTTAAAGTGTTGGAATACAAGTCACGCTATAAGGATTGCTCCTACTCGTTAAACTTCTTTCATGGAATCTCCAATCACAGAAGTTTGGTTACCTCCTTAGTTGACTCCCTATGCGCTTAGACCCATCCCCCATGATAAATCTAAGACTACACTCTTAGATAAACCTTTTGTTAATTGATCAACAATATTCTTTTCAAATTTCACAAAACTCAAAGATACAACATTTTTATTCACCAAACTTCTTATAAATTTATACCTCACTTGCATATGTCTACTCATCTTGTTATTAATATGTGCTTGTCTCACAAGTTCTATTATGGCTCGATTGTCACAATGTATGGAAAAAACAGGCATAGGATTTTTCACAAGTGAAATATCAAGGAGTAAATTTTTAATCCACTCAGGTTCAATACATGTACTGTCTAAAGCTATAAGTTCTGATTTTGTTGTGCATCTAAAAATAACAGTTTGTTTTTTAGAACTCCAAGATATTGTTGTTGTACCTAACATAAATATATATCTAGTAGTACACTTAACATCTACCCTATCTATTATCCAATTAGCATCGCTATAACCTTCTACCACATTAGGAAAACCACTAAAGCAAAGTGAATAATTTAGAATTCCTCTTAGATATTTAAAAACTCTTTCTACAGCAACACAATGATCTTTACTAGGATTATGAGTGTGTCTACTTAATCTCCCAACAACATAGGCAATATTTGGTCTAATCTTATTAGTAATATAGAGAAGTGATCTAATAATTTGAGAATATCTAAGTTGAGATACAGGCGCACCATTATTTTTATTTAAATTCATGCTAGGATCAAAAGGAGTTAAAATAGGTTTGAGATTATAAAAATCAAACTTTTTAACATCTTCTCTAGGATTCTAGATTGATTTAATGTAATAACTTTGGTTGTTTTCGCTAATTTCATACCCAAAATTACAAAAGGTTCTCCTAAATCTTTCATATCAAATTTTGAAGACAAATAAGATTTCACATTTTTAATTATTTCTAAATTTGTTCCAAATAATAAGATATCATCAACATATAAATACAAAATAACACATTCTTCATTATCTTCTTTATAGTATATATATCTATCATGTTCATTGATTTTAAAACCAAATTCCAGAATTACCTTATCAAACTTTTCATGCCACTGTTTAGGAGCTTGCTTAAGTCCATACAAAAATTTAACCAACTTGCAAACTTTATGTTTTTGTCCTTTAATCACAAAACCTTTAGGTTGGTCCATATAAATTTATTCATCTAAATCTCCATTCAAAAAAAACCAATTTTAACATCAATCTGATGAATTTCTAAATTATAAATGGATGCTACAACAATTAATATTCTAATGGTTCTAATCCTAGATACATGTGAATAGATATCAAAATAATCTATTCATTTCTTTTGTGTAAATCTCTTGGCTACTAATCTTGTTTTATATTTATCTATACTTCCATCAGGTTTTAATTTCTATCTAAATACCTATTTGCAACCGATAGCTTTACTCCCAGGGGATAGATTAGTCAACTCCAAAGTATTATTTTAAAGTATTGATTCAATCTCACTATTAATGGCTTCCTTCCAAAATGATACATCTAAGGATGACATAACTTCTATAAAAGTATTTGGTTCTCCTTCAGTTAAAAATATAAAAGAATCATCTCCAAAGTTTTTCTCTATTCTAGTTCTCTTACTCCTTCTAGGTTCTAAGTCTAGATGTTCATAATCATCTCTCAAAGGAATAATACTAGCACTAGTATTAGAAGTTCTATTTACAACCTGATTTGATATCCTAGTTTTATATGGAAAAATATCTTTAGAAAATGTAGCTTCACGAGATTCAATTATTATAATATTAGTAATTTCACTAATTTTAGAATTTATTATTAGAAATCTATTAGCACTACTATTTTGAGCATATCATAAGAAAATGGTATCAACAGTTTTGGGTCCTATTTTCTTACATTTAGGTTATGGAATTGCTACTTTTACTGATCACCCCTACACTTTCAACATTTTAAGATTAGGTACTCATTTTTTTTCCAAATTTCATAAGGTGTTTTATCATTATCATTCACAATTACTCTATTTAATATAACACAAGAAGTGAGTATCGCTTCCCCCCCAAGCTCTCTAGTAAATTAGAACTCATAAGCATTGTATTTATTATATCCATTAGTGTTCTACTTTTCCTTTCAGCTATTCCAATAGATTGTGGAGAATAAGGTGGGGTTACTTCATGAATAATTCCATGTTCTACACAAAAGGTGCTATGGGTACTTACATTATATTCGTCTCCTTTATCAAAATGTTTCTTAATCTTCCTTTCTAATTGATTTTCTACTTCAGCTTTATAAATTTTAAATTTACTAAATACTTAATCTTAGGTTTTAATTAAATATAAGTAACAAAACCTAAAACAATCATCTATAAATGTTACAAAATACTTATTTCCTTCTCTAGTTGGTGGTCTATTAGAATCACAAACATCACGATGTATAAGGTCTAGGAGTTATAAATTTCTTTCTACAGATTTATAAGGTTTCTCAGGTTATTTTGCTTGCACACATTTCACATTTGTGTTTGACATCATAGGTGATTTAGGTATTAATTCTAAATCTATCAGTTTCCTAATTTTCATTAAATTCACATGTCCAAGTCTTCCATGCCACAAATCAAAAACGTTAAGATTCAAAACATCATGAGAGATATTATTAACTTCAAAAGATACATTTAATTTAAATAAACCATCACATACAAAACCTTTTCGAATAAAAATATTATTTTTACTTATTATAATTTTATTCGATTCCATTACACCTTTGTGATCTAATTGTACTAAACACGATCCGCTAATAAGATTTCTTCTAACTTCAGGAACATACGCACATCTCTCAAAGTTAAGATCTTTCCAAAAGTCATCTTCAAATCTATATCTCCAATGCTAAGTATCGGTGTGACTGATCCATTCCCTATATACTTCCTCCAATTGATTTCTGAAAAGTTTTAAAATAACCACAATCAAAACACACATGTATATTAGCCCCAAAATCTAACCACCAATCTTGATATTTAGTAGAATTAATTTCAGGATTATACCTAAAAGATGTTTCGGCAATTTCTTCTTTCTCAAAAATCATATTCACTTGAGCTTTATGACCTTAATTTCTTTGCTTGTTATTGAACCCTGGTCTATACTCCTCAGTCTTCTTAAAAAAAAACAATCCTTAGCATAATGATTGGCTTTTCCACACACATATCACAACTTTTTGCCACTCCCTTGTCCCTTAAAATTATTAGTATTGGCTTGGAAGTTTTTATTATGGTGTTTGTCATTTTGATCTCTAGGTTTAAATTTAAGGTTGTTCTTAAAATTTTTACCTTTAGGTCGAAAGTTATTCCTATTGTTGGAACTATTCTTATTCCCATTCTCCACCAAATTCACCTTAGGAGTTTTCTCTTTTCTAGTTTCTAGATTTGATATATGCTTCTCTTCCATCCTAAGTGTATTAATTAGTCGAGTTAATGACAAATCTCCTTATTTGTACCTAAGACGGTTAGCAAAGTCATTCTAAGATTGAGGTAATTTATTGATAAGGTAAGACACTTTAAACTCCTCACTAAAAGTTGTCCCTTTCTTTTTTACTTTTCTAAGTAGTTCTTGAAACTAATGTATTTGGTCTCCTACAAGTTTGTTATCTTTCATTTTATACCCATTAAAATTAGAGACAGTGAACCTATCAATACCAGTATCTACAGTTCCATATTCAAAATCTAAGGTTTTCCATAGTTCTTTTGCAGTCAAGGTGGTTGACTGATACACATCATATAAATGTTCAGACAAAACACTAAGGATTCTGTTATAACAATGAAATTCAATTTGTCCAGGTGACAACCAAGATCCAACAAAATCTTGATCTTCTATGGTAGACATAAGACCCAACACGGTCAACCATTATTTTTTTTTGTTTTTGCCATCTTTCAAAATTTATTCCATTAAATTTTTTTTCACAATAACAATTTCTTCTAAATTAGCCATTTAAAATCTTTAAAGAACAAGAGAACAAAAGTGTATATTAATCTGTGTAAATAACAATAAAACAAATACTAATGTTATTATGAGTGTAAATTTAATTCCCAACAATTTTAAGAAGAGATATACTGACAAACTAGATGAAATGTTTCTTAAGTCATTATGGTCATGGAAGGAGCTGGAGTCCATGGAGGTGGGGGCTGAAGGAAGTGCTGGTGGTTTGTTGTGCTTGTGGAATCCACAAATTTTTTAGCTAAATGAGTGTTGCAGCAATAGAAATTTCATACTATTATCAGGTATGGGTCATCTTACTTTTAGTTGTGTGATTATGAATATATATGCACCTAACGATGTGTTGAAAAAAAGACAATTATGGGATTCTTTAGCTAAGCTTAAACCACCTTTCTTAAGTCCCTGGTGTATAGGTGGTGATTTTAATGAAATAAGATTTATGAGTGAAAGGAAAGGATGCTCTAGAAGGGAAAAAGGAATGAAGGACTTCAATGAATTGATTGACAAGCTGGAACTGATAGATATGCCAATGCTAGGCAGAAATTTCACTTGGTGCAATGCGATGGATGGAGATAGATGGAGTAGGATTGATAGATTCCTACTAGATCCTAGGTGGTTGGAAAGATTCAAGTTGAAATAGTGGGGGCTGCCTCGAAGCATTTCTGATCATTGCCCAATACTTCTTATGGAAGATGTGGGGGATTGGGGCCCAAAACCATTTAGATTCATAAATGCATGGTGTTTGCATCCGAAATTCAAAGAAGCCTTAAAGAAATGTTAGGAAAGAACACAAGTTAGTGGGTGGGCCAGTTATAAGCTATTGAAAAAGTTAGGAAACCTGAGAGTACATCTGAAAATGTGGAACTATGAAGTGTTTGGTAACTTTGATGAGTAGTTGAAACAAGTAGAGGATGAAATTCATGAATGGGACTTAAAAGCTAAAGAAAGGATTCTCCAGGATTCTGAGATTAAAAGAAGGGCAAAAGTTAGAAGTATAGCATGGGATCTGAGCAAGAAAAATGAATGGTTGTGGCGCCAAAAATCTAGAATGGTTTGGGCTGAAAATGGGGATAAAGATACCAGGTTGTTTCATATAATGGCAAGTAAAAGACAGAGGAAAAACTTATTGAATTCAGTTAATAAGCATGGAGTACTGCATGATCAACCTGGGATGATAAAACGGGCAGTGGTAAGCCACTTCAGTCAGTTGTTCACTGAAGGATGGAGATGTAAACCAAAGTTGTCAGGTGTTTTTGCCTCAATTAGTCAAACAGATTCAACTGAATTATTGGAGGCAAATTTTTTAGAGGATGAAATCTGGGAAGCAATTAAAGACTGCAATGGTAACAAAGCTCCGGGGCCAGATGGTTTTAATCTAAAATGTATTAAAAAATGCTAGAACATCATGAAAGGGGAGATTGTGCAGATGATGTATGAGTTTCATTCCAATCGTAAGTTGGCCAAAGAGGTGAATAGTTCATTTATTACCTTAATCCCTAAGAAGGAAAATCCTATGGGACTGAGTGATTATAGGCCAATCAGTTTGGTTAAATAATTGCCAAAGTCTTATCAAGAAGGTTGAGGCAGGTCTTGCCCAAGATCATTAGTGAAGTACAAACGGCATTTCTAAGCGGAAGATACATTCTAGATGGAGTTCTAATTACCAATGAAGCGGTGGATTGGTGGAGAAGGTAAAAAAAAAGAGAGGAATCATCCTAAAATTGGATTTTGAAAAGGCATACGACTTAGTAAATTGGGAGTTCTTGTATTCCATGATGGCCAATTTTGGTTTTGGTAAGAAATGAGTGGGATGGATAAAGACGTGTATATCTACAGTTAGAATCTCAGTGCTAGTAAATGGATCACCTAGTTCAGAGTTTTCCCCCATGAAAGGCCTTAGGCAAGGTGACCCACTTTCACCTTTCCTTTTTAACATTGTAGTTTCTCATGGAAAGAGCAAAAGAAGAGGGTTTGATCAGAGGAGTCACAGTAGAGCCAAATGAGTTGAAACTATCACACTTGCAATTTGCTGATGATACTATTATATTTTATGAAGCTGAATGAGAGGAAATTGTTGCTATGAAAAGGATTTTAAGATGTTTTGAGGTGATGACAGGACTCAAAACGAATTTTCATAAAAGCAAAGTGTGTGGCATGGGTATTTAGGATGACCTAGTGAAGGTCTTTGCAAAGAAATTTAACTGCCTCAATCAAAAGCTGCCAATGAAATATCTGGGGCTCCCATTAGGAGCAAATCCAAGAAGAAAGAGTACATGGAAACCAGTGGTGGATAAGTTCAAGAGCATGCTAGCTTCATGGAAGATAAGGTACTTGTCTTTTGCAGGAAGATTAACGCTGATAAAGTCTGTTTTGACAAGCTTGCCAAACTATTTCCTATCCATCTTCAAGCTGCCAATGGGTATTGCAAAATCACTAGACAGAATTCAAGCTAATTTTCTTTGGGGAGGTTCTGAAATCAGGAAAAAAGTGCACCTAGTTAGCTGGAATACGGTTTGTCTAAGCAAAAATCAAGGTGGGCTGGGTGTGAGAAATATAAGTCAAGTTAATGAGTGCCTTTTAATTAAGTGGTGGTGGAGGTATGGCAAAGAGGATTCAGCTTTGTGGAAACAAGTGATATGTAGTAAGTATGAAGGTTTGGGTGGCAGATGGAGCCCATTTTCAGTAGAGTCACTGTCCATGTCTAATCTGTGGCAGGGTATACTATCAGTGGCTGCAGCAAATCCTGATTTGCAAGATTTCTTTTTGCAAAATTTTAAGGTAATTGTTAGAAATGGTAGAAGAGTGCAGTTTTGGATTGATAGGTGATTTAATAATCAAAGCCTGAGTGCGGTATTTCCTAGGTTATTCTCCTTGTCAGTTGAAAATAATGGCATTCTGTTTGAGTTTTTTCATAGCAGATGAGTGGGTACAGACTGGAATATTGCCTTTAGAAGGCCACTTCTTGCTTGGGAAGAGGAGGAAGTGTTGAAACTTAATGATCTATTACAGAGTGCTCCTAGGCTAAATGAAGGGGTTGAAGACTATTTCTCTTGGTTAGCACACCCTTCTGAGGTCTTTAATGTCGCATCAATCTGGAAGTGGGATATAGCATGTAAAGGGCCAACTATCACAGTTACTAAAAGCATTTGGAATAATTTAGCCCTCCCAAAGTACAGTTTCTGAGCTGGTTGGCTTGGAGAGGTAGGATTAAGTCCACTGAGTTTTTACAAAGGATTGGAGTATTGAATTCTAATATTAGTGCACTTTGTGTGTTTTGTAAATCTAAGGTGGAGTCTTTGAACCATGTCCTTCTTCACTGTCCTAAGATCTGGAAAATATGGGCCAATATTGTGAGTTGATGGAACCTGAGTTAGGCTATGTCTGGTTCAGGAGAGGTTGTACTACACTGGTGGTCAGGTCCAAAAATGAAGAAAAAGGTGAAGGAGATCTGGAAGATGTTACCATTGGCAGTAATGTGGTCAGTGTGGAAAATCATAAATGAGTGCATATTTAATGAAGCACAACTAGCTTTGAATGATTTGGTTGATCTGGTAAAAATCAGAGTTGCTTTGTGGGCTTCTTCCTCCTTGAAAGAGTTTAAATACTCGGTGCAAGATGTGATATATAACCTAAACCAGGTCTATTACTGTGTGTAGAAATTGGGACATAAGGAAGCTGAATTGCTGCTAAGTATGCTGCTACTGGTTTTGATGCCTATTGTTGTAGATATTGGATAGACAATGGGGCACATGAAAATTAAATTGCTGATTTGGTGCTAGTTTTGGTATGTTATTGTTTGTAGACATTGGGCCACAAGGAAGTTGGTGTTGGTGTTGTTGCTTACTCTGCTAGTGGTTTTTTCGTTGTTTTGTTTTGGTGAAGATTTGTATCAGAATTGGAGGTTGAATGATTGGGCTCAAGTCTAGTGGCATGCAACAGATGGTTCATCATTCTAAAAAAGCTTTGTTGATCAGATCTGTTGTTTTGCTTTGTGGCTGCATAGTCTTGATGCTTTTGCTGCTATGCTGTTTTGTGGTTTGGAAAGAAGTTGGCTGCAAGCTTTGGTGGTTGTTAAAAGTTGGCTCAGCAGTGGTGTATGCTGAGGATGTATGAGGCTGCTATTGGAGTCTCAAGGAATTGGAGTTGCTTTTTGCACTGGTTTGCTGTGTGGGTGAAGCAGTGGAGTCTCATTGACTTGTTTCTGCCTTCTACATTGATTTGGATCAAATCTGTTGGTCTGCATCAGATGCTTGGTTAAGTGTATTGTTTGTCATCATCAGTTGACTTTTGCTTGTTGGATTGTTGTTTGTTGATTGGCAGTGCTTGTTAGGTGAAGTTCAGGGCAACAGGGTGACTGGTCTTTCACTCTGCTATTACTACTTTCCTGGTTACTGATATTGGGCTGATTGGTTTGATGAGTGATGCACTGTTGATTGGGTGATGCACTGCTGGTGTCTGCATAGGCCTCATTACTCACTAATATCCTACTATTGCTGATTGATGAAGCTTTTTTGTTGTTGTTCTTTGTATAGTTGTTCTGTTTTCTTCTTTGGGTGTTTTTGATTGGTTTCTCACCAATCTTGGGTTAAGTGCTAGCATATGATTGTGCTTCCTTTGCAGTGCCAGCCTAGTTGGGATTGCTAAGATTAGCTATGATACTTTCTACATTTTCCTGCTTTGTTGATGTACTTTTGCATGCATTATGCTTTTTTCATCAATAGAGTCATTTGTTTTTGTTGATCAAAAAAATAAATAAATTAGTATTTGATACAAAACAAATCCTAATGTGATATATTTGTATGCAATATAATATATTATAGAATAAGTAATTTATGATCAATATGCTTAACATGAAATAGAAAAACGAACAATGCCAATTAAATATTACTATATAATATTTACGTACAACTTGCAATGTTAGAGCATCTCCAACCGTTCACTTCTTTTTTCACCAAATCTGAGTAAAAAATAGGTTATTTTCTCAATTTGATACTTCTTCTTCCAACAGTGAGCATCAAAGCAGAATTGAGGGAAGGGTTGGTCGACCGGCCGGTTGACCGGTAAGGGCAATTTTTTTTTTTTTTTTTTTTTTTTTTTTTTTTTTTTTACCTGTTTGAACCTTTTTTGACCGGTTTGAACCTACTTATTTGAAAGGGAACCGGTCGACCGGCTGGTTGACCGGTTGGTCTCCTCCAATGGTCACGCACAGTAATTTGGTGAAACTTGTATTTTGTTCTCAGTTCGATGATTTTTTTGTTCAATTTTCATTTTGATACCAATTTGGTGAAACCGTTGGAGCTCCAAAAAGTGCATTTTTCACCAAATTTCAAATTTGATGCCAGGTTTGTTGAACCGTTGGAGATGGTCTTAATCTAATAGAATCAATATATACACAAGTCAACGTAATCAAACAATGGCCTGATTTCTGTTATACAAAGCACAATCCGGTGTTTATCGAATACCTGAGAAAGATAATTTCAAAAAACAATAATGTTTTCAGTATTATAGATTTACATAACAAATTTGACCGAGAAAATAAATTTTAGCGAAATTTTTTTTTAATATTATCTGTTCAAGACTAACAAATCAAATAACAATGGAAAGATTGAAGAGTTTACATATTAACGAATTTAGATTGTTGTGGGAATTGAACAATAGTTATTCTAAATCAATTTTATAGAATGAAAATATTAAACAACATAGATTATGAAAATAGGTTTTTACAATTTGATAAAACTATACATACATATATACTAGAATAAGAAGAAGATGAAGAAAAGGGTCTAGATTATAGCCTATGTAATTGTGAGAAGCATGTCAAAGACACTGTCCTAAAGTTGTTATACGCTCCCTCCGTGCAAGTTTTAACAACCACAAACGACTCTAAAATACAATCCAAAAACTCATAGGATCTGAATACGTTGTAAGTTGTTTTTTGCTTGAGTTAGAGTCCTACTTATATGGGCCTTTGATGTCTGTTGAGAATAGACACACCATTTACTTTTGAAGCCAAACACTGATTTAAAATTCAAATAAATAAGATTTTAAAAAAAAAAACATAAATAAATAAAAAATAATTAAAGTTTTGAAACTTTTAAGGAAATCTTCAACAATTTCAAATATTAGTGCTGCTGGTTAGCTTAGTTTCCTTTATGAGGACATCAAAAATAAATAAATAACTAATTTTTTTTATAAAAAAAAAAAAAAGGGCCCATCGATTTTCATGCACATATTTTATTTGGTTCCTTAAAATTCTAAGGTAATTTTGAGTACATTGGGTAAATTGCATTAACCTCTCTTGAGATTTGAAAAAATATAATAAATTTCACAGTTTTGACATAATTATGCCGATCCTTTTTTAGTAAGCCTAAATGGATTGGAACTAATATAGATGGTGTAAAAACATAAAGATAAACAAGTTAAAATATATATTTCAGTATAATAAAAATGGAAAAAGGGTTAAATGTCATATGAATTAAAATCTTAAGGGAGACTAATGTAATTATATCAAAACCATGGGGTTTAATGTATTTTCTTCAAATATCAAGGTAAATCAGTGTTATTTTCCCAAACATATTTGACAAACAAATATTTATATTTGTGGAAAAAATATATATAATTCTAGAAACCAAATTTAAAAGTCTACTCAAATTTCACTTTATATATTCTAGAAGAGATAAGAAGAAGAAATTTGAACTCAGATAATAAAAATATATATATTGATATATAAATAACAAACTTATTAATGACAATTAATGTTAAATTGCCAATTTAAGACTTTGGCTTAATTTCCATATATATGTTTAATTTGAAACGTCATGCTTTACAGTGAATAAAAATATTAACTTATTGATTTATGATGTGTAAATTTTCATATTTTCTAAATTAAAAAATAAGAGGAATTTGGGGCTACAGTTTTGATATATAAATAAAAGACTTAATAATGACACATTTAATTTCAAATTGCCAATTTAGGACTTTGACTTAGTTACCCCCCCCCCCCCCCCCCCCCCCCCCCCCCCCCCACACACACACACACACACACACACACAAATATATATATATGTGTTTTGGAAAGGTCATCTTTTAAAATGAAGAAAAACATCGACACATTGATTTATAAACAAATGATACTATGATATTCATAGTTTCAAATTTTATAAATTAAAAAATACGAAAAAAAATGGATCAAGAGTTCAAAATTTAAAGACCATATAGGGGTTGTTTGTTTCATGAGATTAAGGTGTGAGATTGGACTCTATATCCAATAAATTTACTAATTCATCATCTGATTAGTTTAGTAAGGTCAGACTAATAGTAAATACACATTATTTCTAACTAAATAGTCCAGTGGCCATTTATTTATGACTAACAATCCATTGTATTGCAGTTCGCTCTTATTCAGTTCGTCCAAACAAATACTCCCTATAAATAATAGATAAAGATGGACTCTCATTAGATTTCTAGTAAATTTTAAACAAATTATACAAGTAGAGATACACAACAAGAAAAACAAACATCCATATTTAATATGATTTTTTCTTTTTCTTTTTCTTCTTCTTGTTTTTTTTTTTTTTTTTTTTGGAGAAAATAACCAATAAGTCATATTTTACTCTTAAGCTTACTATTGGGCTCTATCAATTTGTATATGGATAACTAAATTCTATTTTTCATAAAAACATTCCCAACAATTTCATTATTTCATAATGGTGTATGTTATCCCAATTTCATACCTCTCATTTTATATGAATAATAATTTCATAAGTACTTTTAATCTAAGCAAATTATAATTTTACAATTGTAAAAATTATGATATTTTATTAAAATATTATAAACCACAATGAAAAAATGACCAATATTTTTAAATGTAGAATTAAATGAATTTTCATAAACGAAAACATAAATATAAGATTTCTTAACTATCTTATATATTGAGAAATATATAAATTTGTCATAGCATTATTTTTTATAACACTTTGAAAGTTTAATAGTATTTAACCTTTTTAAATTGTTTATACTAAATAAAATTGATAATTAGAAATAATAAAAAATGACGCATTTTAAACTAAAGTTGTTTCGATCCAATTATTACTTATATTTTTTTAAATAAATATAAATATTTTGTTCTACTAAATTTTTTAATTTTAATTAATTTAAAATTATTTATAAATTATTGTTCATATTAAATGAGGGGTAAACTTGGGGTAGCATACACCATTATGGAACAATGAACTTGTTGGTAATGTTTTATGAAAAATAGGACTTAGTTGTCTAAAATGAAAATTGACAGGACTCAATAGTAATTTTAAAAGTAAAATAGGACTAATTGGTTATTTTCTTTTTTTCTTTTTTTGAAAGTGTGGAATTTCGTATTTTTCAAAAAAAAAAATTCAAAAGAGTAAATTTCACAATTAAAAAATCATAATTCTATGAAATTCCATAGTTTCAAAATTATAGATATTTCATGAAAATATGAAAATTTATAATTTTTGAAAACATATTGTATACAATATTAACCAGAATCCCACATCATAAACTATCAATAGTAGATTAATGTAAATCAATTGTATTTCTCATATATAACCACACTAAACCTTAACTTACCACCCAAATACCTAATTAAAATCCTTTTGCATTGCATAGCAACCCCATTATCTGTCCCACACTAGATCAGAGAATCAAAGGTGTGGGGACATAATTTTTGAATGACAACATGTGGTCGAGGTGCCACATGTCCTGGTCATGATGCCGAGGTAATCTCGGCTAGGCCGAGGTTATCTGCGAACATACCGGAATCCGGGATAAGCGAATAAAAGACAAGAGTCCTAGATTGAGAGAGGACTTCAGTTTGGATAAAGATAAGACTCTTAGATAGTTTATCTCAATCTAACTGGGAGTCCAAGATTAACATTGAGACAGAATCCATTGCAGCTAGGCTTCTATTGGGATTAGGTCAGTGTTGGCTATAAAAGAGAGGCACCCTCATGGGTCAAAGGTACGCTTTTTGTATTCTAAATAGTGAATTAAGCACTTTTGCTATCTTTGATAGATAACTGACTTGATCGTCGGAGTGCCCTTGGGTGGACGAACCACTGCCAGAATCTCTTCTTTCTATGGCAGGTCTTTTGGGCGCCATCTATTCTGTTAGTGTTCTCCAGCTGAGTACTTGTTTGGCAGTGTGGTCAGAAATCGACTCACACAATTTGGCGCCGTCTGTGGGAACGAAAGGAGAATAGATGGCCAATAACGGACAGAAAGAGAAGGTTGGGGACGAAACTCTTATTGGGAGTGGGAAACATATTGACCTTGACGTCGAAGAAGACAACTGCAACAAAGAGACTCGTGATAAGAATCACGAAGAAAATGACGTCGGCCAGGGGGGCGACGCACCAAAGAAATCAGACCGAAGCTAGTATTATAACGAGGACGACCTCCAGGTGTGGAAAGAAAGATGTTTGCGGAGGGACGACGAGATGAAGAAAATGGCAAACAAATTGGCGAACCTGCAAACGGTCGTCAACTTCATAATGTAGAACAATGTCATGCAGCCACCATCCCCGTTACAAGATATGCCGATTCCAGTGGCCAAGAAAGATGCCCGAAAAGATGGGCAGAAAACAGTCCCTACAGTCCCCCAACACACCAGGATCGAGAAACACTCTCACCGGCCTTCAAGGAAGGTCGGGCGCGGAGAGTCAAGAAGGGGAAATTCTCGGAGGATGCATCGTACCAAGGAAGCTGACCCCAAAGAGTATCGGCATGTTCAAGGGCAGGAGCTGTGTTTCGATGCAACCAATGGAGAAAGGTCCAAGAGGACTCATAATGATACTGGGAGTAGCGCACCAAAAAGGCTGAAATCCGTCGATAGCCGAGCTCCTAGACGGACGAAGGAGGATCTGTGGGATTGCCTCCAGAGGAAGCAACAAGATGCCGAGGTAACTTCCCCGGTCAAGCCGAGAATGCCGTTCTCGATAGAATTGGACATAGGGCAGACAAATGCCAAGGACGAAGGTAAAGCACTTACAACATGTGTACCAGGTCCGTCAGAAAAGACCTAAGGCAGACGAATGCCAAGGACCAGTGGTGTCCTTTACTGAAGATGACCTAGAGATGGTATAGCATCCACACAACGATGCCTTAGTAATATCCCTCCAGATTAGAGAGTGCCAAGTGAAGCGCATCTTAATCGACCAGGGCAGCTCTTGTGACATCATGTATGTCAGATGTTACAAGGAGCTTGGCCTTCATCAAGATGATCTGGAGCAATCCAATGGCCCTATGGTCGGGTTCAATGGAATGCCGACATGGCCCCTGGGGGCAGTAAGTTTGGAGGTACAAGCTGGCACCAAGAAGGTAAAAACTGAGTTCACAATAATCGACACCCCCTCCCCTTACAATGCTATCCTGGGAAGGCCATGGCTACATGCAATGGGGGCTGTTCCCTCAACATTGCATCAACTATTGCGGTTCCCAACAAAGCATGAAATAGAGGAGGTCAGAGGGGATCAGGTACAGGCAAAGAATTGCTTCATGGCAGCAATGAAATCTACCTGCAACATACGAGAAGCAGAAATAGCAGAGATTGAGGATAAGGACGTAGAAGTCCTGGAGGACATCGGCAAAGAGCCAGCCAAGAAGAGTGAAAAAGCCTTAAAGAAAATCCTTGTCCAGCAAGAAGATGAAGAACGCTTCTTCCTTCTTGGCTCAGGCTTGGCCGAGGAAGAGGAAAAAGAGTTAGAGGCATTCTTGAGAGCAAACCTTGAGGTGTTTGCATGGACACCATACGAGATGCCAGGCATTAACCCCGAGGTCACTTCCCACAGACTGAATGTAGATAGGTCGGCCCAAACCTGTCATCTAGCGAGCAAAGAGGCCAACATTAATGCATATTGAGGCAGTAGAAGAGGAAGTGGATAGACTTCTGGAGGCCAGAACCATTTGAGAGGTAAATTACCTGACATGGTTATCAAACACAGTGGTTGTGAAGAAAAAGAATGGTAAGTGGAGGGTCTGCGTGGACTTCACCAGACTGAACAAGGCTTGTCCCAAAGACAGTTTCCCATTACCCAAGATTGACCAATTGGTGGATGCCACTTCAGGGCATGGAAGAATGAGCTTCCTAGACACTTACAGGGGGTACCATCAGATAGCCATGTACCCTCCAGATGAGGAGAAGACTGCATTTATCACCTCAAAAGGGCTGTATTGCTACAGAGTAATTCCTTTGGGATTGAAAAATGCAGGAGCAACTTACTAGAGATTGGTGACTAAGATGTTTAGACATCTAATTGGCAAAACTATGGAGGTATACATAGATGACATGGTCGTGAAGACCAAAGAACTTGAGGGCCATCTGGAAGACTTAAAGGCAGTTTTTGACATCCTTAGAACATATCGGCTCCGACTCAATGCATCGAAGTGTGCATTTGGAGTTGGGTTTGGTAAGTTCTTAGGATATTTGGTTATCAGAAGGGGCATTGAGGCAAGCCCAGATCAGATCAAAGCCATCTTAGAACTAAAGAGCCCAACATCGGCAAAACAAGTGCAGATGTTGATTAGAAGGGCTGCAGCCCTGAATAAATTCATAAGCAGAAGCTCTGACAAGTGTAAACCTTTCTTCAGCCTAATGAAAAAAGCCGCAGGCTTCTTATGGACAGAAGAGTACGAAATCGCCTTGGCCGACTTGAAGAAGTATTTGACCACAGCTCCAGTTCTTTCAAATCCAATACCTGGAGAGGAGTTGTTCCTATACTTGGCAGTCTCAGAACATGCAGTGAGTGCAGTAGTAGTCAGAGAAGAAAAGGAAGAGCAAAGGGCAGTTTACTACGTGAGTAAAACCCTGGCAGATGCAGAGACCAGATATCTACCCTTGGAGAAGTTAACACTGGCTTTAGTAATGGCTTCCAAGAAGCTAAATCATTACTTTCAAGCCCACAAAATTGTAGTGTTAACTGAACATCATTTGAAGTCCATGTTACAGCAAGGAGATCTAACAGGCAGAATAGCCAGATGGGCAGTGGCTTTGGGCCAATGTGACCTAAAATTCAGACCCAGAACAGCAATCAAAGGCCAAGTCTTGGCCGACTTTGTGGCTGAGTTCACACCGGATGCCGTCATACATCAGGCTCCATCGAGCCGAGGTGTACGACGTCCAGGTGGACCAAGAGAAACCCAGCTAGGGATAATAGAGCAAAGAAAAGAAGAGAAACTCAGGCCCTGCAGCATTTACATCGGCGACTCCTTCCGGTTGTTTGTTGATAGGAGTTCAAACCGACAAGGAGCGGGGGCGGGAGTAGTACTGGAACAATCCATTCGTTTGGGGTTTAAGGCCTCAAACAATGAAGTAGAGTGCGAAGCACTAATCGCAGGATTAAAGCTGGCAGCAGCCATGGAAGCTAACGAGGTAGTAGTCTTCTGTGACTCCCAACTTATAGTCAACTAGGCAACAGGCGAATATGCAGCCCGAGATGAAAAGATGTCGGCCTATGTAAAGAAAGTGGGCAGACTCATAGCCTTATTCCAAAATTGCCGACTACAGCAAGTTAGCCGAGATAACAACAACCATGCAGATGCTCTGGCCAACCTGACTAGTGCAATGAAACCTGGAAAGCCAAGAACGATAATGGTTGACTGCTTGTCAGGTCCAAGCATAGAACCACTGAACACAGAGCATGAAGCAATGTGTGTGAAAATGAGACCAAGTTAGATGGATGCAATAATAGTATTCCTTAGAGATGCGAAGCTGCCAGATGACCGTAAAGAAGCGCACAAGATCAGACTGAAGTCGGCAAGATTCAGTTTGACAGCAGAAGGACATCTCTACAGAAGATCTTTTACTGGACCCTTTCTAAGGTGTATACATCCTGCACAGATTGAAGACTTTCTGTATGAGATACATGAAGGGGTATATGGAAGCCACGCTAGGGGCAAGTCACTTGCTCATAGGGCCATTACTCAGGGGTACTGGTGGCCCTACATGCAGAAAGATGCTGAAGCTTATGTAAAGAAATGTGAGAAATGCCAAAGGTTTGCACCTTTGATACATCAACCAACAGCAGACTTGAACCCAATATCCAGCCCTTGGCCATTTGCCCAATGGGGCATGGATCTTGTTGGACAACTACCTCAAGCAACTGGACAAAGGAAGTACCTGCTAGTAGCAACAGATTACTTCACCAAGTGAGTAGAAGCTGAGCCCCTTGCCAAGATTCGGGACATTGATGTGAAGAACTTCATATGGAAGAACATCATCACCAAGTTTGGGATCCCAAGAGCAATAATAGCTAACAATGGTACACAGTTTGACAGTAAGCTAATCAAGAGCTTCTGTGCAAAGTACAAAATCAAAAATTATTACTCTACCTCAAGCTTTCCTTAGAGTAATGGTCAAGCAGAAGCCTCCAATAAGGTTATCTTGGATAGAATCAAGAAAAGGTTAGAAGTTGCAAAGGGAAAGTGGGTGGAAGAGCTGCCCAATGTACTTTGGGCATATCGGACTACACCGAGAAGATCGACTGGGGAGTCTCCATTTGCCATGGCTTATGGCACAGAAGCAGTCATTCCACTGGAGGTCGGCATCCTAGGGATTAGAACCTAGGGAGTAGAAAATGGGACCAATGAGGCATTCCTGGCTCGAGATCTGGATCTGCTAGAAGAAAGAAGGGAGAAAGCAGCAATTCAGCTGGGGGCATACCAGCAGCAGCTTGCCAGGGCTGATAATAAGAAGGTGAACCCACGAGAGTTCCAAGTTGGTGACCTCGTCCTGAGAAAGGTCATCGGCAACAAGAAGGATCCCAGAGAGGGCAAGCTTGGCCCGAATTGGGAGGGACCCTATAGAATCATCTCGGTCTTGGGCAATGGGGCATATAGGCTTGAAGATAGTGAAGGACAAGAGTTGCCAAGACCCTAGAATACTTGTAATCTGAAGTTTTTTTATCACTAGATTTTCTAGTTTTTTAAGTTTTCTTTTGTTTTGTTATTAGCTGAAGTAATAATAAAGTTTTAGCTTGATTTTTAAACTTGTGTACTGTGACTGACCAAATACTTGATGATGTTTTTGATTGAAATATATAATATAATTGAACAAAGTTGGATTAACCTGGGCTTGCCACATTGGCAGAGTCAGACACAAATTAGAACTAAGTGCATGTCAGACAGATTAACAAAGAGACCAAGGTTGGTAACCTCGGCCAGTCTTTGTTTGAATCTGATCTCGGTGACAAGGTCAAAGCCACATGCTTAAAGAGAACCCAAGTGGAACTTAAGTTCACATTAGAGGGTGTGGACTCAACTTTCTTCGCGCACCCCCCTTTCGGAGAAGGCGCGAATTGGTCTCCTACAGTTCGGACTCCTGTCACAGTTCTGAATCTAATCTCACAAAGTGCAATGTAAGACTGATAAATACCAAAGAGTCCAATCCGGCAAATCATTTTGGAAAGTCAGATTTTAAATCAAATAATGCCAAAATTGGACTACTTTGCCAAATTACAGAGTCGCCACCTAAATATTTTATTTTGGGAAATTTAGGAAACCCTGACTCGTGCCAAAGGCTTTGTGTCCGTCATCACCAAAGTTGCCTCGGCTCGGGAACTTGGGTACAAGAGGCAAAGGTCCTGAAATGAGCACCCCCACTCGCCCGATCAAAGGATCGGCCTTTACTAAGCATGATATGTTATGTTATAAACACATGTGTTCTTATTCCAATTATTAGCTAACTTACTATATGATGCGCATAACATACAAGTATAGACTAAATCGCAAGAATTGGAACAAAACAATTCATGTTTGTTTTTCGAAAATGGTTTGAATTTGCCACCCGCAAGTGGGCTAAAACGCGAATTTGCCACCCTCAAATGGGCTTAAAGCATGAGGATTTGCCACTTTGCAAAGTGGGCTTAAAACTCACATTCAATGAATTGTCCCAATTCAAGCAACAAAGCCTTCATCCACAGGCATTCATGCAGTTAATCACTTAAGCAAATAGCCTCATGGCAAGCATGCTGTCATGGCAACACTCATATTTATGCAAGTATGCTAAAGTGTAAAACTTACAATATACTCCAAGCCAAAACAAAAGCTAGTTAGAAATTAATGCATGATCCTAACTATGTTAACAATGCCTAATGCAACACATACAATATGCAATTAATAGGCTCAGCTGCTAACATGGCATATGAATACGACAGTTTGATACATGTATTCAAATAGGTATTGAAATACGATGCAATTTGAATGATACACTGAGCCTCGGTGCATGCAAGACAAATGAATGATGCAAACATGCAAGCATAAGGTATGCTAATTGAAAATGATCCCTAATCTAACCATCGAAAGTGGATAAACAAAAGGAAAAAAGACGTGGGGTTGGAAGACATGCACACACACATGCACCCCTATTACAACATTGTGTCGTCTCGAAGGAGGGTCCGAATGAATGAGCTAAGCTACTCTAAGCTAAGCTAAGCTAACTAATCTAATTAAACTAATTAGACTAATTATTACAACACTTAACTAATTAGCACACTAATTAATTAAATTACAAATTCATGCTATCTAACAAGAAAAGCTTTAAAATTATATTGCCTCAGCTCTGCTTGGAAAGTAGAAGATGCATGCCTCAGTTTCCGTCCCGAAAAGCTCTCTAGTTTGCTCTTGAGAGGCTCTGTTTGCAGGGTTACTCCAAGAACTCTCTGCACCATTTTACCAAATCACTGCTAGGGAGTGCACCAGTGGCCTGCCGACCATGAGGGCTTGCTGCTGACCACCTACTGGCCAAAGGAGTGTTCTGCCGACCAACAATGAAGCACTACCGGCCAATGATGAAACACTGCCAGCCACTGGTGTACTGTAACACCAAACTGCAACAGAGCACACACAGAGGAAAATAGAGGGTTTTTCTAGGACATGTTTGTACTGCACCCTCTCCTTATCATCTCAAAACATCAAAGGAGGGGGGCTATTGGATCTAAAGCCACCTACCAAGCATTTTTGATGCATGATGGCCAAGGATCCAACTTGCACACATTCAATAAATGCACAAAACAAAGACTCAAGTCCACTACCTTATCATAGATGATCAAAGGCAATGGAGACAAAGGAGATTGGCTCATTTTATCACTTTGAGCATGAAATGGACCAATCTACCTTGTGTTCAATATAACGTCCGATTGAACACAATGCAATACACACATAACATGCTTATCTTGGTCATGTTTTACTTGGTTCATTTTATTTACTCATTTTAGCATTACCAAGCCATTCTTTAGTTAGTTTGTCCAAGATGATTGTCCTCTAATTGGAGAGGGGTCAACCAAATGAGGGTTTAAAACATGAGAGAGATCATGCCTTTGACTAGGAGGCACCCTCAAAAGAGAGTTATAGCCATTTGAGCACAAACTCTAACTCAGGCTTAAACACAACCTTAAGGCCAACAAACCCTCAAAACAAAAAGAAAAGTGAAGAACTGAGGGAGGTTGCAGAATTTCAGTGCTGAAATGGCATGAAAAAGAATGCTAAAACATGCAAACAACGCATGCACAACATGTTCAAAGCCAAAAGCATCAAAACTAGTGAAGAACGCTACACTAGAGGCATGCAATACCAAGCTTAAATGATCAAACCAACTCAAAACAGAGCTACAACATGCCAAAACAGTAGCAAAAACATGCTGAGATGGAAGCATGAAAAGCAAGAAAATCATGCTCATGGGTTGGCTCTCAAACAAGGCATAAGGCACAACTCTCAATAGCAATGAAAGAGTGGAATATGTGAGAGTGTGACAGTGATATATGCTCTGAAATCACATGCTAAATGATGCTATGGCATGCAAACAACCCAAGCAAAGCATGCTAGAAGCCTCAAAACACAAAGCTAGTAAAGGCCATTTACACTACAACCATACAAAGCATGAGTCATATGACCAAGACCAACCAAAACAGAGTTAAAACATACTAAAACATTAGCAAAAACATGCTGAGATGGAGTCCCAAAAGGGTAGAAAAACATGCTCACCTCTTAGGCCAACTACACATGCAAACAAGACATGAGGAGGGGGGACCACCCCCTCCCATTTTGGTCCTCAAAACCAAATTTCTACCCCTGAAATTCCCCTGGAATTCAGTGGTTGAAAGGCCAAGAAAAGGTTATTTCAAAAGCTTTGAAAGGTGGCTCTAAAGGCTTTGCAAGCCAAAGAGCAAAGGGGGGAAACCACCCTCTAACCAAACAAGGCTAAAACCACCATTTTAAAACCTTAAAATCAGAGTTGTTTAGAAGTTAAAACCAACCTCAAGGTAGCATAAAAGGATGGCTAAGCACTTAACTAAAACAAAGCTTAAAAGGAACAAGCTTATACCTTTGCAGCACAGCAACAAAACAGCTGAAATTCTGAGCCAAAACCAAGCTCAAGACCCCAAACAAGGCCTCCAAAAGCCTCAACACAAAGATGATCAAGTTTGATCAAGGGGTTGTATGCAAATATGTAGAGAAAACTCACTTTCAAGCACAAAATCAAAAGAGAGAAGATTCTAGAGAGAGAGAGAGAGAGAGAGAGAGGAAATTTTGCTCACAAAATTTGTAACCCCCTCCATACATGAGGATGGCTTGTATATATAGAGGATACAAGAAGCCTTCAAACAAATCCAGCCATCCACATGCATACAGATGGGCCAATTTGTGCAAACAGCTGTCAAAATATCTACTGATGCATTGGTGGTGATGGCCGGCAGTGGCTCATTGATGGCCAGCAGGCCTCATCAATGGCCGGTAGGCCTAAATGCATGGCTGGCAGTGCCCAAAAGTGACCGGCAGTGCACCAAGAAAAGCATCCTGAAAGGACCAACACATGGTCCAAAAATGAGGCAGAACTGATGCAGGGTTTGGAAAGCTCAAACCTGTGGCGTTCCGCCGCGGCATTCAAGCGCTCAACGAGCAATCACACTTGTCACTGGATGTACCTGCAAGAACATCCATGTCTTGAGGACGGTCAAAAATGGGGTGTCTACAGGGGGCAGAGGGTTGGAGAATGATGCTTGGGATTTGAAATTTACAAGCTAAAGTTGGTTTCGGTTTAACATTTGTTGAAATTTTAAGAAAAATTTACAAGTTGAAGATAAGCCGAGGTTGTGTTAAAGGAAGTTCGTTTAACACTTGTTGAAATTCTAAAGAAAGGTTTACAAATGAAGTTAACCCAAAGTTATGTTGAAATAATATGAGACAAAGGTCCTGATAAGTAAAGAGTGAAGTAGCAAGTTGTAAATAACACTTGTGAAAATATTATGATAAATATTTTCAAGTGTTAGGTCAAAGCCGAGATAAACTGTTAGTGGGTATAGCCAAAGTATTTCACACCGAGAAGATTACACAGTTAAGGTGTACGTTGAAGACACGTAAATTATTCTAAGTATAGAATCATACAAGACAGTAAAAGGAAGACAAACATTCAATCACACTGAAAGAAGAAATTAGAGAATGCATTCAAACAAGAAAAGAAGGCACTTCGGCCTAACATTGAAGAGTAATTGTTCATATTACAAAAGTGGCACGTCGGCCAAATTAAAGCTTACATTACTTCAAAAGTAAGAAAAAGTACAAGGTACAAGAAATAAAAGAGAAACATCAAACTAGACTATTCGACATCATTGGCTGGTTGCGTCTGGGGCTTAGAGGACATCTGGGAACTTTTCTCAGCAACCTTCTCAGCAACCTTCTCAGCCGCAAGTTCGGCGTCGAACTCTTT